>JAQGAK010000027.1:0-236361 GCA_034696945.1 Lipothrix lubbocki | reverse complement strand
TTGATAATGATATCAAGTTTCACATGAGGACCTGACCATGAACTTGATTCGAACTTGAAAGTCAAGTTAAAATTTAGGCTTAACCTGAACTTGAAGTTTCAGGGTCAAGTTAAAAATAAATGTCAAACCGAACTTGACCTGAACCTGAACTTGTCAAGTTCACTGTCAAGTTTAACTTGAACTTGAGAACAGCTCTGAGTTATCTCCCTCTACTATGGAATCACGGGAAATACAACAGTTAGCACTATACACATGTTTGTATACTTGGAACACTTGAATAACGATTCAATTTTACTGAAAAGTCAATAACAAATTACATACCTATCATCTGTATGGGTATTGTAATAACGAGTAAATTATATACCCGAAACGAGATTTTAATTTAAAAAAACATGAATAATTATCACATTTGATGATAAACTAAGTTATTTGATTTACGTTTTGTAATTTACGTTACTGTTATTGTATTGCTTTTGTTTCTGAGTTAGTATCCTTATATTTATCATTTTTCTGATTGTTGTATAGTCAACGACTTTAATAATAAACTTTATTCTGAAGAAATGAAAACGATGATTTGTTTAAACTTTCCAGTGTTTAATATGATTATAATATTAACAATCCCAATGGGAGAATGGAGAGTTAAAAAGTTCAAAGTTTGAACTAAATTGAAAAAACACTCAATAGTAGATTGCTGACACCGATTATTAACATTCTGATTAAAACTCCCGTTGGATTTACGGAACCTAGCTATTGACAACACAATGGTGGAAAACAGGATCCTTTCAAGATGAATGTGTCACGATGCGACTGGCTAGCATGGATTGAATGAGCAAGGCCTAAACAAAAAGAAATCTTTTGAGTATGAGGGAAAACAAAAAAATGCAATAGATCGCCGCGACTCTAGTGCTTTGTGGAGTCGGAAGTCTAATGAAAATGAAGACACAAAGTGAAATCTAGTGTGGCTTGTCACGTGAAAATGGGTGTGGTAGTTGATGATAGTCTGGCTAGCTCTTTGTTACCTTAAGAATTGGAAGCAGGAAAATGCCCGGCTAAAGCCGGAAAAGAAAGCTTTCTTTATATCTCCCCTTGCAAATAATGTCAACAGACAAGATTGGATTTATTTTCTACGTTCAAAAACCCAACCAGCCAACCAAAGAATTCGTCGAAAAAAGAGGCAAACGAGCATCCTTACAAACACAATAGTATATCATCTACAGTTTACATTACGGACGTATATACTAACGTTTAATTTACAACGTATTTTATCTAATCCCTAGGACAGAGGATGTATACAACATAGCGCATCAGCTCTGTAGTTTCTCAAACTTAGGCAGCTTAGTATGTACAACTTAATGTATAGTAAACCTACTAGTAGACCCTATAATGTATGTTATTATAGAAAGTTAAGGTGCAGTCTTACGGAAAATACAGATAGTAAAAGATACGTATGGGCAATACATACATAAAATCATATGAGAAAGTACACTACATCGTCTCATAGGATGGTAAAACTAGGGAGAGGAAATCTCTCAAGGAACTCATGTAGGAAGCATTGTAGATTGTCTTGAGAGGGAATCTATCAATACTACTTTTATCTTATTTTTAATTACCTATCCCACATATTCTGTAAGTTCACGACTTGAACCGAGTATATAATTTACGCAAACTGGGTCTCAAATGGTGTGGATATAATGCCGATACACTCTCAGTTATTCCCAGAGTTTGCAATTTCAAACAATTTTATCATAACGACTATGAGCTCATGCAGCAATGTGGTTTGAACAACATCCACAGATAACCTTTTTACTATTTTATTGCTCTGTTCCTATAGGTTTGGCCCCCTCTTGCATACAAGCAAAGATTTAAATTACTCCCGCTCAGTCTGAAAACAGTTATTGTATACGTACACACGCGTTCATAATTTGTCTGTATAACTCTTGACATCTAATCACCATCAGTCTCTAAACATTATGTACGGCATAAATAGTTTTTAACCTTGTAAGAATAAGAAACTACCTATATTGAAAACTTGATCTCTTTTCTTTTTTTTGTTTTTTTTCCAATGAAATAAAAGTAAATACATAATATAAAAAACAATAAAATTTATTGTACTATATATTTAATATAGTAGACACAAGGTTTTCTTAAAATTGGTCTAGCTGTAATAATGGCCAAGCGGAGGCTGTGTAGTGCAGAGAGGATGAGGATGAATGCAAGGATATGACAAGGAGTATTTGGGTAAACTGTTATTTAAAATTGCTATGCAAGCACGTCCAAACGTAGGACGTAGAACTGGAAAGATAGAATCTTCCGACTATAAATCCATCCCGTGGCACAACTTTTTGTCGATCAACAAGATGATGCCAGGAGGCGAGGGCAAATAGGACAACCACTAGGTAAAAACAATAAATAGTCCTGTTGCAACACAACATCATGGAAAGGAAGAAAACGTAGATATATAGAGCAGGGATATTGTAAATCATGTAATTTTAGTATATACTGAATGTTGTATAGAATATAAAAGGCAGAGTAATTATATAATCTATAGTCGTACTTTCTTTGTGCATGAAAAGACAAAATTGGGACTCTGCACATAGTGTAGAAATTTCCGTATAATTTCATATATATGCCCGTGCAGACACACGCACTTGTTGGTGACAGCAAGACGAAGAGAGAGGAAATCGCTTTGAACAAGTTATTTATTCAGATCGATTCAAAACGCTCATTTCCTTTCATGTTCCTCAATCTATTGACTTTCAGGGAAGAATAAAGACCGAGGGAGGGAGACAACCTACGGCGACCCGTCGATGTGTAAAAAGTCTTTACAGTTTTCATTACGTCCACATGCTGAGTTCTGAGGTTCATCTCATTTTCATTACTCATGCTCGTGGTTTAAAACTTTGCTTCGTTAACATTAACCTTCTCTTCCTTCTTTCTCCCTTTAACTACTTATTTATTCCGGTATCATTCTTATCGACTTCACGTTCCTAAACCGTCACTTTTCCAGCCATATACTATCATATTCATTTAGGAAGTTCGCCCCAAACTGTACCGCAACTTTAGTTTTATGACTGTGTCCAATTCAAATTTTTCCTAACAAAAACCAAAATTTATTTCGAAGTCCTTACTTATGCTCGTACTCATCAAATACATCAAATTCAAATTATAAAATGAAGTACAATGGTTAGATAAACATCGCCAGAGATTATTAGGCTTGTCAGATAAACAACTTGACTAATTAAATTGTTCGGGTATTGTGTAGAATAATAAACATCTGTTGTAGTATTTTACAGGATATTGCAAATTGCAACCCCATAGCATAAAGTAGAATGTCACTGATGTAATATAAGCATGTTCGATAATGCCACGCAGCATTAAGACTCATCTAGTTAGGATCACGTGTTTGTTACAAATATTAAAATAACCCGTGAATAATCACTATTTTACCGCAGGAAACCATGCTAAAATTAAACCAACATTGTAATTTATTTGCTCAAGCGGTTTCAATGTGGAGCATTTTCGGTGGTCGACGATAACATCCTAACAATGCAGGAATAATAAATTCACTAGTTTTCCAAGCAACTTCTTTATTAACAAATTACGGGTAATCTCCAAACCTACCCACGAATACATTTGTTACGGCACTTGCTTGCGATGGGCGTGAAACTAAACGTACCCTACAGTTTTTGTATAACTGTATATAATATGCAAGGCGAATACTGCACAAAGGAAAAGTATATGTATATGAAACACCTATAAATACCACTATATATTTTTCTGGTTGACAGATCCGTTTTTCACTGTAAATTAGCAGCCATGTGAATTTTTAGGTCTTAAGTCAGATGCTATCAGGATTTTGACAGGCAAATTACTTGCTGAAAGTTTAGTGCCTCGGTTTTAAAACAATCGAGCTAACGCGTGTACAGGGTCTAGTATATACTTGTTTACATGACCCTCGGGTATATTATCAGTGATATGAGGTTATGCAGTCTTGTGAGTAAATAGTAAGTGTAATTAATTAAAATTGCACTCGATGGCTGGATGCATTAATTTTCATTTAGTTCACCCAGTGTGTAAACTACCAAGCAGGGGCCATTTCATATCTGACCACAAATATGTAGCATGCTACACAAGTCTTAACCGCAAATGAAATTAAAGTCCCCTATCATTATTCCGAATTAATAAGGTCTTCGATCCAAATTAATCACTTACAGTCGCCTAGACTGATACGGGGTTCATTGTGTAAGCCATAGTCGAATAAAGCTTATAGAAGTCAATTAAATTTCTTCAAATAAATGAGCTCTTCTAATGTAATTGTGTGTGTACAAGCTTTCCATGCAAATAAAATAAAAAATAAATGATTATAAATTAGCAAATTTGCAACAGTGAACATCAGCAAACTAATTTTACCTCCAAATTACTATGTGAATCCGCAATAGTACATAACGACGAATTACCATCATATGTAAGCTTACCATCTACGATTAGCACATTATGTCCAAGCCTCCACCGAAACTGAGGATAAAGGCAGTGACAGGCATGTACGCGAGATATAGTGGGGCAGGTAGCATAAGAAGGTTCTTTAGAAGTTTTTGTAATTTCAAGATCTCCGTTGTAGATAGAAAATTATAGACGACAGAAATAAATGCAGCTGGGATAACAAGTTGACAACATGTTAATCGGATTTTTATAGTACTTAAGGACTCCCCATTGTTAAAGCTGATAAGAAAACAAAATGCAAAAATTATGTAATAGTATAAGTTGTTAATGTTCAAGTGCTAGAGGAAGAACAAGTGTCAAAATATCGACAAAACAAACCTCTAAATTATTACATAAATGTAATAAGTTCTTTTGCTATTTAAGCAACGATCTGGTTGTCTACCCTTCTTCAGATTTGTGGAAAAAATGAATTCTATTGCTTAAAGTATAAAATGAACATTGATAATGAATTCCAAAAATATGTTTGCTGACCGTCACATATAGGATCACAGAGCCCCGGGTCAACATTCACGGCGCCGAACAAGCCGTCTATGGATTTGTAAGTTAGACATAGGTAGGTAATAAAAATTCCGGTTTATTTTTGGTAGTTTGTAGAATTTAAACTTGTATATCGTCGGTGAAATATCACGAAGTACCAATTTTCCCACTCGTATCACAGTGCCCCAACTTCAAATCCCCCTAATTATGTAAAGCGACAATTCCGAGCAATCGCCGCTCCCAACTAATGTTAAACGTGCTATTTTATCATTCTTCATTATAGCGAATTTGGTACTTTATCGTTCTTCCCGAGTTGCAACTTTCCGCGTTTAGCTTTGTTACGCGCCGAATGAAAACTTGGTACTTTGTGAAATTTCGTTGACATCATTCTTCTTTCTGTGTCACCCCTAATTCCCGGAATCCTGGAGGTGTTTTGGAGAACTTAAACCTTTCTCCTTTGGGCTGAATGCAGTCCAACTGGGATCAGGTGGTTATAATTTGCACTGTTATGAATTTGAAAATCGTTGTAAGGTTTAAACTTGTCAGTTGTGATTGGCACTGTAGTCTTTGTTATTTTAATGACCGTTCAGATCCTGAAAGTTTCAAAATTTTCGGACGGTCAGGTCACAACTGTTCTACAATGCGTCACATTCAATTGGTGCTGGAACTGCTAATTATCTCTGAGCTGTGTAGCAGAATCTTATCTTTGAAGTCGTTATTACTCCGACATTGTCACTTTTCGCAAAAGGGTTTTACTTGGTGTTCACTTTCTTCTTGAAGCATTTCTTAAGTTTTACTCAATTTATATTAGTTTTACAAATAATATATGTATCTATATATAAACATATATATAATATATATAACAAAATATTATTTCATCATTTTATTTGATATACATATATAAAATAAAAGGATGAATTGATATTTTGCTTGTTGTGCATATTACATTTTCGTGACTTCTGTCGTTGTAAATATTTTTTCTTCAAATTTCCTAAGTTTAACTGTTCAGTCTAAGAATTCATCCACATAGGAACACCCTATTGAGTCTATTTCGGTTTGAGACATTTTCCGATGAATCACAATAATTACAGGCAAACGATTTACTTATTTGCAAAAACAGATCTAACGTTTAGTAAACAATCTTAACAATACTGTAAACGTAAGATCGTTAAATTCTGTGTTATGCGGTTGTAAAAAATAATTAATATACACCATGGTTACTAAGATTCACTGTTTCTTACTTTATTTAATTCATCTGAAGTTCGATTTTGTTCCGCAGTTGAACCGTCGAAAGTGATGCAAGGTAAGATACAGGGAGGCATAACATAAGTAATTCCGTAGGGATTACATTGCAAAGAAATTATGTTCGAATAATGCGAGAAAGCTCAGACTGAATACAATAACTTACACACTGAACATTAGCACAAACACCTTGCACACATACAGTTATACCTATATTAAGTACTTGCACACATACATACCCATGCATGCAAATGTGTTACAAAAGTGAAAGAAATAAAGTAAAAGTTGATTTTTATGTGGGAACAAGCCTGGCCACCCACCTGTAAAAATCTTTGGTAAGCTCGATCGCGCCCCTAATCGTATCAAATCCTCCTACGATTTCTATGAAAGTCTGCATATACCCAGAAAAGCAATACACATGCCTTTACATAACAAGACTAAAGAAATATGGCGTGGCGTGTAAACCCTTTTACCTGAGTGTTGAATAATAAAAGTGCGAGGTCAACAATAAGACAGTATGGGGAGAAGTATCAGAAAAATCGGGTTACTTGTATATGTGCGATTTTCGTTTTTGTTATGCTAGTGGCTGTATGCGATTGAGCTATCTGTAGTACGTATATGTGTGGGTAGCAACTAGCAATAGCAACCACCTAGAAAACGTATAAATAGCTTTCGTTTTCCAAGTTACAAGCGCTAGCTCTTATCTCGTTATCCCTTGTTATTCAGACTGTCCGTACAGTATGCAAACAAGCTGAAAAACAAATAAATGTGGACAAGGATTTAAAGTTTAGATGCATACACAGGCCTGTTGGCCATTCCGAATGAATATGCACGGTTTTTCGCTTATTCTTCTTGTCGTTGACTTGAAAAGAAATTGAGAAAAAAGATCCTTTGAATTTCCCTCAAAACTTTGTTCGTAAAGTTAAAATTGAACTTTTTACGTTACATTTGTTTGCGTAATATCGCCGGAGCTCAAAGGGATTCATACAAATAAAGAAGACTCCGACGAGCCCCTTGACAATAGGCTGCGTTCAAACGGAATGGAAACGGATTATGTGCACTTCATACAAAATAGCATATAAGACATGAGTGGAGCTATACAGCCAACAATACGCAAGTAAGTACCGCTTTGCCAGCTTCCAGCATTAGTATACAGGTAAGTACATATCTTCACACATCTTCAAGGAATACAGTGACATGAGTTACTAGAAAACAAAAAATCATCTATCACGCACCCTTGCCCTCGTTTCTGTTAAATACAGTCAGATCTTACAATAGAAAAAACTATAGAATAACAAAGTTACACAATTACTGCCTCACAAAGTTTATACCATGTACTCTTCATGTCTTTTCAAGCGTATACAATTCAATACAACAACCGTATAGCTTTCACTATTCTTCTTTAAAGACATTATATCTGTAGTTTTGAGCAGATTATGAATTTGTTAAATTTGTTCTTGGCAACGGAGGTAAATCTTGACTTCTAGGTTTTTAGCAAGAAGTGAGTATCAGTAGTGAAAACCGAGGTATGCTTCTCGAACACTTGTTTTCATTGCTTTATGTAGTGCTTAAGAGGTGTTATTGCCAAGTCAATGGTAACATGATGCACCTACATGTTTTGGACTACGTAATGGGAAAGACACAAGAGGCTAACGGGTAATACAAGAAACAAGAGACTATATTGAACAAGACAATTGGTACGAAGCAAAAGCAAAAGCTAGTAGAGCAACTTGAATGTCCTAAGACAAGGAATAGGGTAAATGGGCACTTTGTACACAGGCAACAGCCTCATGATGACATTATTCATTCCAGAGGAGCGAAAGAAAATATCGTGGGTTAGGCCTCCTGACTTATATTACCCCTTCACGCTGCACCTAATCATATATATTTATAAAGCCCAGTCACATTTGTCTTTTCCCTCCACCCACTAAAACTCCTATAGTCAACCTTGATGCTACGCTGCATGGTTTTCAAGTAAGCGTAGAATGTATATTTCATGTAGATAGAACTAGAGCTAAAATAAACTGAGGAGCTGTAAGAGACGAAGTACAAATTAGTGAATGTGAAGTAGCTATCTGTACCTACATATTATTGATAGATATAGCGAAGTGAGTTTGGAACCAGGTAATGTGCAATGTTAGTAGATACATGCAATTATTGTCGCAAGAGTTCTTACTTCGTCGTCACTAAACGATTTTCGGGCGTCTTTATGAAACCGTAATTGATATGCGTAGTTGAGCTTCGTCTTAAACTCCCCCGTAGTTGATAACCTCTCATTGCGATTATTCGCACACTCGTTTGTGAGCAACAGACTTGCTGGTAGTAGCATGAGATGTGAAATAAATTAAATACTTGTATACATGTATGTTCTCCCTATCAAAAGTTATTTGATATAGAAGTAAAATGTGGATGCATTTGCAAGGCATTTAAACATAACCGACAAATAAAGTCACTACAGCATCGGTAGTTGCCTTTAAAAATATCCAAATTAGAGTGTCTTGTGAACATTGCTAAAGTAAAAGACGGTACTTGTTTCATGAAATGTATAGTTATTGATCACAGAGTAGCACTACCCATGCATGTCACATATGGGGAATTACCAGAAGGAATAATTTGTCAGTATGTATGTGGATGCTTTAAATACGACAAACTTAAAGGGGGACGTTAATACAAGCCGATTGATGAGTCTGAGGTTTCATAAATGCATCATTGATGGTAACTATCCGAATGTAGTCTGTAGCTTTCATCTGTGTTTTACAATCTCTCTTTTATTTGAGCTGATCCCTCTCTTTCTAAGCCTTAAGTTTTTGTTAACTTCATTTGTGCATAAATGTTAGCCTATGTCCGCTTGGGTATTCAGAGATGTCACCAATAGAGTACGGTTGGAAGAAAAATATGAAAGGACAGCAGTAGGCTATTATGCAGGTGACTCGTAGGTGCTAGTGTGTACGGATATCCTTTATTTCCTTAGAAAGCTGACGTTGTTGAGGGAAACATAATGCTGAGGAAACATTGTTGTAAGAAAAATTATACTGGCATGTTGGTTGCGGAAAGCTCCTATGCTAGTCATTGAAGAAAATTTGCTGGTATATTTTTATGTCAGCATACAAGGAATATTTAAATATCAGGGGATGAGAAACGGTTCCTATAGGTGTGTCAATGTATAGAAATATATACACATACTACATGCGTGAGGAATTTTTTAGGTGTAACATTGTCCCAACCGTTAACATACTTAACAATATCTGTCGCTTTTGGATACAGTCTATAAAGTGGATACTTACAGTCGCTTTCACTTTACAGGAAGAGAGCATTGGACAAGTTCAGTATGTTCTCATGAATGACACTTAAATCAAGGAGGTTTTATTGTTTGAAGTGGCAGCTGCTTTGCATAAGGATTACAACCAGTATTTTATATTTTATCGCTTCAAAAACTTTAAAATAGCTATAAAGTAAGTAGAAAGTATTGATAATGTCGTTTAACGATTAATAAGGCTATGCATTACACACGGATATAATAAATTATATACAGCTCAAGCTTTAATTTCTGTCATTGAAGCCTTAACACATATTGCGCATTAGTTTTCATCGATACACAACTTTGTCTTCGTAAGATGATGAGTGGATTAGAAAAAGTTGGCTTCATGTGCTTTGAGGTGTAAAAGGCGTAAAAGAAAAAAAATATACAAAATTTCGCCCTGTAGAAGATAATGCGGCAAAGGAGAAAAGTAATAGGCAGCAGGGGGCAGTCAGTTATCATTAAGGGTGAAATGAAATCTGGTGGAAAGACTAGAACTTGCCTCATTTTGCTAGTTTAGCCCATGCCATCATTCACTACTACAAATGAATGATATATGTGGGGTGCAAGAGCTTGATAATAAATTACTTTCCAACTCCTATTTTCTCGGACGAAAATGATCCTTCCCAATATGGCTTCCTAAGAGACTTACATATAACAGGCCATAAAGGAAATATGCCGAACGCAGGAGAGCATTGTCTCGCCGAGGATTAACTATGACATGTGACTCACATTTTTCCTTGCCTCCTTCCCCCTTGACCATCCATTGTTCATGTCCATGGGGATCTTTTACCTGAGCAAAATATATGGGCAAAAAAAATATCCAAGACTTTACCTGGGTGTGAGAACATGAATCTTTTAGTTCTATGCCAGTCGTCTCCTTACCTGTTTCTCGACACATCTCGATGTTATCTAGGTTTACTGAGATCTCGTATAAACATATCTGCAGATTTCAAGTTTCCAGTCCCTTTTACTTGGTACGTTACATATGTAACGTACCATAAGTATACATCAGTCGTTTGTGTACCACAGACGACAGCATTTCCCAGTAAAAGTCTTGCTGACGACTCACTCAAGTCTTGCTGTAGAATTTACGTCCGAAAAACTTGAATTTATCGCAACCTATCCCTAAGTTAAAATTTATATACAAGAATGCTTCTGTTCGTCTGAGCACTTCTTTCACCTCGATCGCAAGTTTTGCATAGGGAAATGATGATCAAAGCATTCACATCAGACTTAACATAAGCATGCTGTAGTAAGGAGCATTTTGCAAAAGGTCGTACTGGGTCTGAGACTTTATTTGTCCTGGGATTACATCTCCTGATTCCACAGGGATGGGAAGTTAGGAAACGGAGACAATGCACTAGAACGTGCATTATCGTCAATGCAAATAAGTGCGACGACGAAAATGACCGATGGAAGTTGGCTTTATTCACATTTCCTTTCCCTCGCCGTGTCTCCTCTCCTGCTAGACTCAATCTCCAAGTAACTACTTTATAAATACACGCACATGAAGGCTTCAAATCGATTTTACCACTTGGAGAAATCGTCAAGTGCATAGTTTACGTACAATGATTTCTCTATGCTCAACGACATAATGTGTGAAGAGAAGGTAGTTCAGGAAAGAAGATGGAAGAAGCTGAAATATTTGAATGCAGAGCTACAGCCCATAATGTGAGGAGATGTCGGCAACCGTTTGTTTCTCGTTTCCGTTGTCTCTACCGAACTTACAGTTGTTTCTCTCCAACCCATCGATGATGAAACAATGAAAGGAATGCTTGAGTCAAACAGCTGCTCCGTTTTGCTGGAACAGGTCTTATATTTCCCCAGACCTGACTCTCCTGCACATCTAGAGATAGCATTTCCCAGTGCAAAGACTCTTTCATTGCTCTTTTTCCCTTCAAGCCTCTAACACCCGAGTGTATTTGAGTTTGTATGCACAAGTGTGAGCTACGTACAGAGCTGAAATACGTTACTGTCGCTATTACCATCACCACGAAATCTACAATCGCGTAAAAACTAAATTGTGCAGGATGTGCAAAGTTAGCGTTCTTCGTGGTATAATAGCTACTTCAAAATGATTATAGATATTTCTTATAAGCATTCACCTTATTGATGTAACACTTGTACCTTCACACGTATGTAATCCAGGAAGTATTTGCTATACTGGAAATATTTTACCGGATATGAAACACGTTGTAGGGGCTTGAAAGTTGCTAAAGGTTGAAATACATTGCAGGATATCAAACGCATTAGGGGATATGAACTACACCACAGAGACATACAAGATGTGTACACTATGAAGTATAACAGAAGATATGAAACATACAGGAATAAACTGCAGAATACGAAATGTATTGTAAAGCAGAATAAGTGATACATGCAGATGGGTATAAATTAATATTGCGCGAGGATCCTCATAACCAAATACTAATATATTAAGTTGACTGGAAAGCTCGGAACGCTCGAATGACCTTCGTCTATAATATTGTTAACAGTGAAGACAGTGTGGTCTCAGCCGCTTCCTCCATTTCTCCTATAACACATGGGAGTGAATATGAAGCATGAAATTTGCCGGATACGGCTGTATAACTCTCATTCACCCAAGACTGCCAATATATTATAAGAATATGACAGAGAAAACCAACTGAATCGGACGTGTACATGGAAGTAAAAGAAGCCCAAAGGGAGCAAACAGGGTCATTTATACTCTTGCAAAGAAAACCCAAGTGTCTTCAACGAATTGCCCTATCTTTTAACATCATTTAGTAATACATATAACAACAGACTTTACTGTACACACAGTTTTCACTTACATATGAATTTTCACACACACCAATTTTGTACACATTGCACATATATCAGGTTATCATTCAATGTGACAAGCAAGTTAAATTATACAGGAACTCATGCACATAGTCCACAGCCCCTACACTTTGAGCAATTCAAGTGCACGATAAACAGAAAAGCTATTGAAAGTCATTCGCACATGACATCACCTGCTTCATTCAAGATTATTTTTGCTTTTGTACTTTCCTTCCCCCCGTCACCTGTAAGATACTGCAGGAAGGAAATCATTTCCCTTTTTCAACATGGAAAAGAAACAATCTCAGTGTGTGTTTTGTTATTTCTTACATGAACACCAAGTTATACTTCCTTTGAATGGGAATTTCCACCGACGGCGGAGATTCAATAAGGTATACCTAAAGGTAGATGTGGAACAGTCCCACTAAACATCTACTGTCTAGAGCAGGCGTTAAACATTTAAAGACTTGACTTCCATTGCGTTAGTACTCTCGTACTATCTGCATGTCAAGTACGTCAGTGGGAAACTATATGTAGTCTTTTGTGACACAGCCGACCAGAAATTCGTTGGGGTGAGGAAAATCAATGTAGCACGACGCACAAAGTAAGCGTGTAGTCCTGCATGGAATGACAGTTGGCAAGAATTATACAATTTGAAGGGTTCCAAGAGTTCTGAAAAATTGAAAGCACTCCCTAGAAAAATGAAAGTCAAGTGTGATTGATTGTCTTAGTATTGCTGAGTCTAGATCAACGAAATGCCGTGAATAAAATCAAGTTGTGGATCTCAACTACTTGTTTGCGGCAGTTTAATTTATTAGATTACATGTAAAGAGTAATGCCAATACGAATGAATTGTACATAGTTATCCGCGCTACCACATGAAAACATCCTCAAATACAAGACAAAAAGAAGTATATTTTATGGAGAATAGTTGAGACAACAAAAAGTGTCGTGAGGTTGTTGTTAGTTGAATTTATTTTCGATGAGGAGAAAATGTAATTGAATGAGTGTATTTATATTTATATCCAGTACTTATCAATGTATGAGATAATGGGAAAGCAAACCACGTAAAAGCACCTTTTCAGGGTGCGTGCTAGAAACGGTGACGTTGATGTAGTCCGAGAGTCCCTAGGCAATCGTAAACAGAACCTAAGAACAAAGGCAAATAATGACGGAACAGGAGTTGGAAAACAATTCTACTCAAAGAATTTGCTTAGAGCTCAAGATCCTACTCTTCAACCATTTCTTCCTCCAAAAATTAGTATCTCCTCTGTAGGCCCTCCTTCAACTACGATCATATATTTGATTTATAATATTATCTACTATACATATTTGCATTGTCTTTCGTATTCTTGTTTTGGATTTTACAGTTCAGTAGAATTTTATAGCCCTGGGGGAATTTTCATACAATTTTATAAAAATTTCATGTTTATATCTTACAATTGTATAGACTATTCTCCCATTTCTCGTCATTTAATGGACTTCATTTTGCAGTCCTCCGTGTTGTTTCGATAGATACCCAAACTTTCTGTGCATTAAAATGGATTCGGCCATGGAAAGTACGTTTGCAGGCACAAAGATGTTTCATAGTCGTTGTTCCCTGTACCAACTTACTATTTCTCGGAACTTGAAAATGGACTAAACTCACACAAATCAAATAAAGGAAAACGGTCAAAGGAGCGTGAAGTAAAAGAAAAACTGGCGTTGCCTACGGGACTTTCCAAAAAATAATGTACGAAAGTTTGATTTCTTATATTCCTATTGAAATTTGCTTTGTGCTTTGTATTTTAAATCCATAAAAATACCAGGAACTATTTTCAATTAGAATTGCATTATTCGATCTTCCCTAGAAGTAATTTGGGGAGCCTGACCAGAAAGAGTACGTAAATTTCCTTGGAGAATTGCTTACTGCATCCGTATCCAACTTGAATTTACTTTGAAGGGAAAGTTTGCAGCATAAACATACATTGTTATCCAGGAATTTTGTATATTATATACATACTAATTATATATGTAGATTACACGTGGGAGATAAGCAGCTTTATATACTTGAAGTAGTTTCATATTTCTTGAATCCTTTGTGTATTTGAATATTAACAAGATGGGAAAACGAATTACTTGGACCAAGATGTCACTGAGGTTTCTCCTTTCTTAATCGTTCTCCCCTATGAAATCCTCCGAGAAATCTATGGCCGCTGTCTCAGCCTTCGTACTTTATTCCCTTATACTGCTCCGGCTGGAATGATTTCTTCATTACCCATTTGCTTGTCGACTAGTTTGACAAAATTTAAGTGCAGCTTCAAACAATCCCACAGATTTAGAGCAGTGTGGACCTTCCTGATCCTCGCTATACGGACTTATGTAGATGAAGACGAAACTTTAAAAAAGTTTACAAAGCCTTCTGAGTAGGTTCCATTTATGTATATAGGTATAAGTTCATGTATACATCTCTCTTGTTATTGAAACAAATGGGCCCATTGCAGATAATTTCAAACTATAAAACTTTTAATAATTTTTACATTCTTCATTCCTTGTTATGACTACATACATGCTAAAGTATTACAATAGGGAGTTATCATAACATTTTTATTCTTAGCAGCGCCAAGTATTTATCATGCTAAGTCAATGGATTGTGAACAAGTTCTTTTCATACAGTGCCTCATAGAGATGTTTCACGCTTAGTTTGAATGACAAATTGTGGACTATAATATAGTGCATTGGTGAGCCTCGTATGGGAAGTTTTTCAAGCGCTCATCAAACTTTTATATTACTTCCTTACCATATAAAAGTGGTTATTACAAGGGACAAACGCAAATTCTGTCTCCATATTTTTTGGTTTCTATTGCTTTAATCGTCATTAAAAGAATGATATTTCCCTTCACTACTCACGCTATTGTATGTATATGCTGTCATTATTATTCAGGTATGCTATACTCTCCTTACTATATAATGTTCAGCTATACATACTTGTTAAGTGCCTTTAATATTGGTATATCTATATAATGTATACTTCATCGCTTGCTTCTAAAAACTTATGTTATTACGAATTATTTTAGAATGTACCTGAAATACTTAACTTAACAGTAGTTTCAGCAATTGTGCTTTTCTTTGTTTTTGAAATGACGGCACCTTCTATTAACTGTCAGTAGTAATGTAAGTGCACTGGGTTCCATATATAAAATAGTAAGCCAAAACTGGAAATTTTAATTTGAAATCCATGCAATGGTTAAGAAAATACGTTTAAATGGTAAATAACTCTTACAAACTGTTTTTGTCTGACTCGCTCATTCTCTACCGATCGTTGTTGATTTTGGATTTAAATTATGCATCCGTGAATGCAGTCAGAACAGAATTCAAAAATTTAAACTGTGTTCAAATAACAACAGTGCGCATTTCCATGGTCTGTCAATGGAATAATATTTGACTTGAAAGTGTCGTATAGTGCCTGCGATCCCCGCAAAAGATTCATTAATCTTCATAAATACCGACAGTAACACAAGATTGGCTATCAGCAATGATGAATCATTTATATCCACATTATGGAAGGACCTTTCTGATGTAGAGATATGCAGCTCTACATTTCGTCTACGTGCAGATTTATATTTTTACTATCAATTTTTTCAGTTTGGAAGTCTATTTTGCTTCACAAGCAAATGTGAGAGGAGCGAGCTTCTCCGAGGTTCTGTACTGGAAGCATAACTTCGACAATAGATTAAGTGTGAGGTAGATGGAAGGCGGTCATGTGTACTAATTTTTAAGATCGGTTTTTGATACCCGCGATTTATTTGGCTAGAAATGTATGTATGATTGAGCATCCGCATAGGAGCACGATGATATATGTGGTATGTGCGTGTGAGAAATTGTGTGTGGACTTTAAGTGAAGTATAGTGCGAGTGGTCTTGAAATGTGGGACTGTATTTGGATATAATACCGTACAAATTCATACAATATATACATATATATGTATATATTTATAGCATCACTGAGTCAGAATTTCTAGCTGAATGGAGAGTCAACATCATTCCCCTATTTACATAGCTCCACATCCTCCGGAAATAAGTGGTAAGTTGGTATGTCATGGGTTTTTGCTCCAGCTTCCACATTTAGTGCCTAAAGATATCACTTACTTTATCTTTTTTTATTTAAAACGTATCCAACGATGAAATCCCACCTGTACAGTCACAATCTCTCCTTCCACAACTAACATTTTTATATTAAAATCTTGCTGCATAAGGCTATACCACTGGGATTTCAGGATATAAAGTAACTTACAAAGCGCTATCGTTATATAGTAAATACTATACAGAGGGGGTCTGCAGATTTCTCGCTTGGAAATAGTGGAATCAGCTTTGAAATTGAATCTATCTGCACTTAGCGTTAGTGCAGTTGACGGTGTACAAAGTTAAACGGTAAGTCGAGAAGTGGTAAATCCACGTGCATTTACTCCGCGCGGTGGTTGACAATTTACACTCTCTTGGCCAAAGGTAATCCACACTACGACGACTGTTTCGGCTGGGCAGGATGTCTATGCAAAATAATAGCTTGGAATAATAGAAAGGTTGAGCACTACAGGAGAGTCAGTCTGACTATAAAATATTGTAGTTTCAGGCACAATTCTCAATTTTTTCGTAGTCCTCCTTTTTCTTTCTTTCCCCCGATTCTCTTCCTTTTCTTCTTACACCCTAAATAGTTTCACCCTTAAATGCACACAATGCGACAATATGAGTACAAACATGTCAGTGTTACCAGAAGGAAAAAGATGAGACCCTTTCTGAATTTTAAAGAGATGGATAACTTGGATTTATTCAACAATCGACAATCCCACTTTCATCTTTCTATCTCCTCACTTCTTTTCAAAATGTTCCATCAAAGCCTAAGATATCCTTTTTTCTCTCATTCCCAGACAAGTTCTTTTCTCGTCTAACGTCCTTGCCATCACAGTAAATCGCTCTCAAAACATATCTGTAGGTGTTTGTTCTGAACCTATAGACATTTAAACTTATGGTGAAACAGCGTGGTTGCATAAATATTTAATATATTATGAACACGATTCAAACTTAGGTTTTCCTTTCTTCTCCGATGGATTTCCATAAAATTTGCAACAAACTTTCTGTTCGTATAATAATTAACCTTTAAAAAGCACTTTTTACTTATAGCAGCGCGATATATCCGTGAGGTAACATTAGGCAGAAGCACCTTGGCATTTTCAAATACGAGGCACAAGTCAGGCATTCAATGCAAAAATTATAATGAGCATATGGGATAAATAAGTAAACAGGGAAGTATGTTCTCCACGCTTATTCACTATAGTCAAATTATTCTGTTTGGTTCAACTATCAGCTTGTATATCTATAGTGTCTGCTGAACTAAACCTACTGCATTAATGTCTAAAACTGAACTTATGTGTACCAAGTGTCCTTCTCCCTTATAACAACACCTACGCTTAGCATTCAAGGGCCTTCACAAAATCTACTATTTAAAAATATAAAGGCGTCTTTACAACTGTATTTGGTTTATATACATACAGATGTTAAGTTACATCGTACAATTATATATACATATTATACAAATACTTCCGCAATTATAATGTAATTGGGTATATAAAATGCACAAAAAAGCGATTGTATGTTCCTGAACGAAAGGCAGATTTTACAAAAATAATAAACATATGCTGTAGGTGTACACCGCAGTATTTATTTGTAATTCTCGTGGCTTGCATTTATACAGACACTACTACTTACTCCGTACTTGAACAGGACGGAGAGGTTTGCCCACGTTCGTCTGTTTTAGACAAAGTATACCCCATGGAGTGTAAAAACACTCCCCAGTGTACATATGCCACGCATACCGTGCACAATAGTAAATGCTGTTATATTCTGTAGTAGATACATTATAATAACTAGTTCTGTGGAACTTTATTAAATGACCACCAAAAAGTTCATCTCTTGGGGGAAGTGGAATTGAAAAAAACATTCATTATGAATGTAATACTGGTAATTCATAAGATGTGGAGATTAAACTGGAGATTACATAGTAATAGGAATATATATGCTGTGTAATTCTACGATTCTGAAGTACGTGCAATACAGTAATGGGATATTTAGAATGAATGAACGTATGTCATCTGGTAGTGGGAAAGTAGCTAAGATGTTATATATGTATGTTATATAGTAGCAAGACCTTTCACCTACGAAGTATCTACAGCATTTATTCTTTAGATTGAAGTAGCAAAGGTGTAACTTTATAAGAAAATCTCCATGTATGATATACTCTTTACATGTTATTTCCTCAAAGCGTAGATTCGCCAACTAGCAGAATTGCAGCTACTATGTCATTAAGAAACGAAAGAAACATTTAAACCTCTCAGTAAGGCACGAGGACCCACTCAGAACTGATACTACGAATGTGAGTTGTTGAATTCTATGAAATGACATCATTAAAAATATTAAGACCTTAAGCTTTGGGGAGATGGGATCAATACCATGAACAAGTTCTTCTACTGTGGGGGTAAGTATCAATACCTCCTCCTTACTCAATATTTGCTATACACTTGCGGTGAGCATTCAAGTATTTGTATAAATTTATACGTACCTCTATTAATTATGTTGTGTACTAATGCATTACTACATCCTAAATGTGCTCCTAAACTACTAACCCTCATATCATTACATCGTTGTCATATAAAATGAAAAAATGTGTTCGTACATTTCCAATTTAAGGTGATGTGATCTACTACACGTGGAAGGATTGCCTGACAACAAATAGATTACTATCATCTTATGCAGGGTATGAGAGAATCGATTGCAGTCGAAAGAATTATTAGGATGGGATTTCCAACCATAATAATTTTGAACTGGGCTAAAATTGATGAAAAATCAACTCGTGCGTTCAAAACAACAACTGATTACAACTTCTCTTGATTGATTTAGCCAGCAAGTAAACCGTAAATGGTTGGCTGTGAGAAGCATTTTCATTCAGCACACAACCAGGAGGCAATCAGTCTTTTTGGCTTTTTAATTTTCTGGAACCACTCGTACATCAATGTCTGAAATTCCAATGGTATGAGAACCAGTCGCATTATTTTTCTTGCTGAAACTAGTACTCATATGTTTGTTTTCATAAATGAGCTTCACCACGGTATGCTATTTCCAGCCAATATCTGTAAAAAGAATTTAAAAGTTTTAACTTACATGCTGCCAGTTCATGGAACTTTGCATTTTGATGATTTCTTTTCTTTATTCCGTTAATGTCTGATGTCACTTGATAAGAGCGAAATGGAGGAAGTTTTGCGATGACTCCTATTTAGTTGACTTTCCGATCAGCTTTATAATCTGCTTGGTATCCAACTAAGTACGTAAAATAGTATATTTAGTTGGACAATTCACAATCTTTCACTGTACATATCGTAGAGAGTCTGTAGGGCACAATTATTAGAGTTCATCTAAAGGCAATTGGGAAGTGACTTCTAATCGCATGTCAGTGCTATAGAAATCTTCATGTACTTTCAAATCGATCTTGATATGACTCACGAAATATCTGTGGTTTAGGAAAATAGAGCATACGTTAGGCTCTATAGATATAAGTTGCCCCAAGTTCAGACATATGTATTAACAACGTTTTTCGGAAGCCTACAAGTTGTTTGCAGTTCCACGGATGACTTTACTTTTTTTTACCTCTTTTTACAATGCAGCACCAATGGTAATATAAACACGATTCTAGAAAGCTATGGCTACGCACAGGTTTTCAATAGGTTTTTCTTGTATTTATATTACTAGGTGTAATGGCATGGGGAAAAGGGAGTAGACCCACTGTTACTGCAGGGAAAACTAGTGGTTACACGACCTACTGTAGTGTAAGGGAAAGTTTGTTAGTTCGACCTACAACGTACGATTACCTATATGTGGAACTTTAGTGTTCGACTTACATATTGTAGGGAAAATTCAGTAGATAGCTCAGCCACTGTTGACCGCTACAGCACAAAATCGGAAACCACAGTCATAGAATGCAGCATATATACAAGTCCTTTGGTTTCGTGATCCAGTAGCCCAGAAGAAATTAACCAGTTTTCCTTGTCTTCACTCAACAACGTGATAAATGCACAATTTTTTACGCTACTCAATTCAGAAATTCTTGTCGGACACGTCGCACGAACCTGCCGGTAAATATGCGTTCCACAGCAACAAAATCTAACACTTTTCAATTATATTTTACCCACACTAACACTTCCTTCGCCAACCCTCGTTGCTTAGTTTTGGATTAAACCCCTTCAGTAGAAATTACTTTTTGGTATACCTAAGCAGCACTCAGAAGCTTCGGCGTCTGTGTGGCTATAGGTACAAATAGATTTGCTTTGATCTACATCAATTCGATTTTGGTTGGATGCTAATAAATCACTTTTACCTTGAAACTAAAGAAATGTATTCCTTTTAAGTTCTTTCATTGAATTTAATGATAGCATAAAATAAATGTCAGGAAGTATCATCACAGTTTCCAAGTGAAGTGTCTTTGGGTAACTTGCAATGATATTAACACCAAGTTTGCTGGAATGTTACCATGAAGAATGTTCTTGGTGTGAGGAGGAGCAGCTTGGCGAGAAACGGGTAGACGGAAGCCGGTTAAATATTTTACTGGAGCGAACTTGAATTTAGTCGGTTGATGGATACAAAGTTGTTACGCGTCGACTTGTGGAGGAAAAGTGCCTTGAACTTAAGATTGGGACGAATTCAGACTCTTTCTTCAGCAGTAGTGGCAGAAGGAATAGTAGCAATAGAAGTCGTCATGATGGTGTTTCGTGCTCGTAATATAATTACCCATAATCGTGTTACTCAACTTAGGCGTTCCCAATAGACATGCTTTTTAACCAAAGCTGGAACCGAAGAGTGGGATTTGTTATAAGTAAAGCTAAACAGTGGCAGTTCTTGTTGGTGTCTTGTTAATCCTGGATCCTTTGGCTCTTGCTATATCTTCCAACAACTTAGCTATGGGGAGGAATAAACTAGAAAGTTGCTCACTATCGTTCTGCTTGCCTCTCTAGAAGCAGAACTCTTCTCCACTTTGGTCGCTCCTGCATATGCCTGTGTGTACAAATAAACCACGTATAAAGATGTGTCTAAAAGAACGTGTACAAGTAAAGTGATCCAGAGGAAGGTAAAAGCACTGTCACCCATTTTCCTCTAGTTCATAGCGTCTTCAATTATGTACTAGACACTCACTAACACAAGCCTATGTAACATGTTTTGAAGCTCCGTCTCAACTCTTTGAAGCCTCGTGCACAGTCCTTCACATCACATAAAATACAGCCCGGCATAATACTACACACAGTATACAGACACTTGCACAGTCCTCAATGTAAACACTCAATTCTCAGATGCACATTATTTCAAAGAAGTACATCTACAGTCTGCTTACCTTGCCAAAGCATCTTTGCTAGCAAATATGTACAAATACTCTTCACTCAACTCCTTTTCACTCTCTTACACACTCACCTACACACAACTATTCTCTAATTCAGTTGAATCTTTTGAGATTTTACTTATCTGAAGATCTCGACTCTTTTTTCACCATTCAACCCTCAAATTCAGCCAATCATTCGCACAAACTACCTCGATGTTGTTAATGGTTGGCCTGGAGAGAAAAATCTCTTCGATGCTTCCGTAACCCACCGTATAATTTACAGCATAGTAGCCATCAGTTCAAAGAGGTGAGAGCTAGTTTCCATTCGTATTTATTTTGCAGTTGCACTCTTCCATCATATATGATCTATATATAGTGACATGTATTTTAGATATGCATATCCCTACCTAACTAAATACATGCATACTCCTACCTCTACCTTCCATGTTTTCACACATTCCACACACACACACACAAACCAACTGAGCCCATACACACGAACTAACTCAACACATACCCACAAACTATCAGAACAGAGAGAAATAACTAGCAGAGCCCGTACAGAAAAAACTAACAGAGCATATTAAGTCCTCGAACTTGCCTGTTGTTTGTCTACAGGGAGGAACACTCAAACTAAAATACAAATAAGAGCATAAAGAATTTTCAACCTTCTGAAAACTCACACTAAACATATAATTTTTTATCATGACTCCGCAAGAAAATTCGGAAATATTTGCCAAGACAGGAATGTAGTATAAAGGTAGGAGAGGATAATATTATACCATGTCAACTGTGAGTAATTATTATAAAAGCTCCTTATATAATGTCTTCCTGTCACCTGAGCATAAATGCTCAGTAAATAGAAGCAAACCTTGCTGTCAAACGGCTAAAAAGTTTAATGCAGCTTACTACGTAACTCGAATTGCAGCAGACATCGCGCAGTAATCATCAGATCCTTTGAATGCTACTTCCTATATGAGCAAACGCCTACAGGGGATACACTTTATGTGTTGTAGATACTTTTCAACGGTTTACTAACCAGCATGTCGAATATCAGATCATTCTGTGTTCATATCAAAAAATTTCACCAATAAGTATGAGTGTATGTGCTCATCACTAATAACAGCTTAAAGTTTAAATGCACACAAGGCTATAGCAGATACAGGTAAGGAAGTAATAAATTATTTCCAGAATGACATGTAAGGACAAAACTGGATCCTTCACTGAAGTTTTTGACTTGAATGCCATCCAGTGTATATCTATCAAAAGTAATATTTCAAGTCTCAAGGCATCAAATATTGTACATACAATTTTTAGCTTTATTTTTTTTATTGGATTTGGTAACTACTATTGCCGAGATTTCCTGCATACAAATAGTCAACATGCAACGTTGGAAGATAAAAAGCACGAGCATTAACAAAGTCGTAGAAATAGAAGTTACAACCCAATTAAGAGCTTAAAATATTTGGTACTTTTAAAGACACCAAAACAAACTCATATGTGTATATTAAGGCAAAACCATTCTTCTTTCAACAGGAAAACTGCGGACAAGTAAAGGGCCTCATTAGTCAAACACCCAACGCAATGAAGCCATTTTCACCCCCTGTGGCGAGCTCATTCAAGGATCTGATTCTGTTTTACGGCGATCAACAACACGTGGTAGAGTTGTAACTCACACAAACAAACAAAGATACATGTGTAATTACATATGATGGAATACACACATATTCAGCCGTATAGGTATGACTAAGCAAAGCAATACTAACTTTTATTGACGAACAGCACATGGATTTCCACTAAATTAAACTCATCCGTAGGTATTGCGAAGGCGATAGCCATAAGTCAAACGGTGAGTATAAACACTGAACCACTCCTCAAATATGGCTTGAAATATTTAGTTGATCTCATCGTGTTGCAAGAATTTCCATTCCCGGAATTTCATTTAAGCCCAAATATTTTACCATGAACTCTATAAAATATTATACAGCCCAGCAACCATGGTGTATCTGTTAACTTGACTAGTCATCATGTATTTGCTGCTTCACACATGAAGGATATGTTAAACCGGTGGTTCATCGGACGATCGGACACACTGAGACGTACACTGTTGACACTTGCAGATAGACAAAAGAGGGTCAACAGAGCTGCGAAAGACAGATGTAAATATATGAATACTTGGTTGAGATGTACAAAATAACTGTTGTACGTATAGATATCATTATAGAACTAAGAAATAGGAATGGGTTTTGTTAAGAGAATTGACTTAAATTATTATTTAAACTACGGCTTAACGAGTAGAGCATTAAACTTCGTTATGTACTCGAGAATTTCATAATTCCTATTAAAAAAAAGCTTACTGATATGAATGTGGATGACTTGCTTATATAAATTGAAATGATTCCTACTTATACTACCTTTAATCATACATGTCAATAAGAAACCC
Organism: Lipothrix lubbocki; assembly: GCA_034696945.1. Taxonomy (NCBI): domain Eukaryota; kingdom Metazoa; phylum Arthropoda; class Collembola; order Symphypleona; family Sminthuridae; genus Lipothrix; species Lipothrix lubbocki. The sequence goes on along the minus strand of JAQGAK010000027.1, from coordinate 212,203 downwards.
TTTAATGGAGTTTGTAAGTTTGAACTGGATGTCTATAGACCTGTCAGTGTACAGTATACGCCAAGTAAATAACCTTACGGAGTACATAGTCAAGAGTGAAGTTCCTGGTGGAAGTAATGCTGTAAAATCAATACTGTAAATAATTCGACTTTGATTGACTGATTAATTTATGTGAGCGGGAGGAGTTGAGAAGAAATTTGAACAGAGAATATATAAACAGTTGGTTTTATTGCGGCATCTACATGTATATAGTTAGGCAAATGAGAATGCACAGGATAGGTAGGGACGACAGCAAAAGTCAAATAAAGCATTGATGGAGGCTCACAATAATATCAGCAGCAGCATACTATAGTATACTATATATGCTGCACCAGTTAAACTCTAGATGAACTGGGATACAGTATATAGCACTGACTGAATTTCGAAACCGCAAACTTAGTTAGACTTATGCGTACTGTATTTTCGGCTCTTAATTATTCCTGGAAAACAAAGAAACTATTTCAGCCCGATCAATTAATTTACCCTATATATGCATACATTGCCGATCCAACATTCTAATGTCTGGTAATTTCCTAAAGACCATAAACTTTACACGTAAGCGTGAATATGATCAAAATATTGAATACAGACGAGCAACTATATTTACATGAATTCAGTTAGCATTCAAGACTTTGTATGTAACAGACGTGAAAATTTACGAATCAGTAATACATGACCAGTTCCAATATGTGGTAAGTAGAACAACGCTCGTGATTCTGGGGTCAGCTCTCGACAGTTTTTACAGTTTTTACATTTTGCATCCAGTATATTGTAATGGAAAGTGATGACAACATAGCACATGAACGAAAGCAGGACCTACAATGTTCAGGCGGAACACTAATATACCTACAGAAGCATAAATATACTTATGATTTTCGCCAGCATATAGATACCTTCAATTCTATTATACTCTTTTAAGCTTGCCGTTCATGAGCGTTGAGCTTGGCTAGTGTGTCATTAGCAGACTGGAAAATTAAAGTCTTTAGTAAATGAAGGCACGCTGCACACACCACTGGTGTGTTTTGTATTAATTTGCACTTATAACATATCTATCTATACATACATGGAACATGTTGGTAGACTTGCTTCAAGTAAGCTCTGGCTGTTTTTACGTCTCGAAATCTTTCATCGATAAATGGGAGAGACGACAAGCGGATAGCATTTACTTATGTGCGGCTACTTGCATAATAAACTCACTTCCTTTTTAATATGCTCGTCGCTCACTTCATCTTCTGGAAAATCTTGTTGCAAATTCTAAGCAATGCAATGTTTAATTTTGAATGTTAAATTTAAGAAATAATGCTTGGAACTTAAAACGACCGTGAAATATTTCACTTGACAAGTTGTAATTGTCCGATTGTGTAATCATTATAAAATACGAATCCTGTTATAATATTCATGTACCGACATAGCGAGAGTGTTAAGTATTTTTGCTTAATCCTGTGCTTTATCAGCCATATAATGTTTTTGTAAAGGAAGGTAACTTGATGCATTTAATGAAAATTTAATGACGTCCTAAGTAGGCACAGCACCGTAGTAAATCAGTTGGTCTGAAACCGAACTAACATCGTAAGTATAATTAGGGACGAAATTGCTTCCAAACGTCACCTTCACATAATATAGTACCAAAGGAAGGCTTAACTTCATAAAAATGACATAATCCTTGGCACACTCCTGCAATACTTGTAAGTGTACATGTAGTGGGAAGATCCAATTAAGCAATTTACGGCTCCCAAACACATGCATGGAGGCTAGGAGTTCGAAAGTTAATTAGTTGATTGATTTCTTGAAACATAGGATTATAAGTATTTAAACGGACTTAGATGCTCACATTTAATAAGTTACGTATGCATACAGGATACATAAACTAAATAAATTAGTTATTTGATAAAGCACTGATCAATTCCAAGTATTTAAATGGGTTTGAACTTGTGCATAATCAACTGCGCAAAATTCCAACATTGTTAATGACTACGCCGATTATTAATACAACATACATACTATAACGCAATAGCAAAACGGAATTGATGTTATACAGACATGTGAGCGTTAATTTCTACAGCCGTAAACACCATGCAGCTTTTCATGTTCTTATCAAAAACAATCTCAATCTTAATGTTTAAAGCAAAAGCTATCTCCTAGCCTCAATTTTAACGAAGCAATACTCAAAGCCTTAAAGTTTACCGTAAACAAATATAACAATAATCATGCTGCCTGCATGTTGGAAGCAACGCAGAAGGTACAATCAGCATTTTATGAATGATATGCTAAGCTTTCATTTGCAACAAAAGATTCAAGTACTAAAGCTTTATGAATATCGCAATATTCCGTAGCTGTAGGTCTGCAAAGAGTTAGCAATGTCAGACGAGATTGAAAAATCATTATTAAAAAGTAGAGAATAATATATTTGAATGAGTTTGTGGGAGAGAAGTGCTTTTAATTACTAAACTATTATGGTATGGTTACGCGCAAGAAGGCTACATACATATACGAAACAAAATTTTTCTTAAGAATGTCTAATGTTCATAACTTTTAGCATTTCCACCGCTATTCAAACTTTGCATTTCTTTCTTTTGCCCCTCTCTTATCTCGTCCTCTTTCTCATGGAATGAGGGATCACACTACACAAAATAATATTACTATGCACAAGCGCCTCCGTGATACATGGGGTTCGCTTTCCCAAGTAAACGTAAGCGTATTTCAAAGGCGCTTAGACTTCAAGAGAGAAGGCTACAGAATGGTTTAGGTATTAGAAAAATGTTGATTCCCTGGAGTATTCCAGAAATTTATGGAAGGTGGTGGTGAATAAGAATGTTCTTGGCTGGATGAAAATATACACTTTATGGAAATTCATTCAGCGACGGCGATAGATATCTTCATTCGAGAAACATCATAACCTACCTTGACATAACTCTCAAGTGCATACCCGATGTAGTGTTGACACACTTTTGTACATACAATGCTCATCAAAGAGCCGTGCGTGTGTACATAAAAACAAAAACGCTACCTCATATCCATTATTGTATTTTTAATTTTAGCTAAATCAGTAACGTCGGTTTTCATGGTTCACTATAGCAAGGTCCTCTATCAGAAAAATTGCTGGTGGCTGCGACCGTGCTGCTTTTTGAGAAAATTAAGGTTTTTACTTCAAAACCAGATATGCTCTTGTGATTTCTCACTAGTTCCTACTATATCCATAATTCACTATGTTGGAGAAACTTGCCACACATGGAGAATGTAAATATTTCTATACGACTTATTGCATACGATTATATTAATGCATTTATAAATCTCTAATTGAGATATAAAGTGGATTATCTCCATTTTTCTTACATGCAAGCTGCGTTATCTACCACAATTTTCCACAAAGTTGGTTAGCTTCAATTAAATTCATTTGAAAAATATTGCAATCTACAATAACATCCCAAAGGAATTGAAAATTTTAAGATAGGTTAACCACCACCAATAGGTTTGTGGAGTTTACCCATCTTGCACTTGCACCCCAAGTAGATATAGATATGTATGTATATGTTAATATACTAGTTATAATAAATAAGAAATAACTTGTAGTATACTCATAAGATGTAAACCAACATAGTTTATACTGTGGCCCAACTAGAATGAGAATTACATTGCAGTACTACTACATTTCTGTCTATTTGCTCCTGAAACTCCTAAACAAAATCGAACTGCCGGTATTCTGTCATTAAAATTCCCCCGCATACGTTATTTATATTATTACACATGGTTCCCGAAAGGAAACGCAGGTTCATTGATTTATAAGTGTGAGTTCCCATGTATGTTTTACCGGCAGTCGGTATTTGCTGTAGTCGATTCATAATATATCGCCGTTCCCTCGCGCTATTCGAGTATTTACCAAAACAATGAAGACTTGTATAATGGCATTCAACTTGTAAGAATACTCGAAATTTGCTCATAAAAAACGAAGGCTGCTTTTCTTGGGAGCCTGCATAAGTTGATGGACAAATTAAGAAATAAACGTAAATTAAGGTACACATTGTGAAATTTTAGACGATTTTAGACATGCATAATACGCTAAGAATGAATGCACTGCAAATTGGCACAAACAATGCTACGAACACATAAGGATACGTTGCCACAGTGCCAAATGCACTTCTAATAATATATGAACGCACCTGCAATAATAGCTATGTAGGTAGATATCCCTAATGCTATGAAGACGGGGCTAATGCACATTCGACACATTGCAAAGGAAAACACCCCAGAGTCACGTTTTTTATACCATTGTTAGCCGGGATATTTATAAACCGACGAGCTTTCTAACCAAACAAGCTTTGCTGATACCACAAATATGTATAACCAAGACACGCAAACAAGACTTTCCCGAACTCGTGAGGAAATGAATAATGAGAATAGAACCATTAACCGCTCTTTTTGCCTCTCATCGCTTATATGCAAGTGTCCTGCTGTCTTCCTCGCTTACCTCTCCATGACTTTCTTAGAGGTCTTTTTCTTTCCCGCCTCTCTCCCATAAAGCACTGCTCCATAATGATTGAACTGACTCGTGAAAAGAACTGTACGTGCTAAGATAATAAATTAGGATTATTTCTCCCAAGTCATCGCATACCGTATTGTTTCGTTGAACGCCGACGTACAAATTGACTCTGGTAAGTGAAATGATTTCACCTGCTCATCAAAAACAATTCATTTAGGCTTATCGCTCAACTGTATCGCTGCACACTGTCAGTACAAAGATAATTCGGTGAGTACAATTCTATCAATTCAATTCATGTAGAACATTATTAATTAATTTTCCCCCTTTTATGTGTTTGCTCAAGTCAGACGAAGCGATGGGCTGGTTTCAATGCACCAATTATTGATTCTACACCTTGACAGTCTAAGTATCATTATATATGCCATTCTTGTACATACAAGTGGAGCCACTACAATGCAATGATTCGTTGTAGATGCTTAGTGCAGTGTATTTGTGCTCCGTGCTAATCACGATGAAGCCTCTGGTTACATATTTACTCAACTTTCTTTCATTTCAATTAATTCTCTGGGCCCATGAGACGAGCATAGCTTGTCCTATATACTATCTTTCACTTCCTCCTTGCATTGAAGTGCTCTCAAGCAGAAATTTCAATTCTACTCCAGCACATTCTTGTTTTTACCTAAGTTTTTATACTAGTTTCCGCAGTGAATTAATGTACCCGGAGCATTTTATACCCATCCTTCTACTACTGTTTCCATGTAGGGTTCGTATGGTAGATTCCAAGTAGTAAATTGAACTGGCAATTTTGTATTTGTATTTTAAACTTTTTTAAGTCGCTATAGCTGCGTTAAGTTCTTTTCGATTACCACCGAAAGTTGAATAGAATGATGTGCGTGGATTTAATAAACATTTAATCCATTCACAAGTTCTGGCCAACTACATGCCGTTTTTGTTTGATTCAGCTCTGTCGCACAAAAGGTTACTGATTTGATAGATGTTTCGTTCATTGCGCAAAATATCCTGTGGTAATACGAGTTATGTGAAACATATTGTTATCATGCTTTAATGATGTATTTTAGCAGTAAAAATTCTAATCGCGAGTTCAGTTACATACATACCTAGTCAGATTCATCCCCATTCACGTAATTGACAAGTTAACTACAAATAGTAAAAGATCCTGCTTCCCAGAATTCCAAGCTCAAACTACATTATTGGAATACCTCATATAAGCTTGTAGGTTTTGTATTGAGCAACCCAGTTAATCTGCTTTAGTGAGCTTCATACTTTGACTTAGCTGAATTGGTAGACTACACAGAAAGGAGAGGTAGCAATAATAAATTCATCCTGCTTACATATACTTTGGTTTCATTTAAATTCTACTGAACCCAATACATTTTATAGGATGAATGTGTTTAGTTTTCAACTGCGTCTGTAGCGAAACAATGCAGTTCTTCCACTTGTATGTCAGTTCGGAGTATGGAAACAAACAAGGGAACCAAGCCATGAACGTGGGAACTGTCTGCATAATACATAACGTATGAGCCTGATGACAGAGCAGATGCACAGAGAGTCAGAAAATACAAAACAGGACCATTTTAATCTTTTGCTCTTTGAATCAAAACAAAATTCATAAATTTTCAAGGGTAAAATGATACATTACATCCACATCTGTGTCCCATTTGGAGCAGTGCAGTAGTGGTATCATTCGCATATAAATAGGCGCATATAAATAGACTCCCGCAATAGGGAATAATACGTAAGATATAGTTTCAATCTTCTACAAATAAATTAAATTCAGGACAACTTCTGAAACATGACAACTCAATAATTGTTTAATATAAATCTGCATGAACAGGTAGTATGTGTATAGGTAATTGCTTTTACGGAGTTCCCGTTTCCTGGAAGAAATAATAAAAACTAGAAAAGACTAATGTTCATATAGTTTTAGAGAAGGATTCAAGGTCTTTGAAATTTAATTGCATTGGAGGATGTGCAAAAGGTTTGCTGGAAAAGAGAATTGCAATTTCATTAGAGCCTCTTCTATACAAAGAAACCACAATAACTGCATTATTAGAGAATTACGGTGTGTAATGTGTAATACAACTGTATGTACATGTCCTCTCTACAGTAAAGCATTTGGCAAACCTGACGACAAATTATGATGTTGCTTAAACTCTATTATTAATATCAAAAGACTGACAGGCCCACATATATGCTACATGAGAGTAATCTGATTTAGGAATAAGAGCCCCTTCTCTCAATTAGATAATGACATTAAAGGCCATATCATGTTTCCCCATTGAAATGCAATATTTCAAACAAGCTTTGTTCAATTACTTGTGGATAATATTGCTAAAGCATTAAATCTGTACGATTTCCTTTCCTAAATATCTGACCTGCACTCCAACTTTTCAGGTTCCCTCCGCTATCAGGGGGCTATGGAATATTCGTGTCTGTGGGCTCGTCGGTCCGTTGCCACAATATATCTCGAAAATTGTCACAGAGATGTAAAATTTGACACACCTGTAGACAAGGGGCCAAGTAGAGCCCCTATTGAAATTCAGGGTCATAGATCACACGGGTCAAAAATTATAAGCAATTTAAGTCAAAGAGTCCTCCTCATGGGTCCGTAATCTCGAGCTTTGAACATTTTTCCATTTCTCCCCGCCAACTGTAAATTAACTTCATTACGGCCTCAGCTACTCAGCATAAGTAAATTCATGCAAGCTAAGCGACAAAGATATTTTTAGTTGTGGGGTTTAAACTCATTTACAATACATCTACCATAGTTAGTTATAATCAAGTATTGTATTAAAATTTAAGAAAAATGTTACAAAATAGGCTTACTTTTGCTGATTAATCAACTATGGATTCTACAACAAGTATTAGCCCACGATGAATTTGTTTGCTAAAACTTCAACTTCTGCCGTCTGAAGTTGTTGTTTAATGTGCAGAATGCTCGTTCTGTTTCGTGTAGAATGTAATATACGTACTTTTAGTTGTCCGAGGTCTAATGTCTTATTAGATAAAATACAAGTTCAATCTTGCAGAGCTATTTACAAAAGAGTACTAGAGTACTATGTGGTTTAACAACATTAATCACAATTTTACAAATAAGTGGGTACCGAATCAAAGAGACAAACGAAGACAGATGTAGAATGGACACAAATTTGACTCAAGATAGCCCTATGAAGACGTTTTTTTACGAACTCGAAGAACTAGGAGATCGACCAGGGTTTATAGTATTTGGATTCTCTTTTACTAATCCTCCACACTGCCGATTGTTACTTTTTTTATCCGAAGTAAGTTGTATAAACCTGCATTTGCTCTCAGTTTCAGGATCACGTCCACTCCAACATTACCGTCATAAAATGTCACGCGTCTAATTTTCACACTTTTATGTTCTCATCAGGATTTGAGTTGCTGTCATGAAATGGGAAAGAACAACAATTGCGCATTGAATTAGGAAACTGGGGTCTTAGACTTGACAGATGAAATCCAGGTAAGTATCAACATCTTCTTTTTATGGACTCTTCGAAACTATATCCAACTTTTCCTTTTTTCTTTTCGCACAGAATGAGGAAGGAATAAGTACTGGATAAAAATGATTAATTCAATTTTTGAAGTATAATTTTAACTGCAGAGGAAGTGATCTCAGAATTGGTGGATGTTTGATCAAAGGGATGTATGCGGCTTGTGAATGTTTGTATTGTAGGAAATACCGTCAAGCTCAGTGTCTTCTCCGACACATTGGCTATGTTAAGCGGTGACTAGGCTTAATCTTGATTCGGAATAAGTATCCAACCACCAGTAGATACAAGCCGCGGAGATTCTCATGACTTGCAGGCTAAAGAATAGATGCTGAATGGTGTTTGTAGTAGGAAAACGTGTGTGCCAGGAAAGAACGTCGGGAGGACCAGCTTTGCGAATTGCTTTCTTCTCGCTTCCCGTTAACACACTCGTCGTGTCCTTACTTGTGTTTTACTGTGTTGCCCGTCTCACACACACACTTTGCTCCCTCACTGTGTACGAAAAAGCAAAGACATGCGCCTGCTTCGGAACCAAAAATAATACATCAACCCCGTATCCCTAGCTTCTTCGTGTGTGTCCAACTGCATGCTAGTAGTCTTAAGTTATTTCCCAGTCAATCCATCTATCCAATCCGTATTTTTTCCCTTAAACAAAGTACATGCGACATACAAGTTCACCAGTTCTCCTCTCTCGTACCTCCTTGCTGGTCTTCACAAGAGTAAGAAAAAACGGGCTGATGGAAGATTGTCTATAATTTTTTAGCTTATTGTGACTCCGATTGCCAGAATAAACAACCAACTATATAGTGAGGAGAGACAAAGTCGAAGATATTACAAGGAGCAGAGTCAAAGTTTAGACGAATTCCAAGAAGGTATGACGATGCAATTTTTTCCTCATTTTTACCTACCTCATCAAATAATGAATACCCTGGAAACAATAATAATCATTTTCTCCTTCACTTGATCATTCCATCGAGCCTCGCCAGGAAAAATCTTTGTGATTTCAAAGTTTTGCCACTCAATTGTTAACTCTTTTCTTGCTTCTATCTTATTGATGTGCCTATAATTATTATGTATGTACATAACGTCGGCGGAGATATAGGCTATCACCATTAGCACGTAAATGCCAAATGCGTTATCCACATACCGTATTTGGCAGTGGGATAACTCCAACTAATTTCGTGGTGGATGGCCCACTTTGCAATTTGATATGGAAGCCCCCTCCGTTTTCGTTTTTCGATTAAATGGATGCCACATCTTGCACTGAATTGATTGTGGAGGTCATCTTGCATTTAAGTTAAAATGGAGATAGTCCACTTTACATCGCTACCAACTATACAATACTTTGTTGTTCAAATATACCCTCGTAATTAATTTGTTTTTATACATTCTTTTGCAAATCATCCATGTTTTATTAATGAATTGTGAAAGTACAGATTCATTTGTAGTTGGGATACAATGCCGATAATTTAGGTAAGTGAGATACCTCCATTTTTTTGAATGCTAACTCCAACAATACTAATGACGTTTTGACTAAATAAAATAAACATTATTTTAGCCTTTTCCATAAAAATTGTAGTTAATCCACTTTGCGTGAACGTATTATATGGATAACCCATCTTCATTTACGAAAGCCAGAGCTATTACACCTTGCAACTCAAGTAAAGATGCGTTAAAGATAGATTCTAGTACTTGCGAACCTGATGAAGGACAGTTGTCCGAAACGTTGTTCCTGAAATAAAGTTAATTGTATGTCATAGTGAACCCTTACCTCATTTATTATTAAAAGTAAAGATACGTAGAAACGTTTACTTACGACGAAGGTGGCATAATCCTGTTTAGTCTGGTACTAATTCACAAGGGGTACTTCAAGTGTGTCAACATCTTTTAAATCGCCTTAAAATTTTTCTGTTAATAAAAATACAATCTCTAGCAATATTGGGATATACAAACATCTTCATACCTATTCATGTTGTATTGCTTTCTTGTTCATTTTGGATGTGAAATTTTAAAATAAAAACCGCTAAGTGGGGATCGTTTCATTTATACACATGTATAGTAAAATTTTACCTTACAGTCATTATAAATAATTACTAGAAACAAGCATGTGAAATGTATTAGATCGCAGTAACTTTACAAAAAACATGAAGTTCGAACCCGGTACCGAATTGTTCATGCAAGCATGCAAGTTTTTGATAACATCACGTTTAACCATAGGTACTATATAGAGAACGATGCGTGTAGCCAAGTCATGTTTGCCACACCACAGCAAGATAAACGAGCATTGCTTGTGAAAGTTGTTTTGTAGTGTCTCGAAACATTTTGGGGCATTAAAAACAACTAGGGTAATCCATATAATTCGGGAGAGTTGGAAAGGCATAATTTCCTTATTCAGGTTCACATCCACCTATGTACTTTAGATGAAATCAATGGAATTGTAATTACAAGGGTAGCGCAAAAAGGAAATGGTGGTAAACCTTAAATTACTGCAGACATTTCAAATTAATGCACCCATTAGACCAAAAACAGAAAAATACAGGTTTACATGGGCTTTCAACTAGTTTACAAGAGGGCGATGGAAAGAAATTGACAGAAAATTGTATTTACTGAAAATTCATTATTCACATGCAGAACCGTTAATTTTCGATGTCTATGGATCTAAATTGCAATAGTTGATGTACATCTCTACAAATACACATGTATACACATATAATTACAAACTTTTGCATTTCTTTTGGTTACACCTTTATGTGCGACCTTCCTTTATGATGTCAGAGGCTTGATGAAAAAGCAAGATGAGAGGCTAAAAGCGTAGCAAAGCCGAAGAATGGTATTCGGTATGAACACGTTCCTAAATCTTATTCATTAATATGCTTCGGTGCTCACATAGGATTTTCTTTCAATTTCTACGGCAATTCTTGTAATATCCAGATGGCTTCAATAGTCGGATAAATAGTATTGAATACCTGCTTTACAGTTAAAAACGGTAGTGGTACTTGGCAAAAGGTACATAATCCGGTTGCTTGCAGGTATGCTTTTTTCCGATACAAGCTAAGAGAATAGGATCAAAATTGAAGTTTCTTTCGGATTTGAAAAGCACATAGGAGATGAGCAATCTAGAAAATGAAGGCAAGTATACTTGGCGTTTGTTTTCTATGTATTACTTACGTTCACAATTCTATGAAAGCGAAATCTATTTGGGAAGGGAAAGACTCTTTTCACAACTTACTCTTCTCTCATGCTTATGTTTTTATCCCGTTTTATCCAAAACTTTTACTTTATAATGTTTTTTCTTCGCTACATTAATCCTAGTATGTTAACGGCAAAAGTTACTTTTCCTTTCTACGAAACAAGATCCGCGTATGCTATATTTTCCACACATACAGATCTTAAGTATTTCATGCATTAAAGCTTTCACGTACCTTCGTCTGGGTGACGTGTGTGCAAAGTTGCATTATACTCGTTATTTATATCTATCATCCTCCTAAAACATAACTCCTCTCAAGGCTTTCGGTTTGGATTTATCTGGGGAAAAGTGTAGGGAAAGTGTTACATAAATTATGAACGGGAAAATTCGAATAAGGTTTGATACTACGCGAATTTCACAGTGATGATTGAATACTTTCTTTTACCATTAGGATGGCATTCAGTGGAGACTGGAGCGAATGTTTTGCAAAGAAATTTATATTTAATTTTCTATTAATCCACAAAGTCTGCAGTTTTTGTTCAAATTTGATTAAAAATACCCTTTTTAACACTGAATTCGAGGGGACGGTTTAGTGTCCAGAAAGCTTTAATTCAGCTCAGATAACCAAAATCAGTCGACTGACACTGCCGAAGTATAAGGATAGCCCCAAAATGTATCAAATATAAGTTGAATTGTTTTCGGCTTTGGATGGAATATGCGATCGTCATTTTCGACAGGAAAACTATCTAGTAACAATTTAGTACTGCTTTCTTTAAGTATAAAGTGACTCATATTAGGAACACCTTTTAAACACCAATGAGTTATAACGTGCAGGGGGAGTAGATTTTGATATTATTTAATTACATTTGGCTTAAGTACCAATAATAACTATAACGTTTTTCAGCCGCTGTGAAATTTCGGGGAAATTTGTCTCTGTCATCGTTTTTATCTTCATTGACTAACATTAGTATTATAGATGTGTAATTTAGTTAATATAGCTAGAAGTGTATGTGTGTGGATTCGAGAATGAAATAACAGTTTTGGATACGGAAGCGAACACAAAAGTAAGTGCAATATTTCACAAGAAAATCCCCTTTACTACGTTCCTCTGATTATATGCTACAAAGTAATGCCGCCGGCACTTATGCTGAAAGCCTTCCGAAGGGTTTAATGTGCAAGTCCGTATTTTAAGCTGGAATTTCATCCCAGCTCAGACAGGTGTACTCGTAAAGTACACCTAAATGCTACGATCCTAAATTATCGGATGCAAGTTTTTATAATGCTTGCCCTAGAAGGGAGTATTAGCTTTGGCCAAGGGTCCTTGCACAATAATCTTATGGATCTTACTTCGTTTGCTGATAGTTTGCTACTAAAAAACATTAAAGAGTATAAGGACTGTAGGGTGTAGTAGATCTAGATATAGACCGTTGTAAAAGCTTTTATGTGCTCATTGTACATGATAATTACGTCTAAATATTTTAAATGGGCAAACGAGAGCACTCAAATACTCGTATAGACAATATTACACAAACCGCATCAAGAGAGCACTTCCTTCTGCTCAACACCTTCATTCTTCTCAGGAACTTCATCAAATTTACTGTGTATGTATAGCTCGAAATTCCCCGAAACCGTAGTGTATGGAAAGTTTGACATGGGAAAAGTTGAACATGGAACTGATGAAACTTCATCACGTTTTCGAGGTTCATCAAATCAGTTACATTATATATCTTGAATATTTACCAACACTACATCAGATCTTTGGCCGCTTGCCAAGGAGGACTTAATTATTTATTTCCTTATTCAAGGTGCTGTAACTCTTTAGCCAACAAGATCAAAATTGACTGACTTATTCAGTCATGAATTGCAAAAAAAATTGTAGAGATTTACACATGTGACATAATGTAACTAATATCTTTCGGTCATTTTGTTACAACATTTCAATGATCAACATTCCCATTTACCATGGTGTTAGCCAATACACTAATTATATATACCTTTATAATTAAGGACGGCAAAAACCCCTGCAACGTGACAACAAGTTATTTAAAGCGTTCAACTTAGTTTATAAGAAATAATTTAAATCTTAAACCTTTTGTCAGTTTTCAAATTTTCATGTTATTAACTATAACAGAATAACCCTTTACATATCGTACTGTACCTGTATATATACTTCATGCATCTATTAAACGTAAGCAACAACTTTATTTGCATAAGTATCGTGCACAATGGCGGTCGCCACTTGAACATGATGTTGGCCTGAATCTGAATCCACGGAATTTACCTATTCCGGAGTGCTTTTGTCAGCACAACACTTGTTTGAAGAACAACTATGCCACTCGATAAATCTATATGATTTTTTTCTAGCATTATATTCAGCTCTATCGTACATGTCAGCTGCATTTAAATTGCCAAGCTTTTGCAACAGTAATTTTACTTGATACAACTTACATGTTATGCTACCGATAGCGGAAGCTGCAGCTATTGTTGGATGTTGGTGTTTATTGATTTTTACCGTGCGTTAACATGAATTTCACCTGAGGATGGATCGTGATGAGTTTATTAACTTACTTCCCTTTTAATGAATAGAAATGATACTGGTGTGGCATTTGTATAGGTAAGCAGTTACATCTAGGTGCAGTTGTCGCGGACGTGTTACATGGGAGCTTACACATTCATTTCTCATGAATACAGGTGAAAGTTAATTAAACATGACAGGACCAATCGAGTAGGACATGAGCGTTGTGTGCCTCTATTCCTCGTAAGCGGAACAGCTACTTTTGTGAACACAAGCTCATTGTTTGATTGTGTAAACTGAACAAGGATCTTATTACAATACAGACAGGACACCATAGTATTTGAAGAAACTTCAGTAACAATAAAATACTGTTGTGTTCGATAATACGTATATAATTAGATTTTCATTGATTGCTCATATTGGTCACCACAAAGCTGACAAGTAATTAAATTTATTATACTTATACGATAGTATTGTTTTTACTTCAAAGGAATTAAATGACAGTTGTTGTCGCAAAATGGTTGATTTATTTAGCAATATCGAAGTACTCGATGGAAATATTAGAACATGACTCTGTGCTGAAGAAGAAAACAAGCTGAGTTCGAAAGTTACGCAATTCTGAATTAAAGCTTTACGAATCTATCACGTAACCGTTTAACATGAATACATTACAGAACATAACATAATCAGCAATATCGTCCAAGACTGTAATAAAACATCTCAGAACAGACCAAAATTTAAAAATCCAATATCCACGTGGCACGTGCTATGAAACCATCCATCATTCCAAATTAAAAATTTATACTAAAATATATTTTAACTGAATATTATTATAACCTTTCAGTTATCTATAAGTATATAGTTTAAAGCGAGTTTGCCAGAATGATATCAGGGTGCATTTAAGTGTGAGACCTTGAAATGACGCTGTATGGTGTCATGAGATTTCCTTGCCTTATTTCCAAAGTGAATGAAGAGTTGAACTTCGACACCAAGCTATAATACAATTTGCACATCTGACTCTATTACCAAAAGAACATCTACTTTGGCAAAGAAAATGCATAAATTTTGTGCAGGGTACGTGCAGAAATTACACATTTACGAATATTCTTCCCGTGAATTGACAAAGTTAGGAGAATTAGGGTTAGTTTTTAACATTTGGCATGCCTCAACATTCAAGTACCTTTTAGTTTGGTGAAAATGAAATTACGTGAAATGTGTGAGCTACTAAGTAGGTATACATATCTACATTAAGCAAGCAACCAAGCTTGGCTTTCCATCTACCATCTCCAGGTCCCAATTCTTGTCTTCGGCATTTCCATTCAATTCATTGTCCATAAGCCAATACTTCATTAGGCTTAACGGTTCTTAATACGTTTAGCATTCCGGAGAAGGACTAATGTTGCAATGACTTCTTTTCTGAGAAGGTGGATAAGTTGTGTGGAATGGTGTGATGATAGCCGGACATACGTAGGTATCTATGTATATAGTTCTTGAGCAGGGATCAAGTTAGTGGTAAGTAACAAGTAGATTGGCAAAAAAACCGCATAGGAAATAGACATAAGTTTCTTTTGACTTGGGTTGATCGGTTCTTGGATATGTGTTTTGAGTCAACGTACACTCACACACATAGTCGTACAGTGAGCACATGATTTCCTATGGCAGAACCTATTGGGCATCTTTTTTGGCTACAGAATCAGAGAAAGTTAGTATTAGGAGTTGAATGAGATTTCATTCGCACATTTCGTGATGCTTCTTTGTACCTTCTTTGGTAGTCCCGTGGGAAATCGAAACCAACTTGCAAAGCCCACAGCCGCAAATGAAGTACTATGTCAGTATACTACTGTCCTACCTATGATTTCAGCCAAAAGAATTTAATCCCCTGAACTCATATCATTCCATTATGCGGCTCGCAAAGAGTTCGACCGTCCAGCTTCCAAGTAATTCCTTGTGGGCCATTAACAATATGTTATTCCATTATTGCCGTTTCTTATCTTATTCAAACGAGTGCATAAATGAATTCATCTAGTCCAAGCTATGCATAAAGCTATCCAATAACTCTCATTCCAAAGAGAGAAGAGTGAATTCTTCAGCAAAATCCAAATTTTTCGTCTGAATATAACAAATTGAATGAAAACCTTCTTTCAAAAAAATCAATCCTCGAAAATTGTCTCTAGATTTTTCTTTCTTTTATCATGCACTTCTTTACTGATCTAACTTTTTAATTTTAGTTCATTCAAACTTTTGCTATAGTGAGCTATTCTATTTTTATCGTTTCCTACTCTTTAAAATACATTATGAATCGCTCATAATACAACCTTAAATTCGTATTTTGGTTGTAAAAGCCGAGACCATTTGAATCGACCTAATAAATTCTATTCTATTATGTTTGTATTTTTACAAATTTCATTATTTATGTATGACCACGCGTCTTTAAAAAATGTAATTTAGATTAATCAAAATCCACTCAATCTATCATAAATAGCAAACCTTAATTTACGTCGTCCTTGCTCCATCTTTTTGGGGTACCTACATATACATACCTACATATTTATTGCCTGAAGATCTAAAACGGCAATTTGAAATTTTCCAAAAAGTACCAAATCTGTCAGCAGCAAGGTGAAATATTCAAGGGCTATTCCAAATAATTCAAATGCCAAACATTCTTCCAAGTTGCAATTTAATCCCTCCATCATAGGATTAGTATGCATAAACACTGCTTAATATGCTGTGCGCGTTTTAGTATTGTAATTATATGATAAACGTGTAACCGATTTTTGAAATATTATTAGACGGAATATCTTAATGTACTTATAGGTATATCGTACTACAAACCCTACTCCAACGAAATCAATGAGGCAAAAACAGAATACTACACTGGAAAATTAAAGTAACAGCACCTATAGTTTTATTTTCTCAAGGTGCGACTTTCTCCAACTATGCTCGTATTTACAATTCAGGTATTTATGATCCACATATTTTGTATACGTATATATCTTATACCCATGCATTTATATATTACATTGAACATTATAAAAGATTATTTTGTATGTATGTAATTTAAGACAGGGTTCTTATATAATTACCATATTATTTTGGGAACTTCCAACCTAGAGGGGAATGACTTTAGGGTTGCGTATCTACAATGTCTAACTTCAGCCTTATTTGGTCGAAATAATCTCTATTTATGCCTTTATGACAGTTTATGATTTCAGGGCACAGAATACAAAACACGAAACTTTTGACCCTTATACATACTTATAAAGAATCTACAAATTTTGCTGAGGTTACGATTGCGTTGGTTTTAGTTATCTTAAAGAAATTTGTAGGAAGAAGAGAGTTGAGATATAGAGAATCATCTTTAATTTTCTGTAGAAGTGAAATGTTCAAAGCGGAAATAGAAAATTAATCGAACGGAGGAGAAGAAATGAAACGGAAATAATACCAACAAGTGAGATGACTAACAAGTTGAGGGAATCGCTTTAGTTGGAACTAGAGGTAAACCCAAAGAATATGCTGGCGGTGTGTATAACCCAATCAAATAAAGCTGACTGCTTGTACCGTTGCTACTATGTAAGTATCAGCACCACGAGGGCTCTAATGGCTGCCATGAAATTATTACGTGATACAAGGTGATAGAGAGAGAGTTTCTAGAAACTTGTTCATTCTATATAGCAACGTGTAACAACTTAACGTTTTACAAGAGTGTAAAGCTGAGCGTGAGAAGTCAAGCTAACGGCCCTCGTGATTTAATAAATTGTGAGCTCCTTCCTTACGACTCCCAGGTTTTCTCACAATGACTTCGTCACAACTTGTAAATTCTATACGTAGATGGATTAATTTCCTATAAGTATATCTAGTGGGCTAAGTTGAGCAAATGCTCAAATTTGTATTTAGTCATGTCACAATTCTCTCCTACTTAGCTGTTTACAACCTCTAACTTTCAGCTTTGAGTCTGATGAATCCAAATAAAATTAATACAACCTCAAAACACATTAACCCATGCAAAGATAAATCATAGGAAATTCCATAGGAAGTGCAAAATATAGCATGGTTAAAAGCAAGAAGGCTGAGGTAATGAAGGATATAATATTTTAAGTGTAAACAAAACGCAATAGCCTAAGTAATTAATTTTACACAAATAATCATTCATCAAATATAATACCTTCAGCTTTGAGGCTCTTTTGAATTTCAGTGAAAACTGCGTTCTCTACTTTGCGATTTCAATGTTGTTCATCAACGGAGAAATTGGAGAAATTAGACAAGTATTTTAGAAAGCAAATAAACAAGAAATGCGAAAACGCCATTCAAATTTGATTTGAGCTGCGACTGAGCCAATTAACAAACGATGAGTCTGAGATTGCGTATCACAAGGCTTTTTTGGGATGAGAAAGCAAGAGTTTTTTAACCGAAAGGCAATAAATGCATGTTTTAACAAGTTTTCAGAAAATGAAGTCTGGTAGTACATGTTCTCCAGAATCAGTTTCATCAAAGCAAATTGATATTTGTTTTATTAATAACTTCTCGAAGACGCAAGGGTTAGCACTATTATATACATAAACTGTCACTTTCACGCCTCCCCTTGAACGACTCCTGATAAACTCCGCATTTTAAGCGATGCTGAAATTCGTCGTTTGAATATTAGAACTAAGTTCTGTATTATAAGGTAATGCTGTCGGGTAAGTTGCTTCCCGGTCACGTAATAAACAAAAGATTGACTTATTCGCAATCCTTGCAATATTAAACCCTTTGTACGCATTATTGGAACATGAAAGTAACGAGGGCACAGCTAAATTGGTACACTAATTTTGTCAGGCAGGACGACAAAGAACGAATTCTTGGAGAAAGAAAATTACACTACGTGTATGTACACGTAATAATTGTATGTACATATTATTATAATAAATTAATAATTATTATATTTATAATTATAAATAAATAAAAGTCCGCTCATCGATAGGTTGATATTAAAAATGATACTTGAAGAGATTTCATTGGGTCTTCTAAATGAGTGTTGACATATTGTTATTCAGATGATCTTCGCATTCAGAATTAATACACTTCACGATTTCGCATTAATTTCAGTTCGTATGGTCCAACGTTTCCATAGTTTGATCTTCAAAGATTCGGAGAGCAGACGATGCGCGACGGCGCGACGAAGCGAAAAAGCTACTTGCCAATCTCAGCCAATCTAAGTGACTATCTGTTGATGATGATGAACAACAACTATTCCTTATACCAACTTCTTTAAAATTTTACAACAAATATGCACCCTTTTGTTCAAAACTTGTGTAAAACCCTGGGTAACTTCCAAACTCCCGTCCCCATAGATTCCAATTTGCTTTTTTTTTGTTTTCATGAAATATGCATGCTTGGTGACTACGCACAAACAATTTCATAAAAATTTCCAAACACCCGGGTTACTTCGACACGGTGTAATCGATTCCGCTCAACTTCGAATTAATTCAAGCTTTACGCCTGGAGAATGTATCTATCTAACCCTTACGAAGAACTACGCATAAATCGACATACTAAAGGATAGGCTTGCCATTCATCTTAAAAACAAGAATATTGTGGTAGATGTTTTATGCGAAACTTTACTGAAGGTTCTAGTACCTTATGTGACACTTTATATATGTACATTAACAATATAGCAAAAGCGTAACTCTTGTAATAGACTCGAATGTACATTGTAGCTTATAAAGGCATTTGAGGTACCCATAGAGAGGTAAGGAATTTAAGAACCCTGCATTGTTTATTTCCAGGAACGACAATGAAACTCGATTAATAATAGATGCTAGATAGAGAAACCATTATACGTACCTACATTATTTCGAAACATTTAGAACACGTTTGAAAAGAAAATTATTCGTTAATGAAACAATGAGTTCAGTTTTAGAGGATGCTAATAAAGCTTGAAATCGTTTCATGAATAATGTCGAAATTCTGCACAATGAACTGCCAGTTTTTATAATTCGTATACTTAATTATTATAAAATTTTTCAAAAATTTATGCATTGTTTTGTAGGGCAAACTTCACGGTGGCATCAGTGAAATAAAGTTTCTTATTTCGTAAGGTACCCTTTTTCGTTTATTCTATTTCATTGTCATCATCTATGGTTTGAAAATGGTAGTGAGCAAGGCAAAATTACCGAAACGTTGGGTTGGACCATGCTCCGTAATAGTAGTTCTACAAAACGTAAGCATCAATGGAAACAGAAGGTTTCTACTTAAATATGGATACCTGGTAGGGGAGAAGTAAAGTTTTTTGCTGATTAGATATTTTCAAGTCAACTGCGTGATGATCAGCTCAACAATCATCCATTAACGCCAAGAAGCAATCAATTCTACAAATGGATGCTGAAGAATTTATTAATATGTATGAATTTCTTGGTTCTTGACCTCGGTATCTATGTGTAGGGAGACCAATTTATAAACGCAACGTTTATAGAACCAGGACGTCCTTTTATAATACATGATCTGAGACCCTTGCAGGTTTAAACTGAATCTATATTACGAATATTAACGCAAACGTACATACATTTGTAACTTGTGAAGTGAATCCATCAACTTAATTTTTTGGTGAAGATAAAAAAGACTGAGGTAAGGTGCAGTTGCTGATTCGCTCAACACAGCGACATCTACCAGATGGACAAGTAAACTAACGGCAGCAACCTACGATGTCCTTTTGGTCCGGTCCGGTTGTACGTTTTCGATAGAAGTCGGGTAACTTTCTATTTATACTAGTCCTGTAATTATATACGGAAATAATTTACGGGAGTTATCAATGCAAAATCCAAAAACTTAATATATGTAAAATCCTGTAAACGTAGTTAATAAAATTTTAAAATCCAATACCTTTTGATTAAGTACATACATGCAAAAGCATATTTTCCTTTGTTGCTTCATTTACCTTCACCGAACTAAGCGTTTGACAGTGAAGAATATGAAAGTTGCGGAAGTATGGACGGGTAATTAAATAATTCGAAGATAAAAAGACTTTTAAAGTCACTTTATTCACATATTACACCTATGGTGCTGTGAAGGAAAACAAGCTGACAAAAATAATAATAATTTCATTTATTAGCAAAACTAATGTAAATTTGATACAAAATAAATCAGAGGGCCGTATTACTTGTTTGACAGTTTGACTAGAGAGAAGTAAAGTTGGTCGTTAGTTCCAATAACAATTAAAGGAGAAAATTTCAGTCGTTAAACAAGGAATATTACTTGAAACGCTAAATAGGACATAAACCTCCATTTCGGTCAGATGTTATTTTTTAGCTACTTTAGTCTCAAACACTTGTTAAATACACAGATTTCCCAGCAAATAAGTCTTGAAGAAGCACAAGATAAAAACCACATTAATTGCTTGAATCATTCAGTAAATGCTATATCAAATTATAAACCGAAACACTTTTTTAAACATAAATTAGCGAAGTTCTTCCACGAAAATGCTCAGGTATTTATGGCTAAGCACTTTCCCTTGAAGAGGAGGAAGTAACGAGAAGAGTAATCATTTTGATTTTGTATCTTGTTCAGAAGAATCTATTCACAGTATAACACTGTACACTAAAGATGATACAAAAATACATAATAGAAATAATACAGAAATACTTATCAACTGGAAGTTTAACTCGTGAAAGTTACAAACACTGCGAACGTGAACGAAACACTATTCATGTTGTTATCCTTCATTTCCAAAACGAAGAAGGATGTTGAAAACCAAAAAACATTTAATATACTTAATACGGTCATCACTATTTACTGCGACTTTTTCACTCTCTAAACACACGTTGTTTACGAACCATCTACTAATTAAAATTGTGCCACTTTTATTTTGAATGTTACTAAACACGAACGAGTTAATATAAAACTGTTCACTAAGTTTATAGCTACTATACTGTTGTCACATTATAAACCATCTACCTAAAACAATGTTCCTTATCACTCAATTCTCATTGGAATTTTGAGCTACTACAGATATAATTTTTATAATCCTCCACGATATATCCGCATCGCAAACGATGGAATTAAATCTCGATCATCTGGAAGTATAGTTTTGTTTTGGCTAATTCGAAAGATCCAATTTTTTCAGATTCATTCAATTAAAACTACAGGCAAGTGCAGCTGTCTTTTTGGACGCTTTACTTACAAAACGGCAGTGATCTTTAATTTTAAATATATTCTCATAATAGCACGCACGACGTGTTACTACTCTTTCACTAGATCGATTAAAATACGTACCGTACCTTTTTAATATATACATCCCAAGTGGTGTTGTACAATATACATAGTAACTTACATATATACGTGTATAACATATCTGTAGTTGATATTACTGACAACTCATATCTCGGTTTTGATTCGACCGCATACTGATGATTGCAATATAATATAATTACTCTAATTATTACAATTTTCACGCGTACGTGTTCTCCGTTTAAAATGTTTAAGACCTTTTGTTTTGTATGTATGTATATGCGTATTATAACCGAACATATACATGGGTTTCAATCGGAACCCTCTTCTAAATCACATTTTGTTCGCATGTACTACTTTGAGTATAACGTTTGTACCGCTGACCGGTTTACCATACCATATTAATGTTTAGATAAAAACTAGCTAATCTGTGATTCTGATTTTTCCATAAGAACAAGGAATCAATTCCATGTTTTGTGTTGACGTTTGACATGTTTGTTTTTCTGCATTATAGTTTGTGTAGTCGAAGCACAAACCAGGAGGTTTGTCTAAAATCTTTCACTTCGTTTATAATTAGGAATATAAGATAATAGGTGTTGATATAGCTATATTACTATGTTCTATTCTGCGTTATTTAAAACAACAATAAAATAATCTAACAGAATTTACTACTGCGTGGCACATGTTACAATGTCGAAGCGATCATTAGAGCACCCAATATTAATTTAAGCTTCACAAAACCTGGAGGCTGTATTATCTAATATAGTAAGTAGATCTGGTGGGTACACTGCTAGATACTTTGTATGTGTGTTAGAAGTTGTAAAAATTTTGGACAGGCCACTTAGGATTGAAGAAGTTACGCTTGGACATCATAGAAATACTATAAGCATAATCGCACACAACTCTAGAGCAATGTCAAAGTTGTGACAGGGGTTAGTTTAATACAGCTTCCCACATCCTCCCAAATTATTTTTGAGGTATTTAAAAGGAAAATTTAAAAAATGACAGTTATAAATATTTAATTTAAAAATCATATATTAGGCAAATCGTGAGTATTTTCAAAATTCTTGGACTAAGAAAATTAGAACACCTCAACTCTTAAAATATAAGGGTGAGGGAGAGAGAGAGACATTTTTCAGTATTGAAGTTAAACAGCTGGTGTGACTGAATCTTAAAAACACATGTTTAAGTAATCGAATTAAGTCATTATTACAGAATTTGAAGGCTGTGTTTTCCTTTGGCATATTGACATAAAACACAACTGTCGTACTGACTATTTTCTTCGTATTTGTTTAAACCATTGCACCAAATTACATTATCATTAATGATTTTAGAGCATCGTCGTTTTAAGGTATGTTCAGGATTTGTACGTCCGTATTACGTCGGTAATAGTAGCCCGACATATAGGGCACCAACCCTTATCTTTGGTTTTCCAATAATCTGTCGCACATTGATAGCACATACACATGTGGCCACAAGAATAAAAGACACTATCCACTGGTCTTTCACAACAAATCACACATTCAACTGACCAATTATTGTGAAGGTCTCTGGAAGGAGTAGAATACGGGGGAGTTGCAACACTTTGGGCCACCTGAGTCCACAAAAAATCATACCCATATTATAGTACCTACAGATATTATACAAATACGTGTTTTGCGTTTCAACACAAGTTACCTCTCGAATTCCTGAATTAGAATTTGCAGGACTGCTGGAGGTGAAGCTAGGTCCATTAGGGGTTAAACGATCCAACGATGGAGCAGGAGCTGGTGGTACCGGTGAATGAAATGAAGATTCATAACTAGCGTTACTGTTCAACGTAAGCGGATTAGATAGTACACCTCCCGGTAAAGTACTGCTTTGACTGCGAGGAATCGGTCTTAACGCGGAAGGTAAATAAGGTGGAGGTGGATGTTCAAGAACACTGTGAGGGACGTTGCTAACTGAGGATGAAGTGGGTAATACATTACTTCTTGGCGGGGCAGTGGGTCGCACTTCCACTAATAAATCATTACGGTCACAAGTTAAATTGCATTACCTCGCATAATTTGAATATTATAGTTATGGGGAAATGCCTTAAGATATTACTTTGTACACATGAGATCTTATAAAAAATGCTCAGGATATTCATAACCTTAGAATTCACATATCTGCATAATGGGTTGGAAATTAAGACTTAAATTAACTAACAATAAGAGTTAATGTTGCTAAACACTTACCCGGTCTTGGAGGAGCAGGTATTTTTCCAAGTAAAAATATCTTGCTTGTTGTTCCATACAAATCAAAAAATGCCCACAAAGGAATCGAGTTATCAACATGCATCAAAGTTGTTGCAGCATGCCCATTTCTGGCCATCAATACTTCTCCTAAATATAAATATAATGTTTACTCATTTACCGAATTAAGCCTGCATTCCAGTTAATGTACATATATAGGTACGCTTTATGGCTTTATTACCTGAATGAGTTACCGTAAAACAAAGTTCATCGCCAGCAGCTGGACTGCTGGCTGCGTCTTTCTTCACAACCCAATATTCTGGTCTGTCAAGGAGAAAATGAGAATCATCCGGTAGGGCAACAGACTGAATAGTATCCGGGTCACAGGCTGTTAATCCAAAAGCCATAGAGCTTGCGAATTCTAAATCACTTTGCAGAACCTTTCGAAAAATATGTGAGCATTAGATCGAATAATTAACTCCTGAATCATATAATATCTCTACGGTTACATAATTTGTAAACACTATGAGAAACTCGCTGAACCGAATACTTAAGTATACCTGAATTACGATCCCTTCTCCTGGTTGGACAGGAGTCGCAATGAAAACATAACCATTGGAATATTCGTTAGTGCGCCGCCAGGCCATACATCGATACACCCCGATTTCGGCATGTTGCCCCTTTGTACTGTTAAAGCCCATGCGGTACATTAGATTCATTTCATTGAACAATAGATATACACATGAACGGGCCATTGTTATAATTTGAAATGTTGTGAAATAACTTAGTTCCCAGAATAAAGATATTAATTACCGATGAAATAGCAAACTGCCACGAACTGTGTTTGGGTAGTGGCGAATTTCAGGAAATTTCTCCATGAAAGAGCTTGTTCCTCCAATGCTCATGGCATTTACAGAAGGCACTAAATTTGTGTTCACATCATTTGTGATCGAATTATTTGATTCAGTAATACTTCGACGAGAGTTATTCAAATGCGCTCGAATATCTGCAAATTAATACAAGCTACATCAATTTGTGTGCGCCTAAGCTAGAACAAAAGTACAATAATAAAACTTTCAGGAATAATTATTGTTCTAGAAAGTAACCCATGTAATTAAAATGTTAAACCATAAAATGTAGAGGGAGAGTGCTCTCGACTGAAGAAAGGAAATATATTTTGAAAGATTTCTTTTTCACGCACCTACAAATTCTAGAGCGGTAGTGTTTCCGTAAATATCAACAAGAGCCCACAGACATCCACGGGTATCAACTCCGGAAAAGAAAACTCCCTTGTCCTCTCCATTGATTCCAAAATGGACATCTCCGGCTTGATTTACGTAATAGTATAAAATTGCATCTTTTTTCACGTGAACATCACTGAAAGCTTTGGCCCAAAATCCTGATTTTGCAGTCAAATCTGGAAATACGCCAGGAAAAAACCCAATGGTCATTAATTTACCTCATAGAATCTCCAACAATTCTCCATGGACAGACCGTCATTAGGTACCACAGGATCTATGTTTATACAATATATCCACCGTACCTGGACATGCATATCGTGGAAGACAAGAACGAAGGGTACTAGGGTCATTATTGGTGAAGCCAAAACGTAGAACTCCACTCCAATTGGTCGATACTTCAAGGAATTTCAAGCACACCTGAAATATTTGTCAAAATGGTCACTTTGATGAAATATTATTTCACGGATTCCTTTATAACCATAAAAATATTTATGCACCTAGATTGTAGATAACAAACTCACTCCCTTCTCAGTAACATCCGTCATCATAAATAATTTTGTTCATCTGAATATCTAAACTTCCTCAAAGTCCAGCCACCTACCTTAAAATAAGTTTTCTCTACAATTAGTATATATATATATATATAACTATATTTTGTGAGACATATTTTCTGAATTTTTAATCGGGCTTGATACGGAATGCTAAAAATTTAAACCACCTAATAAAACCTGAATGACACAATTTTACCAAAAATTCATTGCGTAAATTAATATACGGCACAATTTCTACATACTACAACATTAGTTTTCATTCAGGCCAAACTTTTGGGAAAACTACCCTTCTTCAGGCTCAAAGTTCAAATCAGATGTGCAATTTGATAAAAACCTCAAATGCATAAATAATAAGTATCATCGTCAGATAACAGTTTGGATCAATAATTTTTAACGATCTCCGTACATAATACAGAAGACTTAGCAAACAATGTTTGTTCAACTTGTAAAGCCAGAGTCTCGGCCAGACAGGAAGTAAAAAGATTTACAAATTCGTTCGACCTGAACATGATTTTTTTCTAGCAATAAGACTTTATTGAGGCTTAGGTGTGTACTATACCTATGCAGGTAGAAGGACAAATGGAAGCTTACCTTTTCATTAACCTTTACGGGGCGATCTGAGAAGACAATAGCTTTACAAAAACTTGAAACACGCCGAGCCACGGTACCATTGTCGGTAATACTAATGTTCTCACCATGAATGGCGTTGAACAATAATGGTGGTAAATTGCTCATTGAAGGTCCTCCACCTCGAGAACCTGAAAAGAGAATACCATGGTAGTTGAATTAAAAATTCGACTAAACAAGCTGCAAACCGAATAAAGCTCAATATCCACGTGAGTTATCCCAGTAGATGCTCAATTATTTAAAGTAAAAACGATTTTCTCCAGATAAATTGTTCTCTATAGTGTATACCAGATCAAATTATTAGTATCCAACATAAGTGTAATAGATATGTGTAGTGTATATAAGCTCCAATGTGTTGAAAAAAGCTACGTGCTAGTGGCAGAGGAAAATCAGAGCTGTGAAATGAATGCCAGTTATGTTTACTGTAGCTTTCACTGCAAATTTAAATTTAAATATCAGTCAATGTGATATTTTATTCATTGACGCAGGTAGAGAGACGGCTAAATGTAAGCTTTACTTGCCAGGGCACAAGGGTATACAGTGAAACATTGCATGCTACACTGATCAAAGCAACTGGAACTACTTATAAGTACAACTGACGTGAATTATAGTATCATGATCCTCTACATCTCTTTGCAGTGATGTTCCCATCCGATGATTGTAAATGATTAAATATTACCGGCGTTTTCTTGCTGGTACAAAATATATCTTTCACCCATGAATCTTGATGAGTATAAGTATAACTGTTCATAGCAATACGGTTTTAACAGATATTACTAATAATCAGCAAAATTGTTAATAATAGCACAAGGGTTATGACTTATTGTTAGTGAATACTAATGAAGCGTAATATACCTACTAAATTTATGTCATCCAGGGTATCTTGAATACCATGCTTGTTTAACTACTTTTTGGAAATGTTTTTGAACTCATAAACTTATTTATGCATTTAGATCTATGTAATTCATAAGCAACATTTTGTACACGTTACACACTGATACGGTTACATATAGTAGATATAAACGTTTTTACTAAGGTTCATATTCCGATATTCCGCAAGTCTTTGAAAACTCTATCAATACACATATTTCAGCGTTAAAAGCCTAACCAGTCAACAAATAATACTTCTGCTCAAGTAAACACCAATAAATTGAGGCGTTTCAAGAAATTTAGCTTACAATAACCATCAGTAACAGAACCCCACTGAATTATCTAGAGTCAAGTTAAATTCAACTCCGTCAATATAGACCAACATCTAATACGCCTACTCACTTCGGGGTCTAGGACGTTTTATACTCATGATGTGGATACATGTTGGGAGGAAGTCTACCACTACCAACCCGATGCCCTTCTTCCTTTTCCGGCATAACAGTGAAAAGTTGGACCTTTCATAAGTATGTTCATATGTACGAGGAGCAGCATCTGCGACTGCAGTAATAACTTTTCTACTAACTTTTGATGTATCCTCCATGCATACACAGCTCTGAGTTGGAATCGAAAACGATTTTGCAAAATCTGTGAAAACATAAATCAGGGAGAAAGGCTACTTACTGACAACTTTCTCTTATAATTTCTTTATACCACACCACATGAAGCGTGAAAATCCAACAAACTCACATAACTTAGGATTCTGACTCAATTTATCAAATCTAGTTTCTCTCTAAATCTCTGTCTCATGACCACCACACGGCGGCGTACATTAGCTTTATATGCAAACAAAAACATGTTTTTTCGCCCTTTGGTACCACAGATTTAACAATAAATAATAATCTTAGTGTACTCAAGCATATAGCGTAGCTGACAATAACTTCAAAAATGCATTTGCAGATGCGGGATTGCACTGGATTTTGACAACACTAATGTGCGAAATATAATGGTTGTGATTGTGAGTAACTACAGATACGTAAGAACTTTTTAAACTGTAATTATATTAGAAATATAATTAACACAACAAATACGCATTCAGTAAGAATATCAGATTTATTACACAAAAAGTAATAGCCTTCAAGTACAAATTATTGGGGGAAATGAGCGTTTGCGTTATTGCTCGTTGATAATATCTAACATTCATGACTGAAAATAGACGATTTCCAGGATTTAATTCCAGTAATGAAAGTTAGTCCTTCGCAAGCTCTTAGCGTAGGGTGCAGTGTGATGGAAATCTGATGAGAATTTAGACAAGAGATTCTAGAATAACCTATCCGTTATTCGGGATGGGTAGAAAAAGCAATACAGGATTACTCTCTTGGGCGAAGTCACCAGAGAGAGGAAATGTTCATCTGCAATGCTGCAGTGTGCCGAAATCTATAGGCTCGGCTATCCTTTCACAGAATAACTTCACCATCTCTGCACTCTTCAATCATAGTAAAGGAATTCTGAATAGCATATCCATTTGCACTTATCAGCACCATCAATGTTAAGAGTAATCACGTGCAAACTCGCGGATCAATTCAGTGCCCACATGACTTCATTATGCATCTCTATAATATCCTTTTTCGCGGAGTGAAACATGCAGATTCGATGGACCTACTTCTCCAACCAAAACTTTCATCATCTCAATCCTTCCGCTATTCCACAAATACCTACACCAACTTTTTTTTTATTATTAGGTGCCAATCTAGGACATGGTTTATTGTAATTGGGGCTTACCGATCATACATACATGAGAAAATGTATCGATACATTTAAATACAAATATCAAAATGTTTTATAATAATATCTGAGTTATCTGTATTCATTAGTCTGAGAAACTCTACTAGGGAATTAAATTTTAATTACCTAACAATGCGGTGCGGGTTGGACTAAGTTTATTACAATTCAGTACAACATGTTCGACCGCAAAAATGTGATCCGGTCCATATTGTTTACAATAAGGAGCATCAAAGTTAAAGAATTTTTTTTTGCGCGAGAACACCAACTTTCTTTAAATTAATATGCCTTTAATGAACTTCATACAAGTCGGATTCTCTGAACCAGCTAACAACTACGTATTTACATATTTACATTACGTGACTAAGGATTTACATACGATGGTATTATGAACTTATGTACCTTATTCGAATAATATACAATCGTTATTGCATCAGTATCAGTAGTATACGGTAGATTGTAAAGTAGAATTTTTGACAGCGTGAATTAAGTCGCCAAAAGGCGTTGCACAAATACATACACTGGAAACTAGAATATACCTAAGTACAAAATAGTTTACAACAATTTTGCCGACGTTTTAATCCGACCTTTCTCAAACCGCTGAATCCTTCTTTTAATTTCTGCACACACCGTGAGACTTTTCACTCATATGTATACTTACAACAATCTACACAAACTTGAGGTAGATCTTACTGGAGCCTCAATATGAAGTCATATAAGTATAGCCTTGATTAGTCTAGACAACATGAAAGGAGGACAAGCGTTTCATATCTTTAACCATTTTACATTTTGTATGAGGAAGTGGCCATGAAAGCGTGAAACTATAAATGTTTCAGTTTATACTTAATTCTGAGCTATTTAAGATTCGAAATAACAGCTGCTCTCAAGGGTCCAGTTTCAGAACGTTTGTGTAACGAAAACAATTTAGCTAAAAGAGTACAAAAAAGTCCAACTTGTAGCCATCAAGACAAGTAGATACACCCGCGATCAACCAACTTACAAGTATTAACTAGACTTGCTATTTTCACCGCCTGCAATGTAGGCCAAACAGGAGTATTTGCAGTTTCACTTTATCCGTATTTATCATGCATTTACTACTTTCCTTACAAAACTTTACGGTTACTAGCCCTCGCCAAACAAAATAATATTCCATGTGTGTATAACATTAATCAACTGCAAAAAGTTGGCCTTCTCAAAAAACTGGTAGAACACAAGCCAAACCGGGAATTTCCCTCGACATATTACCATAAGATGAAGTAATTTTATATGGTGGACAGTTTTGACGTCCAACTGCTGCTGCTGATTACGAGAAACAATCGAAAATATTAGTCACGCTAGGCAAATGTGTTATGTATGTGCTGTTTATATGTACACCTCTAAAATCGTGAAAACTCCAAGTGAGTCGAACGTAATGCAAAGTGTGTTGGAATATTTATATTCAATTTCATCACGTAAAAAACAAAGAAATTGCATTTGTTCCCCTTGGAAAACCCAAAAGTATCTACAATTCATGAAAACAATTTTCGCCAGTTCAAACAGGAGTGAACAAAGCCTAATTCGATCCTCTTACGTGCAAAGTAAAAAAAAAACAGGGATCGGAAACTTTCCACTGTAACGACTTGATCATAAATATTCTCAAAGTTTAAGCTGTAAATACAAATTCGAGTATAGCGGTGCTTAGTTAACTCGCTCATTAATCAAAGGTCATAACTATCTCGTATAAGTATACTTACTGACCACCTATATACTTAAATACGTATTTGTATATATATACATATACACATTTCCGTATTTTTGGAACTCGCCGAAATAATAAAATACGAGAAGCAAAATTTCCGCTTTCATTGGATAATGTTTATGGAATACAGACTTACATAGCCGTACCATGGTGCGGCATAATCGCCGGGAGGTCATAAAAACGTATACCTACGTATGAAAAATACAACGGAAGCTTCGACGTTTCGAAGTTGTACAGGTCCTATGAGCAGTCACAATAGCTCCTTACCCGAATAGGAGAAGGTAAAAAGTATACGCGGGTACTTCCGAGTTATTACATTACATGTACTCTATTCGTTGACTGAATGTAAAAAATGATTACACGACTTAAGTGGATGGTGTGCTTAAGATAAATGGTCGTAGTTGGTGATGGTAAGAAAGAAAAAGTGACGAGAAAGGGCTGCAGGAGCCAGTACGTTTTTCCTAGACTAACACATTCATCTCTGAATCCTCACACGATTTTGACACACATCAAGACCGAGTAATGTACAAACCATGTAATAACAACTCTCCATTCACGTCAACATAAACCCACCATAGCCCAGTCATTTCAACAAAGCAGACAAAATATGAGAACCTGAAACCTGCATTTCACAAATTTTGAAGTGTCATCATCATCCTTAAAGAAATATTATAATATTAGAGCTTCCTAAATGCCTGCTGCCTTCTTAGTGTATGAAGTTTATTCTATAATATCACGTTTTCATCTGGAAATTGAAACTAATTTGTTACACGGCTCAATTTTAGCAAACAACTTAAAAATCCTTACTACCATCATCCTATAAACACAAAGTTTACATAGTATTTAATGAAATATTTTCTAAAACAATAATGGGCTGAAAGAGTGATAGTATCTTCATTGGGAGGAGCTGTATAGCTACAGAATTATAGAAGACACTTATCAATTCATACCATGATTTAGGAAAGTGTATAAACATGGGCCTTTGATGGATCAAAAGCGCCTTTGTAATACCAAAGACAAGAAAAAACACTTTTTATAAACTGTGCGGTAGGAATGAAATACGAATCGATACAGCCCGAAGATGCCACTGATGCAATGGGAATAACCTCGTGGAAATATGATCAATAAATCAATCAATTAGGATATTCAACAAGAGGCTGGTGGAATGACTGCAACCGCATCACACTACTAACCTATTCTTATTTTACGCTGAATCTTCTTAAGAACTTTTATCTTTTTGAGCCACGGAACGCATGTTGGCGAGGAAGCCGGTCTGTCCTTATGCTTGTGTTTTGTTACAGAGGGACGGCACGAATCACGCACTGCAGGAAGTGGCGGCTGTTTTTCCACGCGTGGTTCCATCACTGTATCGTAATAGCATGAAGTTGGAGCGACAAGAACATATGAGGGCACGTCAATTTCACTACTCAAGTCTCTTCTTGACGAATTACTCCGACTGAAGGAAATCCTGTCGGAATCTTTCCCTAGCCCATCAAACGAGTAATTGCTCGAATAAAACCGACCCAGGGAACGACTCGTTGGCCAAGCGTCAGTGATCAGAATATGATTATTATTATACTCTTCACCATAAAATTCAGTTGACCGAGATTTGCAAGGTGGTCTTAACACTTTTGAGTAATCGGAGGCCATAGTAACTTCTGGGTAAAATACACAACGCAAAAGTAAAAAGTTACACTCAAGTTAAGTGGAAGAATAAATCTTTATGAAGTAGCACACGTGCGTATGTATATAACTGGAGTATTGGATGTGACATCCAAATGTATGTAATATATGCGCCTATACGTGAATATAAACTTTATGAAGAACTGGAGAATTCAAGAGGGTAATTTAATTTTCAGTGCAAACGTGCATGTTTCCAACCCTTTTAGACAGAACACTGAAAAAACACTCCGCATTCACGCCGTGTCGACGTCTTCAGCTCAACTGTGAATGAATTCAACTTACACAGACCTAATAATGCGTTTGTTACTGGAAGACTTGCCAGACCAAACACCCAAAGGGAATCTCCCGATATACGTAAACTTTCCGTCTGGATTTCCACAGGCTAGTTAACTTGGGGGCTTTGCTTCTCACAACATGCTTTTTGCACCTTCACAGCAGAGCGACTCGAGCAAAACTCAAAATGACGGAATCTTGAGCATCGGGGTGGCGCGTGGCAATTTTAGATCAAGTTCAACGAAATACCAACCGCTTAGTTAGCTCTGTTTCACAACACGATACATCAGAAGGACATTGATAGCTTGAAAGGACAAAAGTCCCTACGATTTCAGGTGCAATATTGTATAGCAGTATCCCCATTCGTTTTTCTGGATTATTTCCTAACATTCTCCAAACTTTCTGCTGCGAACGAACTCCTCAACAAAATCTGCAAGTGACATATATATGCAGGGATAGAAACCATGCGACCCGCTACAAACCACAATAATTTCTGCCCCAGATACAATCTGTTGAAAAATCGATGAAAATAATTAATCATAGACGAGATTTCCGTTGCGTGAATTCCCCCATCACCTTTAGCAATAGTTCCATTTTCTTATCCCCGACCTTAAGAACCACAGTACAATATTACAGTGCATACAAAAACCTCGAAGTCGAGGAACTAAAAATATATTTTCACCGAGCTATAAACCATAAACACGCCATGTATGTATTCTCACACCATGTCAGGCCTTTCGCCTCTTAAGTAAGTACATCGAAACTAAAATCCAGTCAGAAATATGTTACTGTATCTATAACCTAAACTTCCACACTACCACTTGTAACAAAATCGTCGCATTCGCAACGATTTATACACATCTGAAAGGAACGCATTGCTAAGAGGCAGTGCAGCGGAACATTGAAATAGTAAATATCCGGATAACTCCGAAAAACCGAACCGATTTTGTTCAGACGCAAACTCATCCAAAGTGTCTGGTCTGCGGAATATGTTTTGAATTTGCACAAAAAGCCGTTAAGCAATTTAAGAGGAATAGTGCTAAATATTAAAAAACCGGGCAACTACGAAAGTACTTCTTCATTAATTGATTTCTTCTTGATTGGCGTTAATGGATGATTCTTGTGATGAAGTACTTATGTTACGAAAGTACTGCCCAAAATTCTGCTCACTTTGGCAAGTTTAGAGCAAAGTGACGTACATAGTTAAAAAACCTGGTAGCTCGTAAAATATTGTACCATCTACAAACTCCAAGCTTCTCACCTGAATATTACATGTGTTTAATCTACCAAAGAACAAAATCTTACTAAAATTTACAAAGCATTGTGGAAAAGGACGTTCAAAAATGACAATTTTATTAAGGGCTAGCTAGCTGCGGTGCCTCAAAAAATCTTTAACCATCTATTCTTACATTTGTATGCAACAATCACAGTTGATTGGATTATACAGATTCCGTTAGCAAACCGAATCATTTGAACAATGCTCCCTGCAAAACTCATTGCACACGTACATATGTATTGGTACAGTCGGTAAAATAGACACATAACGAAGCTACACCATGGGGCAATCAAAATTACTAACGGTAGCATTAATATCGTTCTTTGGCAAAGATTTGGTGGGAGATACTTAAACCTTTTAAATTCCTTTACAAGAAGCTGGATAGCGCTACTAGAACTTCACTAATAAGCCTCTGAAATTATCACTCGAAGGCAAACAGAAAACACAACCAGACAAGCTTTTTATCGCCTTTTACAGTTTTAAACAATTCGAGATAGGAATGTCCTAAACTTTTTGAGTTTGGTACGTACACGTTCAATCAATAAAAAACGTTTTTAACATTGAACAATGGAAAGTGCTTAATGGAAGAAAGAGTTCCGCGTAACATAAATACGTAATATCTTTTTCAGCATAAGGATCGAAATCACCGGAGTATCGATAATCTTTCTCCCGACACAATCCATTACTTTTAGGCAACTATCTTTGGCAGACGTGACGATTTTCCAAAATTTCCTACTTTCCCCATATAGAACAACAGGTCTGAACTTAAATTGCACCCTAACATCCTTGCAAGTAGAACACATCCACGTATCATCAATACAGTAGTAAAGTCTAATGAACTTTCCCACCTTTCCCATTCAGGACATGGGTTCAGGAATACATTACATATGCATAAGGGGTACCATTGAAAAGGTTCGTGAGAAGTGAAGGTGTGCTTTCTCAACAAACCTACATATACTTCTAACTGAAGCTCAAGAAAAGTGTAACTCATCTTTAGGATCACGTAATCGCATCAGAAGAGGTGAACACACAATAGATAACCGAATCTAAGCTGAATTCAAATAGTTGAAAAACACATGGATTATAAATGTTCCGAGTATTTCTCAAGGCCCACTGACAACATAGCTGTCAGAGCAAACTTTTCAAACATGTGACATCCTAGACGATCTATGTCTACCATGAGTGAGCTAGGGACTAAAGGATTTACAGGCTTCAAAAGAAAATTTTAAATGCTGAAAAATACACAAAGAGAGCAGCTTAGGTTCAACAACACGTGTCCTCAAATCCGAATCCCCGCACAAAGGTACTCTCATCTATCTACACTACAGTCTAGACTTTCACTGAAGAAACGAAGCCATCTTGGCACAATTCTGGGAGAATTGAAGTAACTGCCAGTAGTCGCAAGCCATTTTTCATGATTAGTATACTATATACACATACCTAATCTAATGCTATGCTCGATACACAACGTCAGATCTATATAAATTTATAGAAGTGTGCGAGGTCGTTCTTCCTTATGTAACTTACAGATACGTACAAAGTTGTCTCCAAAATACTATTGTAACCTGTGAGAGTGTATGTACAAGGCAGGCACACATACAAAACTACTCGTATGTAAGTAAAGCAAATAAAAATCTTTAAAATTACATGTGTACATTACATTTGGAACTTACTATTATGTCTCACATGCAATTTATACTTATATTTATTAAAAATTAACAACAGTAGCGTAACCACTTGAAGCACATTAGCACATGTTGCCAATGACTTGACAGAGCAAAAGTAGGTATACCTACAGCTACATTATCGTGTATATGGAGAGACAAGAATGTTTCAATTACGATAATTGAAATCAACAGCTGTGGACGATTTCTAGGACCATAGAACTCTTATTTGCCCAAGACTAAAGTAGGCGCGTGCGGGAGACAAAAGCCATATACAAGCATTCACAAGAGATTACAACTATATGGTCTGGGCTCATTAAATTATACCGACGCATTGTGAGACGCCGATTAACAACTTGTACACATATCCGATACACAATCAGGAAGATCAAAAGGCACCAGGGTTACGACAGGTGGTAATAAGTTGTTACACAGGTGTCAAGGTTACCAAAGGCTCTGCACTGTTACATCCAAATGTCGTGATTACTGAACTCGTTACAATCTTTAACTCTCAACATGTTGGACAGTAATCGAATGAAGCTACTTAAATTCATAAAATTATAGGATGCTTGCCAACTGGCAACTTATCAGAATTACATAGCAAATGTGTACATATATAATCACAAGCAGTCATTTCTGGATGGATTATGTGTAAGTATAAGTAGGAAATTAGCATGCAGAAGTCCATTAAACTTTTCGCCTACCAGCTGCCACAGCAAAAACAAATATCGACTTATTATGAATTAACTACCTATCCCGACAAACAACATATTGAAGAGAAGATTTTGCTTCAAAATGTCCAAAATGATATCTCAAACAAACAACATACGACTTACACACATCTTTTTGAAAAGTACGGTTTTTTTCAAATGATTCTGCTACACAGGTAGATAATATGCAACACGACAACGGTATACAATTGACCAGACGACATAAGGACTGCCAGCTAAATCATGTTAACCTTAAAAAATTGAACCACGAAATCGATATCTAATAATGCGTGTGGAACAAAAACCAACCTCATACACACAATTCTTATTTCACATTTCACATTAACCAAAAACTCTTTCTCAGCTTTTATTCCTGTTGCGGTAGTATTTCGCGGACAATCTAGCTAGGTAATACTGAGAATATCTCGTGAAGCCCTTCAGGGATTGATTTTTATATTGAGGGAAGAAGTACATTCCTGGTGAAGGAAAAGTGGGCCCACATACACCATTATCTGTATTATAATACGAGGTTAAATTCTAAAACGAAAATACTATTTCCTAACCAGCTAGTTTCTCTCTAGCGTACATTCAGGTAGTACATATGCATATAATTACACATAAGGCATAGAAATTAGAACTCCACGAGGACTGTGCGCGAAATCGGTCCCTTACACCTTTGTGCTATTAAGCACCCTACTCAATTGCATGCGGGGTTATTCCTGTCTTTATGACCCGTAAAACTTGATGACAACAAAAGTACTTCACACATCCTGTCACAAAAATATAAGTAAATAAATGTATTTTACGATTTTATAGTAGGCAATTTAGCCCTACCGTCCCTGTCACATTTGATGTAAACAATCTAAGTATAAAATATATAGAAAGAATATAAGTGTAATAATTGCACACAACTGTTATCTGATCCAATTGTGTGATTCCGTCAATAAAAAAGCGGCCACAACAAATACCAGTCTTTGACATACTGCAACAGTACTTCTGAAATCCAGAAAATAATAAAAAAACAAATGCAATCATAAGGAATTGCTATTTGTATCGCTAGTTAACAAAACTATATTCAATTTTCACCACCTTAAATTTGTTTATTTGCATTAGCTACTTTTAAACAACAACTGACTCTCTATTCTCTATATTAGGCCGGCAAATATAGCGGTGACATATGCACACATTACACTTACTACCGACCGTACGCAGAATTAACGAGTTGATGTTGTATAAACACATGCTGATAACTGATAATATGATCACTACAATTTCATACATATATTCAATATAAACCATCTGAATTTGTGAACGGAATTAAGACTAATGCTTGTTCAAGAGTTTATATTATTTCTAACGCAACGACATGATTCACCAGCACTTTGTTAATAACGCGCTATTTTGCCCTCACCACAATCCGATGAAAGTTTTATTCAGTATATTTGTATAGCAAGCGTTTAACTGAAAGGCTGCCTTGGGTAACTTACGCATCGTTATGGTCTTTATAATGCAAACATGAAATATACTACACAATATGTGCCCAATCTAATTTTTGTGTTATGTAGGGAAGCGCAAGGCTTTCATAAATATGACACAGGAGGGTGATTCCGACACCGATCCGGCTTTACCAGTCTCAAAGGATAGTAGTAGATGTAGCACATGATAATGGCGATACACATTAGCCAGCCTCGTCCATGCCCATTAAAAAAACTAATCTTACATGTACAAACCATCACGATATATCTTTTCATTTGCAACCTATTTCTTCAGTTGTTACTAAAGCGACAATGCAAGCAGGCAAGCAAGAAGCTCTTGTCTAGTAAAATTGGCCATATACTAACAATAAGCAATTTCATTGTTTAGGTTCATTGTCATAATTTATCAGCATAAAAAACAAAGCAAGTTTTCGAATCGGATTGCCTGCTAATCAAAACATTTAATTATGGAAGCAATTTGGTCGCACATTCAACTGCTGTTAAATAACCCAAAGTGAAATACATGCATATAAACGATTATTACAGACGTTGCATTCGTATTTCTGTTGTAAATACATTGATCCCTTAGCGAATGAAGTCTTTGAAGGAATCTACAGGTTTAACGTTCAAAGTAGTAATAATATTGATCCTCACGTTTTTAAGCCACAAACATTTATCATCATATGCACACCACTATATCGACAATTAATCAACAGGAACGACATGCAGTAGCAGTTAGTATGTCAAGCAAATCTTATTAAGAGATTATCGTAAAGCTATAGAGGATGTTAGCTGTTTCCATATGATCACAAAACAATGCGATTCTTCTCATGCGAATGAACTCTTCCCGATGGAAAAATAAAAAGCGAAAAACTGCACAGACTTCCTCAGATATCTAAAAATCCCAGGTTGAAGCCTTGAAGTATATGTACTTTTCCGTCATGACCACCCACAAAGACAATGCGGCAGTATAACCGGAAATATTTATCTAAAGCACTGTTTACAAACATCCAATACTGTCAGACCAGGCGTTCTGATCCAGAACGTTCTGGATTGTTAATTCCTCCCGGAGCTGGAAGAGATTACAATTTCTTCCCGGGCAATGCCAACATACTAACAGTTTTGGATTGTTTTTATCCCATTGATACCATGCTATGCAACAAGAAAAACACGTGCTCATCTGCCAAAATAAAGACTTGATCAGGTTTAGCAGAACATTTAGCCAACAAAATTATTTTCGGTTTGATATCAAAGACTTATCCCAACTTATATGCGACTTGTATTTTTAAGCTGTATGAAATCAATACCTGAATTTTGGGCATGTTGATGTTGACTGTGCTGGCTTCCCATTGAAAAGTAGAAATTCAGAAAAGGATTCTTCAAAGATAAAGGACAGAGCTGTAGCAACCATGGAATAATAATATAGTGAGTGATGTATACAGGATGAAAACTTGCACACAGACGATTGTCGTTTCAGAATATATTGAAGACAGAGTCGCAATGATATTGTATTGATATAAGTATATATAATTATTTATAATTGGAACGGCGTTTAATCTACTAATAATAATTTCAATTGTATGTAGTCTCAAGTAATTTACTTCTTATACTCTAGCTCAATCTCTTTACTTATAACCCGTGACTTAGATGAAAAGTCATAAATTTTAATTGGTATCGACTACATCATAGTCATTATAGCAAGACCACGTTATTTCCCATCGGCAACGAAGGTCAACGCAGCATACTGCAATTCCAACCAGGTCAATTTCGCTCACTTCAATGCACTCATAACTTTTGACTAAGAATAACTCTAAATTACAAAATTACTATATCGGTATTGTTCATAAAGATAACAGGAAGGTTCCAACCCCTAAAAATTAGGATCTAACAGGGAAACAGCTGAAAACAGTATATCTCACTGCCTATCCCTCTAATTAATTTCCGTAAAACTGTTTCTTCCCTGTAAATTTCTGTAATAAATTCTTAAAGTGTCAATACACTTTAACTACTTACAACAAGTATAGTAACAACAAGTCATTTCCTTCGAACAACCGCAATCAATCAATTAAAGGAGAAAAATAGTTGAAAGATAGTCGTGGAAGATGCTGGAAATAGAATATTTCCTGCACAAAACAGCATTGGGAATTCAAAAATTGGAACAAGGGACAATTTTATAAAAAATTATTACTGTAATAGAAAAACTTACTCATCTGAAGTTGGTAACTTTAATTTAAGTATAATTACTCGTTGTATTACACATTCCAATAATATGGAAACATTAAAAAAAATCCTGCAATCTTATCCATACAATCTATTACAAAATTACACAAATTACAAGAAACTATTATACTATTAGTTTCTTATTCTAAAGGAGACAAAAGGAACGAAGCCCATAACGCTATGATTTAAAAATGAGCATTATTATTAGATAGAAAGTGAAATGAACTTGCTGTACAAGGTACAATAAATTTATAATAATAAAATTACAATCTACTAAATAACAAATATAACCAACAAAGATAATAATTCAATCCTTAATACTTATGAATCATAAGTTATGATCTCAGAAAACTAACGAGACTATTAATGATAAAACTGGGGAAGAGAAAGAGAGATGAACTTATTTACACTTATTTTTACTTATTATTATTATTTAGTTTTTGTACAGTTGGTAAATATTACTTTAATTTACAATCGTATTAAAAAGTGTTTTTAATTTAAAGTTTATTATATACTTATAAGTATACTTTTATGAAGGAACCTTGTTGTGAATCCTCCTTTAAATAAAATTCCTTCAGGGAGGCAATTTCCACGACCTTGTTTAACATCTAGCGACGAGCACAAGAAGTAGATTTTAGTTTTGTATTTTGAATATTACACAGACAGAGAGCTTCTATTTCTATATCTTTTTAGACATATAGGAAACCAACAGCATAAAAGATAGAACCAGCAGCAGCAGCCAGAATTGGCAGAATAGGAAAGCATATATAAGCAAACTCCAAACTTTACACCGAAAACTGCTGCTGCTGGAATAAAAGTCGGCGATATATGTGAAAAGTTCTGCTCACAACCTCACAAGGCTGCTGCTCAGGCTGCTAAAAGACGAGCAATGAGATGAGATGAGAGAGAGTTCACACAGCGAAAAATACGAGTGAACGACGAGCCGAGCCGCAGCAAAAGCACCAAAAGCTAAAAGCAAAATACATATAAGTACAGCATAGATGAGAAAAAAAATTGATTTCGGCGCGCCGGTTTCTGATTTACTCAGCTCTAGAATATTTTTACCAAATCCAAAAAGCTATCGTGTGTGTGTGGATAATGTTAAATGTGTTAAAGGGACAATTGCCAATTGGATATTGTGTTTACAATTAATCATATTAATTTGTCAAACGTCAACAAAAATCTACAGATGTGTTATTCCTAACACCGGCTGTTCCTCAACTTCATCACCATTCGTTGTAAGTAATTATTGTGATTTTTACACACATTTTGTTATTTGACTGGATTATTTTACTTAAGATTATATTTAATATTAATTATTTTGACTACTGTTATTATTTAATATATGATCACCAGACGGGAGTAATTTTAAGTATTGTCTGCATTAAATTTTTAAATTCAGCTTATTCCTCGCTTTATAAAATTGAATCAACCTTTGTTAACGAATTGTCATTAACAGTCGTTTGTCATTTTTTGTATGCGTTTAATTCATCCTTTTAACTTTTAATGCATCCCTTTAATGCATCCCTTTAATGCATAAGGGTCCATGAGGAAGTTTTGACGGGAAAGGTTTTGGCAAAAAAGCAGGGTAGTGTGTGTATGTGTCTCGTTGTCAAAAGAGATTTTGTACTACATTATGTAATATGCAATAGATGATATTTTGACGTTACGTAATGGAATATGAAATTGGATTCATTGGAATATTTCAAGTAATTGACGGTGTGTGTATTTGTAAAGTTCTTCTAGAATCTGTAGTGGAGGATAATGCGATTACACTGAAGGTACGGAGGTTTAAGAAGCAATGACAAGAAATCGCACCAGCCATGGGAAGGGGAGTAGTAGTAAGAAAAAGGTAGCAAGACAGTCTTCTCAAGAAGGCAATAGTAATGAGACCGAACCTCCAGTTCATAGGCCGAAAGAGGCTCGTAACCCGATCCGTTCCAGGCGAGACACTGCCAATGGAGTTGCTCGAAGTGGAGCCAGCAGTGACGGAAGTTCCAAATATAACAAGTGAGAATAAAAATTCTGCTAGGGCGTCAAGGTAGTGTAGTATAGTAATAAATGTAATGTGAATGATTTTAATATTAATCTATACTGTATTGAACTTCTACAGGTTTACATTTTCAGCAATGGTTGTGGCTTTAGTGTCATTCGTGGCTTATTATGGATACCTTGGTTACTTAGAGACTAGGATATACACACCGCTTCCGGAAGAAAAAGTATGACAAAGATTCGATTTGATTTCTGTTCGTGTTGGTCATGTGTAAAAATAAAATGACATGGGACTCATGTGAATTGTTTTGACTAGGTTGTGGAAAAAACTGGATTGGATGTCCCGGACAGGTTTTGGGGAAGCTACCGGTCCGGTGTGTACTTTGGTATGAAACATAGAAGTCCGAAGTCCTTGTTGGCTGGAATGATGTGGATGCTCCCGTCACAAATGCGACCACGTAATTTGGGATTGAGGTATGTTTTAAAGTTTGACCAATTGACAAATATTTAGTTACCTTGGGTGATTTTATTGATGATACTTTGTATTGTAGACATTTGTGCCAGCAAGATGACAATCTTCGAAGTTACGGATGGGTTGAGCATGATGGGGTTAATTTTGGGGTTCAAGAAATACTTGACAATGATATTAAATTAACGACTTCTTTTGTGAAGCGCCCAGGTGGATCAAACGGAGGAGATTGGACTGCTAGGATTAGTGTTCAGCCTTTAGTGAGTTAAAGCAAATAATACAATTAATAGTGGTTTTTTGTTAACGAGTGAATGATTATATGTAAATCTGTATTGACATGGACAGGTGGAGGTCGAAGATGCCAGAGACATTAGTGACGAAATCGTACTTTCATTTTATGTGGCATTGGAGCCTGGACTAGAAGGAACTTTGGATCCAGAAAGGCAAGGAGATGTCCTGTCAGCACTACATGGGAATACTTCACAACTTGGAAGTTTTATCATAAGGTTGCATATTTAGTAAATACGTGATTATTATCAGGTCTACTTCAGTTGACAATACATTTCATTTTTTTAAATAGGTTTTTAAGTGGCAGTGGTGTACTTCAGTCGTCTCATTTAGTTACAAAAGTTCGGTCCGTCAACGATATTTCTCAGGCTACTCTAAGTAGTATGGGCTCAAAAAGAATAAATGGCAAGTGGATTTACGTTCTTAATAACCATAATGCGCCCAAGGAACCCGGTCAGCCCAATGTATATGTGCATCAGGTATGCTCTGGACTTCCTTTTTCTTGTATTCACACACTGATTTAGAATTTTAGGTTTAAAACTGATCATATGATTTCAGGTACATGCTAAAGGTCCTTTCACTATGGAAATCGTTTATGAATCGGGCAGCTTCTATAGTAGACCATCTATGCTTGAAGGCGATATATACACTGATAGTCTAAGCTCTCATAGGTAAGTGCAATTCAATGCATGACTGATTTTAAGCAAGGGGAAATAATTGTCACGTCAAGCAATTTTAACACATTATGATATTGTGATTTTAG
Source organism: Lipothrix lubbocki (assembly GCA_034696945.1). Taxonomy (NCBI): domain Eukaryota; kingdom Metazoa; phylum Arthropoda; class Collembola; order Symphypleona; family Sminthuridae; genus Lipothrix; species Lipothrix lubbocki. Next base: position 168,421 of record JAQGAK010000027.1, on the reverse strand, counting down.
GGAGGAATTTCAACGTAAATTTGAGAGCACATTCCACTTGAGATCCAAAGGATTTAACGCAACTGCAGTACAATTTGCTCAGTCCGCATTAAGTAATATGATCGGCGGCATTGGATATTTCCATGGAACGTCCAAAGTACAATCTGTACATAACAGTGTTCCAGTCCCTTATTGGCCAGCAAACCTATATTCTATGGTTCCGTCAAGAAGTTTTTTCCCTCGAGGATTCTTATGGGACGAAGGGTTTCATTTGCTTTTGTTAAATAAATGGAATCCTGAAATTTCAATTGACATAATTTCTCACTGGCTTGATCTGATGAATACGGAGGGCTGGATTCCAAGGGAGCAAATACTAGGAGAGGAAGCTGTTATTCGTGTTCCTGATGAATTTGTTGTTCAACGAAATGATGTCGCTAATCCACCCACCCTCTTATTAGCATTGCATGATATGATCACACGACACCGAGATTGGCTTTTGCAAAATCATAAGCCAACTCTTTACCGAATGTGGCCAAGATTGACGGCCTGGTACCACTGGCTGAACAGAACCCAAATTGGTGATGTTCCAACGACATACAGGTAATAATGATAAGCAACGGCTAATAATTTTAAAAACACCGGATTTCTAGAACGTCAATGATTTTGAAATTAGATGGCGGGGACGTAATTCTACAACAAAAAGAGAATTGAATCCCAAGACGTTAGCATCTGGACTGGATGACTATCCTAGAGCATCTCATCCTACAGACGATGAGAGACATTTAGATCTTCGTTGCTGGATGGCTATAGCTTCCCAGCTGATGGGAGAAGTGGCAGACATTTTGGGCTACGATCGCTCGAAATACGGCGCAACCCATAATGCCCTTACGGATCCAGATTTGTTAGATAGTTTGCATTGGTCACAAGAACTTAGCTCATATGCTGATTATGGCTTCCATTCTACTAAAACTATATTGAAACGAATCACCAAACCCGACTCAGAATTCAGTCACCATCATCATGTGGAAAAAGAACGGGTTACTATAACCAACCCTAAGTATGGATATGTGAATGTGTTCGGCTACATAAGCTTGTTCCCAATGCTTCTGCAAATTCTAACCCCGAATTCAGATAAATTGTTAGCCATTTTAAATAAGATTCAAGACCCTAATTTGTTATGGACACCATATGGTCTCCGATCCATAGCTGCTACAGCCCCGTTTTACAATACACGGAATACAGAACACGATCCTCCGTACTGGAGGGGGCCTATATGGATTAATATCAATTTCCTAGCTCTCAAGTCACTTAAGCACTATTCAGAAGAAGGTAAAGGAGTTGTTTCTACACTTAGTAAAGAGAAGTACAACAAACTTCGAGATAACATCATCGATAATATTATGCGTCAGTACTATAAAACTGGCTATATCTGGGAGCAATATAATGACGCCAATGGTGATGGAAAGGGATGTAGACCATTTACAGGTTGGTCTGCTCTTGTTGTTTTAATAATGGCTGAAGAATATTGATTCTTGAAGTTTCAATTACGGAACAATAAAATAGTTATAGTTGCTATTCGTCCCTCCTGATGTATGTCTCATTCCTACGAAGAGTGTGAATTTAGTCTTATATTGGTGAATGACATTTTTGTTTTTGCTACATTTAAATAACTACGCCACGTTATTTATCTTTTATTATTCCAAGTTGTGATTTCTGACGGAATAGGAGTAATATTAAGTCTTTATAACGTACTATACTAGTGCTCCTGTTTAAGCACAGAAGAAATTAAATCAAAATTATTCTAGTCTTAAAGATGCTAAGAAAACCGACTAAGCTTTACCTTTGAGCATATGGGTGATTACCTACAATGGTAAATGTTCAGTGTGTAATATGTTCCCTACATACCTATGTCACTATGAGTTCTTAGTAGCTCAGGTGTTTTCAGTCAAGATTTCTGTAATAACCCAGTGCCCCAGCGTTTAGAAATTTCATGAAATAAATTGATATTCTACTTTTTGAGAGCCACTACATTGCAATTTGCAATACATCGTCTGTTTCAAATATTTCTAACATTAGGCATGGTTTCATGCATGGTTCATAAATCATCTATTTCTTGTATTGTTGCAAAAAAATGTTTCGTAAATATTCATGACCATGCTACCATATTACTACCTACCTGTAATTTCAAGACTTTAGAGCGTTGGCGTGTGAAAGAACGTAGTGGAGGACTGATAATACGGAAATACTACATCAGTGAAAGGTAGCAATTGCATAAATAACTCCGTACGTAGTTTAATAGTTTATAACTAGCCTATCGTTATTCCCTCCTTACAAAAGTGTGACTGTGTTGACTATTTCAAAGCCGTGCGGATTGAACAATATGTAAACAGCGTCTGATTTATTACTCAATTTCGTCGCTTGCACATGATTGTTAAACGGAAATTACAATAATTATTGGTAACCCAGAATTTGATGGAGTAGTTATAGATGAGTCCGTCACCTGGGCGAATAACTGCTAAAGTCTCAGGTCTGAGGAGGCCTGTTTTTCATTAGCTAATAATACGATACATAAATGTAATTATACGAACGCGTACTTACTTCCTTCACGTTCACAGCTAATAAAAAGATAAACTAGTGTATACGTAGTTGCCTGCTATTAGAATTAGGTTTAGGCATATTATACTCGCAGGTATTGATTAGTACAATATACATAAATATACTTGGCGACACAACGTAAGTAAAAGTAAAAAATGTGTGTACTAAATTTAACATTTACATATATACATACATAGGTATATGTATGCGATATTCTAGCAATTAGGGAACAAATTTCAAGCATTTAACTCGTTGTGCGAAATAATGAGTTTAACAATATAACATCATTTAAGCAAGCTAAAATTTTATGCATTGCATTTGAGGCAACCGATTTAATAATTCTGATCAGTCCTGGAATTGGAAGATGGGTGAGACAAATGGACAAGGATAATACTAATCGATTGGTATAAGATGAGCTAGTTACTATATTCACAAGTATTAAAAATCATCTCTCACAATATACAACAGAGTTGACCATCCCTGGATACTTAGCATTGATACAGGATGTATAAGCGCATTTCAAGAGCCTTGAACAAGACGGGATCCTGTTGTGTGCAGATAGGTTTAAAACTATGCTATATAAGGTACTATTAAAAAGTGAAAATAAATACAAATAGTAATAATTTACCCGAATAAGCTATTTGGCCTTTTCTTGCACATATTATATGAAAGCAGCTCGTAGTATAAAGTGTTAGTTGAAAGATTTAACTTGTTTACTAGCATTTTTAAACTGGGCAATGAAAAATCTTATCTTGTATGTAAACATTACAGTAGTACTAATAACGAGAAACCATCAGCCCTGTCATATATCACCACAGTTTAAAATGTTTTACGCTGAACTGCTCTTTGACCCTCTTCTTCGTATTCTCGTTTGGATACCCACATTTTCTTGAAAGTATCTAAAGATGCCAGGATAGATCCTCCGATCCACGTAGAATATAGCCTTTCCTGAGGAGCTGAGATCTGTAACGTAGAATAAACGCAAGATAAGCATATATGTTGAAAAGTAATTTAGTGCTGACTTTGACGATAAATCCCTGCTTACCTTAATTTTAACATCTTTTGGAGCTAATTTTCTCATTTCACTCAAGAGGCGATCACCGAACCCCTACAAAGTTCACTCAAAAACATTAGCTCAACATTTCAATAAAACGATTAAAGATTTGGTGCGAAAATTACTACGTGCCCAAATACCTTGAACAAAGTTGATCCCCCAGATAAAACAATATTTTGGAATAAGATTTTTCTTAGGTCCATGTCAGACTTTTGAATAGCGAAAATAAGCACTTCATGGAGACCTTCACATTCTTCACCAATTAAGTCTGGTCGGAAGAGTACCTCTGGAGCTCTAAATCGAGCTGGACCAATCTATTATTAAATAACACACACATACATGAAAAGAATCCACAAATCGTCTTTAAAATGTACGAGATTTTAGATTCTCACATCTAGAGTGTTTCCATCTGGCAATTTATAAATACGCTTCTCTGACTCTCCTGCCTCCTCTTTATGAGGATTGGGCGAGAGGAAACATTCCTTTTCTTTTATTGTCTTCACAATTTCGAACTCTGATGAAGTTCTGAAGTTAACTCCTTCCTTCCGTAAAAGTAATCTAGTAAAATGATATAAATCAGTTACAAAATTACATAGCAAAAAATGTACTCTTTAAACCCTTGTGCACAAATATAAGTATAAAGCACACCTTAAATAGCGTGAGACATCTCGGCCAGCAACATCCACTCTCATAATGCTATGCGGTAGAGCAAATCCTTCATAAATAGGCACTGCGTGAGTTACACCATCTCCAGAATCCAGAACAACACCGGTTGTTCGACCTGTAGCGTATCTACAAAAAATAATTAATACATAATTACATACATACATTTATAGTAACGGGTTTCATATAATAACACATTAACGAATTTCATATAATGACACTTACAAGCTTAAAACGGCTTGCATAGACACAAACAAGGCAGGTGCGTTTAGAGTTTCAAAAAATATTTCTGCGGATTTCTCGCGGTTCCTCCTGGGATTTAGAGGTGCTTCAGTGAGGAGCACCGGATGCTGCAACACAAACAGTTCAGAGTCAGCGGTTAAAGTCTTACATATTATTTAGCGAATGAACAAGTCTTGCTGAAAAAATTAAATTTTTGAAATCACCTCTTCAGAAAATGTTTGCAGCTGATCCTTGCTGTAAATATATTGCCAAATCCTTTCCATATCATTCCAATCTGTTACAATCCCGTGCTCCATCGGATACTTGATAGCTAACAAACCCCGATGCTCTTCCGCTTTTCTCCCAATAAACAGATCTCCTTCCAACGCTCCAGCCATAACACGCACATGTTTGGGCCGGCCGATACTAAAAGAATCCCGAAAATGGTTAGGTCACTGTTCAATATCCCATACTTTGACCTAACATAACTTGTGTACTCTGAAAAATATATTTCCGAAAAAGTGTAACGACATCTTACTAATTCGGAAAGCAGCACTTTGGGGTTTGATCTCCAGCGAATCCAGCCTTGACAATTCCAGAACCCTAAAACGAAAAGACAAATTACTGTATAAAAATTCTGTCATCTATACCCAGTTCGTTACTAAACACAATCATTCATCATTTCATATTATAACAACGTCTTTCTACTACATATCATTAACTCTAACCACACAATGTCAAGCTGTCAGCATATATTAACCCCATCAAGACGTAAAGTGACAATTTTTAAGACAATATAAAATTCATAAGTTACATCATGATGACAAGAATATGAATACAGTAAACAGACGGTATAATTGTGAATTACATAAAAAATATATCATTCCCACCGTAATTATAAAAACAACAACAGTTAATTAACTGCGATTATTTTTATCATTTTAGTAAATTTCAAACAAAATACATCTCATATTTATAGGATCAAATCGAAATCCATTCGAAGATTTGGAAAGACAGCAAGTCCATATCAATTAAAAAGTATCGAGTACCAAGTATCTAAACGTCAACCAGAAGTTTGGGAAATAATTGCCGTGCTAATGATTATTCCACCCAAACACAAAAATCCTGTTGCACCTTCATGACTCATACGAAGGCCAGCAGCCAATATATAACAGATGATGATGAGATGATATATAAGAGGTGCTTATAATATAACAAAATTGACTCTCATTGATTTTAGTTTGGGAAATTTATAGGATAATTATTATAAAACTTACATTGTCAATGACGACCGGTTGATTTACTAATTCCATTGGAAAAATAATCGGTTTAACTTGACTAGGACAGGCAGGACTTTTGGGTTTATTCCTCCGTTCAAATTCTTATGTACACACAGCGGACCACAGGCAAAAGTATATAATATTAATACTTAATACTAAAAACTACAGCAGACTCGCCAATGGACCGACCGAACGAAGAACACTGTTTGTAGTTTTAGCAACGTACTCCTTTGGGAAGTTCTTACGCGATTGACAGACAGTGAACTCCCTAAAATTGTCAACACCGCGCGGACACGACGGCTGCAGAAAGCGGGTTTCGGCTTCCAAATTTAAACCTCTTGTCCAATCGTTCATGCTTTTGCTTTTAGCTTAAAGCTTAACCCTTCTTCTCTTGCTTCTTCTAATAAGGAACACAGATTTAATATGTTTTTAAACTAATTGATTTAATATGCTTCATAATCACTTATTTATGTATTTTTATTTATTATTTATTTTATATATATTGTATGTATATTGAATTATTTTTTTAATTTATTTATGGAAATGATTTATTATTTTTTAAACAATTTATTAATATTTGTAATTGGTTTATTTATTATTTTAAACAATTTATTAATATTTGTAATTGGTTTATTTATTATTTTAAAAGTATTTTTTAATATATAATAATTATTTTAAATAATATTTTTTTAATTTCGTTTAAAAAAATTAAAACGTATTTATTGAAAATGGTTCAAAATGAATGTAGGTATAACGTTTTACTTCACAATAATTTCATTCATGATGCAATGCAATATAAAAAGATCCCGATTTCACACAAATAAATAAAAGATTAATATATACTATTACTATTATAGTATTTAATATTCTCTCCTTCCGAAATGTTAAAATGGCAACAGCCAAATACACCTGTGCAATAAAAATCTCTGATTATTGTCATTGTGTAGTCTAAAACTAGTATTAATTACTTAACCAGGTATTCCGATTTCAACATGAGAAATGTAAATAAAATAACTGAAAATGCATTACATTACTATAATGTATGAAGTAAAAGTAAACGCTGATGACATGAGATTTGACGAGAATATAATAAATAAAATTTAAAAATGATGCGGTGAATTTTTTCTATATTTAATGAAATGAATAAAATAATAATTAATATTATTCGTGTTACCTTGCCCCTTGATTTGAGAAAAAAATACATACTAGCATGATATAGTAGCTAATAGCTAACACCACCTAATCCCAAAACAGTGAGTGGGTTCTAACATACAAAATAATTAACATTTTAACAAACGTTTCTAATTTGTAGGTGACAGAAATCTTAGGCTAGCATGTGGTTGTATATTTTGGTAGTCTATATATACGAAACGAAGACTCATTTCGTAGGATTGCAGGGAATAAGTTTACATACAAATTAATTTGAATTTTATATTATTAGATAATAATAATTAATTATTAGAACGTGTCAAAAAATAACTTACAAGAAAGTGTCACCTTAATCCAAATAGTAAATAAATAGGAATAAAGTCATACAACTACATACTAGAATAGGACATACTTTCCAAACGTATCCATTACACATTACAGGGCATAGCTGGAGGCTTGAAAATATACGGCTTTAGGTACAGTTCCTTAAATAAAATGAAATTCTTATAAAGCTTAAGCTCAATCTATTTATCCTTGTCAACTTCTACAATTCTTCGTCCGCACAAATCCCGTGTAGGACTAGGTTCTTCGTCTGAGTCGGAAGAGTCCTTGTCGACATTTCCCAGGATGTCTTCATCCGAGTCACTAGAGTTAGAGTAGTCGGCCAAGCCAGGCAGGACACCAATACAAACTAAATTTCCTTTATATGGAACGCTCTTTATGCTCGGTTCACTCGAAGCTTTATCGTCAATGCTGCTGTTGCTTGAGTTGGGAGAATCGTTACTGGGTGCCTCGGTTGCTGTTTTAGTTTCTGTAAAAATGAAATTAAATGAAAGCCATTCCATTTTTAATTGCAGAAGACTGTGTCTACATTCTAATGGAATTGTAATGATAAATTGTAACATTTATAGTTTGATAAGTATGTTATCTAGCTTTTGCATCAAACTGTATACTAAATGTCATATAGGTATATATTGCGTTTGCGTTGTAGATCTTCGTCTCTGAACACTGAATAAATACATACATACATTCTAATAGAATAACATCATTACCACTAATATTTACGGCTGGTACTTTATTCGGAGGTTCAGCTGATTTATCTTTTTCACTGCTTGAAGCCTTTCGTTTCACAATTCCCGCAAGAAGCTTCGTCTGTGAAGTTCTACTTGTACCTATCCCAATTGAAATTTCTTCCTTTTTTGGCTTGGGTTTTGTACTCGTACCCAAACCAATTTCATTTAATATATGCTTTTGTAACATCTCTTCTCTAAGACTAGAAACTTCATTTCGAAAAGAAGATAAAGCTTGAAGTTCCTCCGTTCGTTTTCTTCTTTCCTCCTCTAGTCTCGCACGATCCACAAAATCAAGGAAATCCACTTCATCATCATCTAGTACTTTCACCAAATTCTCTAAAATTCCATCCACAAAAAATGAACATTAAAAATTTAAATAGACCTACACGTATTTCCGTAAGTATTTTAACATGCTATTTTCTAAAAAAAAATTACTGAGTTTATGAGCTTCTTCAAACTCTTCTTGTTTTTTATCCTTCTGCTCTTTTAGTCTGTCGAAAAGTGACCTATTATCTAACGGCTCCTCCGGCGGCGCTTCTATAAGTATAATTTACAATCAGAATTGAATAACAATCAGACAATCGTCATCCGATTTTCAAATGGTGACATTATTCTGGTCATACCCAGCGGCTCATCTGGCTTCCTCACGCGTTCCCATTCTTCCTGCCGTAACTTCCTCTTCGTCTCAATTTCAGTTTCACTGATGAATCCCGAGCTCATTGTTATCTGTTGTTACGAATCAAAACAACCTGTAAAAAGTTAAAATTCAAGTCAAGTTCAACAAAATTCATACCGGACAGCCAATTCATTACTAAAAAAGAGTGTATGTGTAATATCGAATGTCCCCTTGGGGTTACACACAGTCATGTAACTAACTTAGCTCATCTTAATTCTTTCTCTACACAATTCTCATTCATTTTTAGTTGTCCCAACCTCCCTCAGATCAGACGATAATAATATTACTGTTCTACTGGCAGTAAGCTTGAATAATCTAGCTCCAATCATTAAATCATACATCAACGCACGAGAGGTTAACCCAAATTGACTGATTGCAAGCAACAAACATAATATATACAATTCCAAATTTTACAATTACCGATTATCACGTCATGCCTCGTGTAAAGCCGAATAAATAGCAAATCGTGAAGCATCTTAAAGTAATTGTATACACATGTAACGTCGTTTACGTGTATAAGTTACTCCTAACAATAACAACCAAATACAGTAATATTTTATTTAGCATATTGCTACACAACTGACAAAAAATGTCATTGAAATTATTACAACATAATTAATTATTAGATGTAATATAATAAATTATTGCAAAATATGTAAAGTTAATATTTACAAAACCCATCAAAATTAATGTTCAACCAAAATCAAAATGACTACTATATATACACACATTTTGTAGCAATTACCAATACAATAAAATAACAAAGTCACCATATAGATAATTGACTTTCTAATCTTAAATTTAGTATTTAAAATAAGTTTCTAACCAAAATGTCTTCCAATAATGGTCAGTGAATACCTTTCCTCCTCTGTATGAATCCTCTAATAATTAAATTATTAAATTTTAATCTTCAATTTTTTGCTCTTTGACTATATGAACTTATGACTGTGTTTATGTTCATAAATGTAAAAGGCATAGACTGACTATATAGACAAGTCTAAATTTTACCACCACTCCAGCCAGCACGTGCGTTTGGACCAACAGCGGTAAAGGTTGTCGTCTGCGAGCACACGCTGCGACAGTGCGACTCACACGACGCAATCGTTTCCAATTCCAACTTCCCCATGCATAGCATCCGAATTCCCAACCTTAAAAATTAAAACTTTTCATTTTCGGAAGAAACGGAGCTCATTTAAAGGAGGACCATATAACTTTAAGTATATAAAACACACGGACCGAAAGCCGAACATCATATTGTATAGAATATTGTATGCTCTATTAAGTACAAAGATCATTCTGTATTATTAGCATAGAACCTGCTATCAAGTTGACCTGCTGCTGGAGAGGTTTAGTAATTATTTTAATACACAAGAAACGCATAGGAGCGCTTGCTTTATTAATATACGTATTGTTTTTTAATGCGCTCTATATATACTTATTGTTTTTAGTGCAATTTGGGCCTTGCTTTCAAAATTCTTATTTAGAGTTACCCGAAACGTTCCTACTAATAAAAATATAAACTTGAATGGGATAGAACTATATATCCTAATTACTGTTAAATATTTCAAAATTCTTAATAATTCGGAATTAAAGTTGTAATTACTTTATAATTATTTGACAGGTAAGTGTTGGAAGGAGACTAAAGATTGTACTACGTAGATTTTTTTGATATACTGGATTTCGAGGTTACCGTGAAGTGGAGCTGGAATAGTACTGTGAGCAGACAGCAGATAATAATAATAATAATAATAATGGCTTTATTAACGTGTTATTCCAGCTTCAGTACAATAAGGCAGATAAATATATGATTTAATTTGTAATCATTTTTGAAATTGTTTGGAAAAGATTCCTTGATTTTATTGAATTATATACCTTGACGTTAAGAAACGTTAACTAATTCATTTTATTTTGTCATCTTGTTTAGAAGCTGTAGCAGGTTTCAGAAATGACGGACGAATTTAGCTTCGATGAGTTTAATGCGTTTAGTGGTCCCCGAACTGCTTTGAAGTCGGCCATTAACATGAAGTAAGTGTTGTGCTGAGAAAGTAGTGGTCAGCGTGTGATTCGTAATGAATTATTATTATACATTTTTCTTATGGTGTAATAATATTAATTAACACTTATGTGCAACAAAGACATTCGCCCGGACGGGTCTTACTGTGCCCCACCTCGATAGATGATTGTCAAAATTCGACGATGTTGGAAGTTGGAACATCCATGTCGTTGTTATTATTTGTCGGCACTTAATTTTTGTTGTTATTTAATAAAAATGAATGCCAATGATTTTAAGGACAATTACACGTCCTTCATTTTAATACGTTAATAAGTATAACAGAGCAACCATGTGTAAATTTTGTAGTTAGACCTTAAGTATTGATAAGATAAATGATTGATTGTTAAATGGGATGAAGCGATGTCAATACATTATCTAAAGACTGTGTGTAACTTTTTTTAGAGATTTGGTTGATGGAAGGCCCTTCCGGTTTCAATTGGATGAAGATAATTTCTTCGCCGAAGATGAGGAGGACTTATTGGATGAAGGAGATTATGGAAAGAATAAAACCACGTACAGGATGTACGAAGATCCGGAATTGCAATGGCAAGATGAAGATCCAAACGTTATCAGATTGGATGCAAAAATTGGCAATTATGATGAGTTGGAGAAAAAAATGACTGCCATTCATGAAAGTGGGCATGTAAAGAAATTGGTAGGTGACAGTAACGTTTTTTGTTGCTGTCCTGTTGGTAATGATTTATGCTTTTATGAGTTCTGTCTTCAACAGATGGTAAAAGAGGGCAACACTATTGCCGTGAAAGAGGACGCTAAAATCTTCATTCACTACGCTGCTTTTGCAGAAGGCAAGGAAGACGCGTTTGATAAAACAAATGGATTTGGTAGAAAGTCCCCTTTGGGAGTATTTCTAACTGGGGAAGAACTCGTTTTAGGCCTGCAAATTGGTCTAAAGACTATGCATATTGGAGAAATTTCTAAGTTTATGATTTACCCACCATTTGCATATGGTGAATTGGGTTGCCCTCCTCGTATTGCAGCAGGTTAGTTGGAATAATATAATCTGTGTCTATATTTCCATGTTTATTAACATGATTTACGTGACTTTGAAGGTGCTCGTGTCGTATTCACGGTGGAACTTTTAAGATTCATACCCAAAGAGAAGTTTGGCGAAGTTCTGTTCATGTCCGCGGATGCTAGAGCTGAACTTCCGTTCAAAGATATTCTGGACACCGCTCTTAGTTGCAAGGGTCAGGGAAATGTGAAATATTACGATGGCGACTACCATGGAGCGTTAAGACAGTAAGTAACAATACCCAGCTTATGACCGCAAGCATTTATCAATGACTTTTACTGCTATTGTAGTTACAGTCGGGCAATAGACTTCTTAGAAAATTATCCCACCAAAACCGAAGAAGATAACAGTAAACGGGATGCGGAACTTCCTGAAATATGTTGTAACAAAGCTCAGTGTTTGCTTCGGCTGGAATCACCTGCAAGGGCTTGTGTTGCAATAAAGCTTGGACTCCGTACGACGGATGAGAATACCCGGCCGAAATTGCTTATACGGTTTGGATTCCACCTTATTGTTGCATAGTTTAAAATTAAAGTACCGTTATAGTACTTACAAAAATATATTATATTGCGTATAGTTTTGCTGAAGCCAAGTACATGTTAAATGCTTACGAAGAAGCCCTGGAATATTGTAAAGACGCTGTAAACCAGTTTCGCGAATTAGATATTCTCGAAGAAAAGCACACTGCGTTGTTACGGAAGGTATGTCTTTATGTAAACTTCAACCATTAATTTTTTTACGCTCGCTTTTTAATAAAATACTAAACGGAAACTTCATGTTTGCTAATCTTTCAAATTATAGGTCAGGAGTGCACTGTATGATCAAAGGGATAAGGAAAAGTTTTTATGCCGAAAGATGTTAAACATGACCACGGAGCCTTCAAATTCGAAAAGTAAGCCCGGTCGGGGCAGGAAAGTGTACCGACAGTAGTATGGATACAAATCTACATTGTTATCTACAGAAACTCGAAGATAATGTAATTTACGTTACGTTATGAAGTTAGGGAATTTCTACGGAGTTCCAGTTAATGCACACAGTAATTAATGTAAACTGTTTTATTTTGTTGCATTGTTATTTACAATTTATAGTTTGTTGGTAGATTACAGCTATTACTAAAGTATTTGCTTAATTATTTGTAGGAGCTAATTCCCGTGTTTTGCGATATTCACCGTAAATATAAGCGTATAACTATTCAGTGTATTATGCCTGAAAAATTTACTTTTCCGTGTTAGAAAGACCTTTCTTGAATTAGATGAATTAACTTTCACACAGTTGATTACGTATGATTAGTTTAGAGTAGCTGGTAGCTACATTTATGCTTTATTAATGCAAGTGTGATTTGCAATTAACGAACTTAATGAATAAAAGACAATGAGTGACTATGAGTTCTTTTAGTTAGACACACTGTCCTTTTTTTATATTCATAAAATAAAAATCATGTAGCTATTTTAAAATTCAAGTGGAAGGGAGAACATATTGCGAACCATATTGGACCCGATAAGTCACTACCGACACACCGGAGGAGAGCAAAATAACGCGAATGCTTCCATGCGTTTGAGTGGTTATTTCAAAAATAAATCCAATTTCTTCAGAAAAAGAGAGTGGGTGAATAAAAGTAGGTGATATAGAAGATCGAATAAATTCGTATTGTTAATTAATCTACCAGTGTGACCATTGGAGAAAATTCGGGTAAGATAGATTAGGTCTGATCAATAGCACATTCTTATTTATAATTCGTAATGCAAGAATAGTATCTGAAGATAGTTGATGCTTTCTCAATTATTAAAGTTATAGTGTCCAATGTAAATTATATTATGAAATTCCAACCCGTTCATAGCAGAAACAAAACCTCGTAGGTGCTTATCAGTAATAATGTCTTGAATAACATTAAACAATAAATCATATCTTTGAAGGTCCAGCAGTAGTTATATATTTATTTACATTAAATATGAAATAATTATGCGCGTTGTGTTTATTGTAACATTTATTGTAATTTACAACATTGTTTTTAGATAATTCACCATGGCCACACAAAAGGGGTTCACGCCTCGAAACGTATCCCCACTTATACAAGCTATTCGGAATTTTCTCTTGGGGGTAAGTCTATGTCCAGTGTTGTATAAAAACATGTTGTATTTGGTATGACCTCAACAGAAGCGATGATTTTTATGATCGAACAGAATTGAATGCAATATGTAGGTTCGTAGGTAGATGGTACATGATGGTTGTAATAATTGGATTGAATTTTTCAGCGAGAACATACTCCGGAAAGGTCTGCTCTGCGGTATGCCCCCCTGGTATCCAAAAGAGATCAACCACCACCCGAATTCCCTCCTGGTGAGACTCACCAAATTGCACACAATCCTTATTGTCTACGCGATGCTCGACGTGAAGTAGTTCCACCAGCAACCGTAGCAATAAATACTTCAAAAAAATTGCTTGCTCCAGGAAAGGACGGGTATGTTCATACAAATTACATAGCTCCATTTTATTTGAATTGAATTCATGATCTTTATTGAAAATAAATTGGATTATTGAAAATATTTATTGGTACTTTATGTGCAGTCAACTCGAGCCTATTAAATCCAACCAGCCCAAATACCCTGGACAAGTCTACAGATGGGATTAGGAGCGCAAAACTATTAGTAACAAATTATCGATAGTTAAAATTAATGTATCGTTCTATGTACTACTATGTTATCAAACGTAATGGTACATGGAGAATATGTAGTCACCAAATAAATCCAAAGTAAGTTGAACATGATTCATAAGGTGTGGTGCTAGTAACCCAATAAAATTTTATTAACACACAGTTAGCTAAAAAAAGAGGCATACAATCTTTTCTGAGCATTTAACTTTTAAAGAATAAATACATAGATACAAGTCGAAGTGAAAGTAAATTCACCAAGTACAAACTGAATTTTACTTTGTCAGATAGTTCGAATCGTGGATGGATACACTATTTTTAAGGTAAAATATTGCTCTCTACCTAATATCAATCGAAAATACGAATTCGATCTTCCGTCAAGGAATTATTCCTGTAGTAGTTATTATTAACGAGATGCATTGCCAAACAACATAAAAAGCAATTTAATCCAGCCACATCTCTCCGATCAAGAGGTCAAGCTGAACGAAAGGATTCAAAAAGCCTTACACACTATAGCGTTAGTAACTTTGCTTGTAATCATTTGATTACACACTCGCTTCGAAAAATCTATTCCAAATTGACTTTTCTATGTGGCAACTCCGTTCTCTTTGTAGTCCATACTTTCAATATGCCGATCATTGTCGTGAGTGTAATCCATTTCAGTATCACTATCTCCTTGTCTGTCTTTAGAGTAGGATTCCCTACCGTCTTCACTTTCTCTGGCTTTCCTTTTATTATTGCTCTCTTTCTCCCTTCCATCATCACTTTCCCTATCTCTATCTTTGTCAGTGTCCACGTCCTTCCCTTTGTCAGAATTTTTTCGTTTCTCTTTATCACTTCGATCTTTATCTTTTTCACCCTTATCCTTGTCCCTGTCCCGATCCTTGTCCGCGTCTTTGTCCTTGTCTTTTGTTCTTTCCCGGGATCTATCCTTGTCTTTCTTCACTTTCTTGGACTTTTTCTTGTCGTCCCTCTTCTTAGAACGAGATCGTGATCGCTTAGAATGCGATCGACTTCTACTTCTTCTACTACGACGTCCCCTACTTCTTGACCGCTTCTTACTCCGATGACGCCTCCTATCCCTAATACACAACAAGAAATACTTCAGTTGTCAACATGAATCACGTTTACAAATTAATATACTCAATCAGAATATCATTACCTGGAGCGGGATCTCGATTTTTTAGGCGAACGTGAACGTGACGACTTCTTAGTTTTAGATCGGTACGAGTGACGGTGACGTGAGGACGACCTGCGACGACTTCTCGACCTGCTTCGTCGGTGACTTCTAGATCTGGATCGAGATCTCCTTGACCTTGAGCGCCTCCTAGAACGACTTCTACTGCGTCTCTTCTCCTTACCCGTAGCTGCTGCAAAATTTAAAAAAAAAATTCACAAGTTTGTCAAAAAAATCACCAAAATCAAAATATTGCTAGTTTATGGGCTGCGTTCTTACCTTCTAGTCCTTGAGACAATATAGTTTGAGCTTGACGGGACATCGCCTCCTCGATTTCCTTCTGGGCTGCTTCATTAGTTTTTGCTTGAGGTTTTATAATTGCTTGTGTAGAGTGGTAGACCCTATATACAAAAGGAAGCATTACTTTGTGTAGCGACCAGATTCTGAAGAGATGTGTAATGAAAATGACATGAAACCGAATTATGATCCCCTGAGCCTACCGATACGTTAACTTACGCAAAGATAGTTGACACGACTGTGGGTCGTAATTAAAATATATACTGAACAAATTTTAGCATGAGTGATTTGCATCGGATTTGTATGGAAGTACTCACTTCTACGCGAATCGCAAGTCAAGTTAGCTAGAGAGGGGCGTGGATCCGCCTAAGCAGCTCTATTCAGATTGTGCCTTAACACACACAGAACAAACAAAAAAGAAACGCAATACATCACTTTATTGTGAAACACGTAGATATGCCTTAAATTCAACATCATGGCTTGAATGGTGGATTTGGTCGTCGAAATTTCGTGTAGCACAATAATAGCGAGAGAAGAAACAACCACGACCAAGTTTCCCAACCCAAGCCGTACATTTAACTGTACACCTTTGCTTTTCCTAAGAAACTCGTCATAACTTATTACCAAACAACTACAGAGCCAAGTTCTGTCTCTTTCAATGTCACTTGCTCCACGTCCGGTTTCCAAGGCATGTCCACTTACATGAGGCTCCCCACAACACTGATACACAGAAAAAAAACCAAAAGAGACGCCTTTTCACATTTCTTTTTCGCAGGAAATAAATACTAAGGAAATGAAGTTATAGTTTTTTAGCCAATATAGCCAATACATGATCATGTCATGTGTACAATTACATCAGATGTCCTTTTCTCGATCCCAGCCAAACGCATCAATCAATTCAGAATCATCGGATGACAAAATCCCAAAACAATGTTTTCTGGATACTCACACGTTAATCATATATGCCATTCACACAACTCACAAGCAAAAATTACTTACTTGATTCTTTTGGATCCAAGTTTTGTGCCGTTAAGTCTTAATGCGTCTAATATAGAAGGCTGATCACTAAATTCTATAAGTGCGTAATGCAATGGGTCATTATCTCTTGTACAAAATCGGAAGTACTTCACTTCCCCCGCCCGACTGAAATAGTCCACTACTTCTTCAGATTTCAACTGAAAAAATAAAAAAATAATTTAATTACATACTTTGGGAGTAATAGGTTGTTTTAAAAACAGTAGCCGAATACAACTAAGCATTTTATTAGAAACTACTCAATAAACTTCATGATTTGCTAAAAGTAAACAGGGTTCTTAACAACTTACATCTGAATCAATGTTAGCTACTAGGACTGTCCGTCTGATTTCTTCTATTTTCCGGGTATCGTGTGTAGGGGATAAAGGTGGGTAAGCAGGTAGATTGTTCTCCGTCAATTTAGGGTCAATAGTAGCCACTATCTGATGTGGCGGAAGACCTTCAAGCTATAAACAAATATATCGGTGTAATATACGAACAAAAACTTTGTAATCAGTGCCAGAATTAGATTCTCTCTTACCTGACTGGTAACATGCTGCGGGAGCTTTGGGTCGGCTATCCCTGGCAAGAGTGTACCACTTCCGAGTAGTTCCAGTGCTTTTTGTTCATCAGGTATTTCACCTTAAATGAATCAAAAATCAAAATTATCATACACATAATTATACACTCCACATTTTATCAATGTCGCCAAACGCAGCAAGTCTGAAGATTTCAAAAAAGGCAATCACTTCATTTATTATCCAGAACTAACTGAACATTTCTAGCATTTAGCAACATTATCAAACTTTCAATAAATATACTTACCATCAACGTAAGGTATAACAATAAGGGCCCGATCAATAAAAACAGTATTAGTGTAGTGCTGAGCAACACTCACATGGCCACCATCATAAAATTTGACAAAACAAATTTTCGACGTTATGTTCAATCCCAGATCACTGAAAAGTAATAATTAAGGAAATGATTTTGAACCCAGCAAAAACTCATCCAATATCTTCTTCCTAATAATCAAACCGTATTAGATAAAACTAAATTGTACTGAGCGTGACTAATAAGAGCCCTTGGGCTCGCTCATGTACTTGATAATTGATAAATATCTTATCATATAATGTGTAATGTATAAGTACAATTATCCACTTTTACGCATTTCTTCTCTCCTAAACAATTCTTTATCACAACTTACTAGAATCAAACTATTATTTTATGTCTCAACCTCAACTGAACTGCATACAAACTACTATATGTCTCAACCTCAATTTAACTACAAACAAACCATTCTCCGTCTGAACTCAACTACAATCAAACTAATCTGTTTCAACTCAACGATGATCAAAATATTCTGCCTCAACTCAACCACAATACAATCAAACTATTCTATGTCTCAACTTCAACTCAACTACAAAAACTATTTATGTCTCAACTTCAACTCAACTACAAAAACTATTTATGTCTGAACTTCAATTCAAATAATAGAATTCAACAATTTAAAATCCCACAACCAACTTACATGGAAGGATACAGCCGCAAGTCATCAATTTTTCCAATGAATCCAAACAGCGTCTGCATCTGTTCACGGGTGGCTTGAGGGGCAATATTCGCCACTTGAATGATCTTTGAATCGGCCTTCCTACTCCGGGAGCTGGACTCCTTCGTGCCATTTCTATGGGATCTCGGCGGTGGACTGACGCTACCCCCGCCATGCGATGACGGGGACTCCGATTCACCAGCTGCCATGAGTATGGCTAGAAATTAAATATCTCAATATCAATTCCAATCCCCAAATCATAAGACTATCTCCGACTCCATACCACCACTATCTATAATCACTATCTCATAAACTAAGTGCACTATACCACAATAAATTATATAATAACTTTTACATCCGAATTAGCTCCAGTTCTTACCTCTTCCCCCTTCCTCGATCTTGATTTCTTGATGCTCTCCAATCCTATATAGTAATCCCCTGTAAGTGTGAACTTCAAGGAAGAGTCTCGAGATGATACCCAATTACCCGCAAGTATTCGGAGAGTCCAAGAATCAGACCTACTTACTATAATTATCTTTAGAATAGAATTAATCTATAGAAAAACTATTTACTATATAAATGTACTACTTATACATAAGTATAGGGAATCGGGAATCCTTGCTCCTTCTCGTTGTTATTGTTGTCAGACCCTGGCGAAATTCAGGAAATCCACTTATCTTCAAAGGGTGATTAATCCAATAAAAAATATCACACCATTTATTTTACAAACTTCTTTTATGCAATGGTGGTGGCTTTTCCTCTCTGTGTTTCTAGTACTTTTTCTAAATTATGTTTTTGTATAATATTGGCAATAATGGTCAGTCAGAACGTCTGAAGACTTCTCCGCTCTGGCTATTAAATCGCCAACCCTATAAAGTCTAAAGCGTTGTGAAGGTATATAATATACTTATATAATATAGATATATATACATTTACTATTATATTATTATTTATCCAACAACAAGAACAAGATCACATACAAAATACAAAACTCGCCACAATGCAATGCATTCTCTCCGTCTCTTTACCAATAATTCCTACAATGTTAGAAGTTTACGACAAGGCGAAAGGAAAGAGCAGCAGGAGAAGGAGCAGGGCAGGCAGCAGGAGTGTCCGACGATGCGGCGGTGGAAAGCTTCACATTCTCCCGAGCCAATCCATTCCTACCGCTATATTTGAAAATTCGTCCGGGCAGGATTTAGTCCTGGGAATTGGAGGTTGAGTCACCGCTGTATGTACAGCCGCGATATTAAATGCCGCAGCGTCTCTCACCCAGAGGATTTCCAGAGCGTCGGCGCAATCAAGTGCCCGCATATTTTAAAAAAATCTTTCTATTCAGTAACATAATAATATGGCTGACGAAAAGAGCGTTGACCAGAAATTTCATTTCCAGGTCGGGTCGCACATCCAATGTGTTTACGATGGGAAACATGTGGAAGGGGAAAT
This sequence comes from Lipothrix lubbocki, assembly GCA_034696945.1. Taxonomy (NCBI): domain Eukaryota; kingdom Metazoa; phylum Arthropoda; class Collembola; order Symphypleona; family Sminthuridae; genus Lipothrix; species Lipothrix lubbocki. The sequence continues at coordinate 148,517 of JAQGAK010000027.1, read as the reverse complement.
TGCGGCGTACCATAATGTGTCCCGTCTCCTAATTATCCGTGAGTAATTTTTTTTATACATTATTACCAAAATTATTTTGTGTCATCATGTATACGGAGACTGGGAAGTGTATGTATAGGTAGGATATCTAGAATGGTGGTGGCTCGTATATATAGGAAGTTGGGATTTGTTTTCGTTTGGTGAAGTATTTTTTTGTAAAAGGAATTAAATTAGACTGGGCTGCTGAGGTATTTTTATAAAGAATGATTTAGTTGGGAAGTAATTCCAATGTATAAGGGATTTTGGAAGTGAAGTATTTTTGGGAGGGAAGTATTTACTTCTTGGGATTTTATGATGGCTATATTTTATATTTGTGATGTTATTTCAGGAGCACCGGCATCCAATGGGAAGTCCTCTGCGAATGATGTCTACGTCATTAATACTGAAATTATTGAAAAAATTACAATTAAAGCCGACCACGTTCCAGCGGAGATCGTCCGGCCCATCGATTTTCAAAAGGTGGGCAAACACGTCCGGCATTTACTTGAAGGATCTTCTGGAAATCCGTCTACCGAAGTTTTCCAACTGTTATTATTCTTGTCTTCTTCTAATGCATTCCTTCTAATCTTTGTAGACTCTTCCAAAGTAGATTTTTACTCTACCTTTACCTAATTTCTGTTAGGTTGAGTTGAAGTTCGCTGAGGGTTTGTAAGACCCTCGGGGAATGGTCCCGAAATAATAATGGCTGGAAAAAGTAGGTGGATGAGAAGGGAAGAACCGTATGTAGTAATACTAGTATGGTGTGTTTGTTTGTAAATATAATAAGTGTTTGTAAATATTTTTTTTCAATTTTGTACAGCTAGAAAAACGGCGGCTTAAAGCTATAGGGTTGAAAAAAGCGAGAATTCGGGCTCTGTCTGCAGATGTAGCACCTGAAGGACGCAAATTGTTTTTAACTATCACTAAAACGTATGGATGTGATTATTTCTGTTAACATGATATATAGTAGTATTAATATTATTATAATATTAATATTTATGTATATGATCTATATGATTCGAATTGTTTAGGAAATTATTTGATTTGAGCTATTTGTGACATGATTAACGATTGTTTTGCAAATAACGAAGGATATTATTTGAATCAGCTTCATTTGCATGATATAGATTCAACAGTTGAATTAAAAGTTTTTTGGTAATTACTTTCAGAATTGATGAAGTTGTATGGGATGGAGAAACGATCGTCGTACTTAATGAGGTGCGCATAACTGCCCCTTACAAAGTTGACAACGTACACGGTGACAAAGAAGCATCAGTCATTCATGTGAAAAAAATTGTTGATAAGCATTGGAAAGAGTCAGTGCCGGTCGTGAGCGTGTAATTTAACATATTTTTGCAATCAAGTCCCTACTGAATGATTTGATATGAAATGTTGTTCCTTTTCGTGAAACATCCCTTAGAATGAATTAATATCTTAGAAAATCAGAAGAAATTAAACTGTTATTATGTAGTAGTAGATGTTTTTTATTGTCTGTTTTTTGAATGAATTATATGGGAAGTCTCTACCAAACAAATTTATTATACCAGCAAGTTCAGTCGTTAGTATTGTTTGCTTGGATATTTCCAATGTCATCGCCTATTTATCAGTTTGTTATTTTTTGAACTTGTGTAATACATTTCAAATTTCGTAAACTAAAGTTTAAATATTAGTTTTCACAATAAAAGAATCTTTAGTTTGATTTGAACCCTTGGTTTTAGGTTCTAACTGGTCGTTTCATTTTTTAAACGTTATTCCATTATACAGTTCTTCGTCACACATTTTCACGAATGTAAGGACCAAATGATTAATGGCAGTAGTAAAATAGCAGGTAATTGATAATAAAAAAATATACCTATTATTAAAAATAATAAGTATACCTATGAACCATCATGGAAGTGTTTTGTATTATCTGGAGATTACGTGCACATGAAGTCTGGAGAAGATGAAAGAATCCTTGTATTCACAACTAGATTATTTAGTCCTGGTTTCTTGGTGGCTTGCCTTCGGCTTGGGTTCGGAAAGCATAAATCTGATAAATTACTGATGTAGCCAAATATATACATATATGTAGTAGGGTAAGGACAAGAACGCAGAGGTGAAGAGCGGTTAAACGTATTGGAGGACATTTTAACCTCGTCATACAAAATTGTAGGATTGATCGTTCTTCTGACGGCTGTTTCAAAAAAATGCAGGTTGTATTTTAGCTTCAAACAAGTTTTTATTGTCTTTCGGCTGCGCATCACTAATGGTAAATCCATCATCGTGTGCCTACAATCTATGTGTTAACAAGTCTGTAACAACTACACATGTCCAGTTAATTGTGCTGTATATGTGATCAGGCACGGAAGTATGGAACTATGAAGTAGCAAGTTTGGAATGCTGACAAGTGTGTCCTCGGAAAGTCAAGGTATAATAAAACTGTTTCCCTTAATACAAACTACAAGGGAGATAGTTTCAATCGTCTCACAATAGCCCATTACTTGTTATTTCAACATTATTACCATGGTCCAGAACCAAAAAATCTAGTTACCAGCTTCCCATATGTATATCCCATATAACTTAAATAATCATGTTTGCGCGATATAACAGAACTCATTACATGTTTTAAGTCTGATTAACGCCTAAATATAGGTTTTTTACACTATACTTGTTGTGTTCGCAGTTGTTTTATTTTTACTCAGTAACCAATACCAGTTGGTCAGAAAAACATTGTTTTATGCAGACATTTTCTTGTTTTATTTTGATCGGCTGGATAATGTTAGTAACAGCAGGGAAATGCTGCTTCAATAGCCAAAAATTGTATCCGCAATTTGTACAAAATACTAGTACTTATACTTACATAACCATGTTTATTTATACATGCATTATTTTCGTTTTAACAGTCTTTCGACAGGTTACAATCACGGTAAGGGTAATAGCAATGCATCAGGATTGTCATACTGTCCTCTCGGTTGATGAACTTAATTAAACTTTCAATGTGAAAATTTGTTCCAAACTTGGTGAATCTCAAAAAAGGCGAAACATTGTTTATATTCGTCAAATAGTTCCAGCTCATTATCATTACATCAATGAAATACATCTAAAGATAGTTTCGAGATAAAATTTTTATGTAATATTACACTTGGAGGTCATGTAGTACCAGGGGAGGTTTCCCTAGAAATTGAATGGATACTTGATGAAGAGACAGTTCAATCAGAAACTTTTGGATTACTTCAGCAACACAAGGGCGTTCTCAAAGAAGACAAATGGAACATCGGCGAAGTCGTAAGAAACTATTTTAGTGCCCTAAACAGCAATCAAAGTATATAACTAGTATACTATTTAATAGTTATCTTGACCGTTCTGAAAAGTATTATAGCATTTTATCATGTTAATCGCTTTTGCAATAGTTACAATGCCAGGCACGGGCGAGACATGTTACATAAATACTTTTACATCCGTCGTTACCAGTCAACCTTTCAATATACTGCAATATTGGCTATCAAATCCACTGCACTCGCTGCGCGAACGAAGTACATACACCATTACTTATTTACGGCCAACGTATCTTTTTCCCCCTCTTGCTGTTTCCTTGGGATCAATTGCTACCAAATTCAGCTTATGAAGGGACTACGACAATCCAATATTTTCATACAAAAAATCCTGCTGACTTTACTCACTCCTGAACTTTAATACATTTTATTCTGTGCTCACTTTGAAATTCTAAGTATAAAATTGGAAGAAGCTGGAGCCTGTGTGATGTGTCTGCCGACCCTCTGGGTCCATAACTTGTCCGTGGAAAAAAAGCCAAAATAGTACAAGAAACAAGAGAAGAACGGAATGCAGAATGTTACATTAGTTCGATATCCAAGTTGTGCATCTGGAAATCTATTCGACATGGATTCGCTTAAGTTTTTATTAACTCATATATGTATAACTTTAGCCTTCCCATACGAGGCACAATGACGCTCCTGTTCATTTCCCGGTGCTGAGCTTGTTTCCTGGCAGGATGCACTTTCTGCTGTGATTCTGCACATAGCATGAAGTTTCATCTATACAGGAGCTTACGAGACCTTGTGGGTTTTTGTCTTTTGTATTCTGTCTATCTCATCATACCCCAGAGAGTAAATATCCATCGATTAATATACGGGATATATTTAAATATCCAGAGAATCTACAGACTGCAGAAAATTCCTGGAAAAATAAGTTCATCTTGACACCGCTCTTGCAACTATTTACGAAGACATGTTTCATGTATTATAATAGAGAATTTTATGTTTAAACATGCAGGAATTAGTAATTGGCATCACTACATATTCACATGCTCTCTCCAGTACAAGTACAAAGTGCAACTGCACTCATGCTAATGGCGGGGGACGTCTGTTACAAGTTGGGAATGTTGGGATACATACCTATAAATATACCATATTAAATGTGGAACTATAGAAAAAACCTGCAAATTTTGTGCAGAGTTGCACAAAATTTGTACTTAAGCCAGCCTTATCCAAGGCTGAGTTACCGCAGGGTATGTAGAGATAGGACGTAAACTTTTTTTTACAACTGACACCACAATAGTGTTTACCCGTAGACACAGTAGAGTTAAGAACAATTTAAGGGGTAATAATACAATTAATTTAGCACAATAAAAACAATTTTTTGTATTTATAGGTTATTTATTGTATATGTATTGATACACTCACGGTAAAACACAAGTATGAGGACACTTCTTCATCCATTTTTATACACAAACGGCGTTTATGAATTTTCGTAGTGTTTTTAACATGTATCCGTCTTTTTCTGATATAGCTAGTTGTCTTGTTTTCACGCTAGCGCCAATGTTGATGCAATTTTTGGGGTTGACGTCGTAGCACTTCTCATGCAGAAGTTTCCGAAAAGCCCTTTAAGTCATAACCCGGGTAAATTGATGACCATTTTCAGTTATGTAGCTCTAAAAAATCCAAGGGGTTTCCGTCTGAAGACTAGATAGGAATTCCTCCAATGTTAATAGTGGTGGTCGCTAGTAAGTACCTCAGGTGACCCGTGCGTAAATGCCGGGCGTTTACAGGGCTAAATTATCCTGTATAGTTTGTTTTTGTCGGTTTTTTTCATTTGTGGCACGAATATTGTAGAATATTTGATTGCACTATAATCAGGGAGGTTTTCAGACAATTATCCATTGCAATTTCGGTCCATGGGTTGACCTGGCTGTTTATAATGTCAGCGACTTTGATTGCGCGCCGATTCGGGTATTTTAACGGGGTACCTTTTCGATGACTGTAACAATCTTGCCCGCTTTGAATTTCGACTTTTCGCAACTTTCCCTTTTGCAGCATGGACTACAGCTCTGGAAACTGCAATTCACTTTCTTTGTAAGTGTCCCTGTATTGCCCGAACCGAATATTTTACTCCGGATACTACCCGAATAGCCCCCTCATTTTCAGATGTGGTTATGAAACCCTTATTATTAGCCGATCTTAATGAAACTTGGTGGGCGTATGAAGAATAGTACTGTATTCTGTCTAAATCCAAATCATCTTGCATCATAGTTTCACGCGCTACCGACTATAACAGGTTTCCTAAGTGTCCTCATAAAAGGGTTTTGTACATATCCTGTCGAATTACCAGAAAAATTCTTAGGTTGTTTTGCCGCAGAAATAATTTCAGGTCGACAAAAATATGTCAGTCCCAATCAGATAATGTATTTATTTGTCGTACTGGGACATGTTCTTATCTTATTTAATACAATGGAAGTTAGAACAGCGAATAGCATCTTTGGAAGTTCATCAAATGCAAGAACATATAGAATAGAATCGAATTTATTAGGTCGATTCAAATGGCCTCCGGCTTGTTCAACCAAATTGAAGAACATATACACATACCTAAGTAGACGTTTCAATCATGGTCATTTACTCAAATACACATATAAGCAAATGTGCACCATGTTGCGACACGTTGTGGTTGTTGTCACCCTCTAATTCACATTTTAGCATCATTGGGAATTACATTGTTACTTATGAAATAATTTTTTGTTACTTACGGGGAAACCTCTCGGAAAAGGTAAGTCGCTAGGGCCATGAAATTTTTGTCGAAGATACTCGACTAGTAGTGGGTTAAAACCCACTTTTCATTATTTGCTACTTTTGTTTTTTGGAAGATATAGCGGACCAAAGTTTCCATGTAAAGAATAGGGAAAGAGGGCTTTACAGCGTCTACACCCTAGAATATTTAGAGCAGAACAATGAATGATAGGTCATTTTAAAGAGTTTAAGAATGCGATTTAAACAAGCCCACATTGGTCGAAATCAATTCGGAATATCAGGTACTACGGCCAATTTTGTGAATTTATTATTTGTAAATTAACCCAAAACCCCAACCAAAATCCATGTATCACATCCCTCCGTTATCTTTTTTGTACACGTGCGAAATATATTTGCCAAATTTTTAAACAATGGTTAACCTTGAGTAGGGCTCCTCACAATTTCAAATAGTAATTGCAACTATCAATAAACTACTTGATAATACTACTAAATAAAAAAATGTAAAAATCGGATGCGGTGTTTTGATACACTGGTTGGGGGTAAGTACTATATCATTTTCCAATTTTTGTAGACACAGATATGCAGTTGTTGTATTTGAAGTGTTAGACATACATATATTGAGCAACTCTCTAATGTCTGTAAGTTAATAATTGTAAGTTTGATATCCATTTTAATATCTTGGCTTACGTGGTAAGTTTGATGTTTTAAATTTCTTTCCAAGATGTGTTTTCCGACAGCCTTTCTGATACAGCGTTGATAGCGTTAGTGTTGGCAAAATGAAAATGCCGTCGTGTTTCTGCCCGCCCTGCTGAAAATGCCCTGCCCACTGGGCAAATGCCCAAAAAATCTGCCCATGGGAGAAAATTGAAAATGCTCAATTTTGGGCAGAAATCCATAATAATAACGTCCATCTCGTCGTTTGTGGGGACATAACCACTCAGATTTATTACAGTTGTCAGTCCATGCTTTGTGTTGGAATCATTGGGCTGGTTTTCAATTGGTTGTTGAGAGTTTGAGACGTTTTACAGAATCAAGAATTTCTTGATATGTTGTACCTTGTATTTCTTAAATTTTTGTTGGTAGTCATTGTTATTCATTTTAAGTAAACTGCAGAATGTTTCATCAGGCAGTTCTACCAACAACTTGTTTTGATCTGCAATTTTTAATTCCAAAGCACTAATTTTTGTGTATTTGGATTGGATTAGTTATTTTAGTAGACCATTTTCACACTCTGGTATAGATTGCTGATTCTATACGATCCAAGGATGGCGTTGATGCGAGCAATTTTCAGGAAATTTGGCGTAATGTTATGCGCTTGCATTTTTTCAAAAAATGTAGGTCATTCTTAATTTGTGCTAATTGATGCGTAGAATGTTGTAAATTATATACAACTTTTAACAGTTCCACTCCAAAATGGATAGAGATTTTGGGGATTTAGAAGATTTGCTTTATACACGGTGGTAACATTCGTCCCAACGTCACAAGCCATATGTAGAAACATTTTTTATGTAATAACTACTACTATAATAAGTTTACTACTATCCCTAATGTAATAGTCACATTTGCAGGTCACAGGACATCGTATCGCCATTATGTATATGACATATAGGACAAGAGGACAACCAAAGGATTTATATTAATATTCTCACCCACCTCCGTGCTCAGAATTAAGTGAAATTGATTAGTAAACCTTATTCTGTATATATGATTTGTATCTTTTTAGCCTGTCAGTGTTGAATTAGAATTAGTACTATAGCCAACACCACCTATTTGAAGATTTTTAATGTATCATTCTTTTCTTTGAAATAGGGGCTACAAATTCTTGACGATATTTCCATACACCTGAAGGACCGACTGGCACCAAGTTATGGGGAAACTAGATTCAACGCAATAACTGTTTCCTTTGATCATAGAAGAGAGTTACGTATAGTGTGATGCTTATTTTGCTTATGCATGGCAGTAACGGTGGAGCAGGTTTGTAGGTTCGAGTGAGCTACGAACCGATAGCCCCCCAAGCGAAGCCTGGACTTGTTCATATTTGAATCTTTATGCCAGGTTTGCGATTCCCCTCTTACTTGTCAATCACAACGTTCACCAAGTTGTAACGTTTCCTAGCGAGCCTTTCAGTTTTGTACCCATTTCAGCACACTTTTTCATTCAATACTCTGACGTTGGGGTTTGCTCAAGTAATAGCCCACTTCAGTATTCACCTTCAGACGTGTCTGGATTTACACCATCAAGCGTTCCCGAGGGTCTCATCACACCTGTACATTCTATCCAGGAGGCACATCTTCATTCTCAATTGGGTAATCCATGTTCCCTTCCTGAAGATACAAGACTTTATAGGAATGACATATACTTTATACCTCCTAGACTCGTCAGAGGAGAATTGTCGACCTTGCATTTAAAGCATAAATTTTTGGACCGAGCAAGACTACATATGCATGTTCAACTCACCCCATGACTATCACCAACCCCTTATATTCGGGTTTTCCTGTTCAGACGTATGTATACAGCCCACTACTTCCCCTACGGAACTTCATGGGCAGCTTACGACCCAGTCACTTCGTGATTTACTAAATATTCCGGAAAAATTTCCACTATAGGTTACTCTCAGACCATGGCAAGAGGAAATCGCCCGCTATTATTTTGACAGAAGCATGAAAAAATGTCGTCCATTTATTTGTGGAGGATGCGGAGGCAATTCAAACAATTTTCAGACCGAATCTCTCTGCACCCAAGAATGTGAAAGACCAGCAGAGTTCTCACGTAGCCTGAGGTCCTACGAGGGGTTGTAGACCGTAATAATAATAATTATTACTAGTTTAAATCAAGCACGAACACTCCAGATCTTTTCTAAAAACATCTGCGTAGATTTATTACGTGTACAAGAAACAACTGTTTTACAAGGACTAATGTACATGCCTTGTTTACCTTCAGAATCAACACGCTTCCTTCCTCTGTTTATTCCAATGATTTTCTTAAACAAGTAAGGTAAGCAAATAATTCCTTCATTACATGGCATGTGTACATGTTGCATTGGGTCTGGTACATACACATATACATATATTAGAAGCTGTTCACCTGCTATATATAGTAGAGACTACAGGAAGTAGAAGAGAGGCTCGCATTCATTCAGTAAACTGGTGTAATGCAATTAATTAACTATAGATCGATTTGAAAGCTTAGCCTCCTTGTCTTTCGGATCAGATAAAAACCTAATAGCATGTATGTATGTACACAACAGATTCTTGATTAAGCTGAGGAAATCTCTCCCATATGGGAGAGACACATATATGTAATGTGTGTCAGATGATGAGATGCGCCTTGAAAGTTGCAAGCATGTATCGTGATTCTGTGCTCTTTCAAACTAGGGATAAGCAATATATTCCCAGTTATGTTTGTTCTAAAGTTATTTTTAACTGGTTTTAATATAAATCGGTCTGTTTTAACTGTTGATAACTATAACTCATTTTTATAACAACAAATATTGTAAGAATAAGGGAACTGGGCGTCCGGCATAAACTTCAGTATTGAATATTAGATACATAAAATGTTGAGAAGATTTACTATTATCAACCCGAATACTCCAGATGCGTGCAAACGGAAAACGAAGTTTCCGTCCCGATTAATTAATTGAATAAGAAATGAATACAACCACTAGGGAAGATCCTTGGGCGCTGTTCGCCCGCTTGGGAAAAGTTTCGAATCAAATCGCAGGCTAGGGTTGGGAACAATCAAATGCCATTTTTACAGTACAAATCAATTCTTTTCCTGAATCAAATTTAGAATTTCGTTAACTGCTTCTATAAAATTCGAAACAAGTACAAATATTCTATTGAAAACGGTCGCCACTTTTAACGGAATGTGGCTAATGTTTTTTAAATGTCCCTGCCGTGCTCATGAATGCAGAAATTCTAATGAAAACTGACTTTTGAGAACACGGATACATACGTAAATGTCGAGCAATGCTTATTTTAAGCTTACATGAATTTATTAAATTGCAAATCAAGAATTTCTCAATTTACCATTCGACTAATTCGTTTCAATTCAATTCAGATTTTTAAATTTAGTTGAAAATGGACCGATTTGAATTAAGTTTTTGATTCGAATGTGAATGGTTCCGAACCCTATTCGAGGCTATCTTAGACATCTATCATGTATCATCGGAAAAGTCATTTTAGAGAAAGTGTAAAAGTTTCCCCGAAAGATTGAAAAATCCAGAATAAATCCCGACAAAGGTTACTTACAAAATTCCTTTAATTAGTGCTCAAAATTACATTATGGTGAAAGCGGCAGACTCTTAGCGTCAAGAGCATACAGAGGAACAAAGGAAATGTACGCATATAAAATTCCAATTCTAAAGATACAGTGTTACGTCATACTAAACTACAACATCCACATTACACAATTAGCTGGTAGAACACTTCAGTTGATGTCAAGGTATTACATACTTTACTACGCATGGAAAAGGAAGGATTACTATCATTAATCTAATATTCCAACCAAGATTTAATTCAATTTAACCAGGGTGTTTATTTAATTGTACACGTGTTGTATTGGAATCATCTTAATACAAAACCAAAAAATGTGGATGCATCACTTTTAACACAAGTATATTTTTTAGTTAAGCAGCGTTTCGAGTTATCTTCATTGTGCTCAAGCCGTAAAGTTAAATTAAGATTAATTTATAAATTAAAACAATTTGATTTGCTTTAAAAACTAACTCTAGTTCCATTTATTTTTAACACTGAAGTATGACGAGCACTAAGGGTTTTGTTCACTTTAAACTTTAAACGCCTCGGGTCTTCCATCCTTCTTCAGGGTCACAAAGAGAGTATTTAGAGTTTAAACAGTTTTGCTACAATCGTTTTACACACTTTGTCATCTTTTCTGTTTCTCCTGATCACGACTGTCTCTTATTGGCTACCAAAAAGCTCGCATAAAATAAATAAAACTTGTCACTTTTTATGTACGTATAAACCAAATATTTTGGATAAAAAAATATTTTTTTGCAAGTAGATAAACTTTACGAATATTTCTCAGCGCGACGAACTAAATGCATAATATTATATCATACTAAACGAAAGCCTTACTCTTCTTCAAAATGTTATTGAGGTAAGATCACGCGTAAAGAAAATGTTGCCACAGGACTCAACACTTTCCCCAAAACAAAGGCTAAAGATATCACCTATAGCTTCCAATAACAACGTGAATACGGTGCATCATCAAAACCATTTGAAAAAGATATCTTCGTGTAACGATTTAGTATTCTCTTCTAAGCTAAACGTATTTAATTTTCTGAACTTCTGAATATTCCAAAACACTATAAACACGAAATGAACGAGCTACATGTCAATATTCAGAGAAATATTTTACTGCTAAATTCGTAATGTGGTGTAACTCTATTTCAATTTCAATTTAAGGCTCATTCCTCAAAGGCACAAAATTTGGAAAATATTTCTAAAAACCTTGGGAAACCACATTTGGAATTTATTTTGTACTAATTTCCAAAGTTTCAAACTTCAAAGGTAAGTTATCACGCTGTTTAAGCCACCATTATAACAAAATCAGTTAAGAAAGCACAAGAAACTACTCAAAAAATAATATCAGCTGTCAAAATTTTATGGTTCAATATACACTGCATCATTTCTTAAATTTGGCTGTTAAAATAGCATTAAGTAACGTTGTTTAACAGTGAAACGTCGGAGTAAAAAGAGACTTTTTCCACAATAATGGTTCAATTAATGCCGACCGATTACAACTCGTATCAATAAAATGTTTATATAGGGTAGATCGTGCTTTTAGAACGGTGAAATGTTTTCCCCCAACCGAGAGATTCCATGTTACGTTTCCATGCAATAGATGGTGTTAGCATCAGTGAAGGGAATCAAAGATCAAGCAGGCTTTGAAAAGGGTTGTTCTGAAAACCAGGTTGAGATTGTGACAGATGAGCAAATGAATCGACATTTTGTTTATAATAAATTCTTATTTTAGTAACAGTCAAAATTTAACTAAAGCAACTTCTTTTTAGTACTTCATATACAAACCACGTTCTTTAAATGAAATCTGAATTTTTGGTAACTGTGTTATTAATATTCTCAGGCTACTGTCTATCACTCGTACTCGCTATCTTTCGGAATTCATGAGAACAAATCTTTCCTCCCTACGGGCACGATTTAATAATACCTATCTCGATATTGAATTCCCCGATCAGCGATTATTTAGTAACGACAATGTTATTATTGAACATTGGACGTGGAACTATAAACATGCTTTGAATCATTTCAATACAATTGGCAAAGGTATATATTAGTTATTTATAGTTTACCTTACACACTGTAATAGATTCTATATGGTGTGTCAGCATTCACAACAGATTCTATCATTATACATGTGTCCATTGAGTTTACCCTATTTATATGTAATGCATAATCACTTCATTGTAGAATACTCGCTCCATGTTATACATACCAGTGCTTTATTACGAAACAGCATTTAGAAACGTTGAAAAATTGATGAGAGTTCACTTTTGAGTCTTACTGGATACAAAACACTATTTACATACGTCCAGAATTAAAACACAAGATGTTTACTTATTATTACTGGATCTACAACATTGAATATCTGTTTTAGAATTCCGTTCATGTCCAAAGGTCAAGTTTTCCGCGAAAACTTGAGCAGGGGAAAGTCTCTTTTGTAGAAGTTCCTAATTCGATGTAGTTCTATAAAACCGTTCAAGACCGTGGCGATGTAAGATATCGTTAGGATGAATCATTGAGCTTGAGTGTAAGTTGTTTAACATTCGGATGTATCAGTTGCGCTGAAATCAATTCAAAAGTTACAAACGAGACTGGTGTTGAAATGCAATTTATTGCAAATGTTGCCGGTTGTATGGGGGACACAACGCGAGGGACTCATCTGTTTTAAATGCTTTTCTTGCTACAGGAAATGCTACTCTTAAACAAGTAGTAATCACTTCTACAATGTCGTATAAATTAGCCGGTCATTGTTTGTAGGATGATCCGAGCAACAAAGATAACCAGAACGAACATTGATCACGGTAAATTTCATTTCTGGAAATTTTTTGTTATTCTGGAAGTCAATTACAAGCGTTAAACGTTGATACCAGAGATATGCGCAAGGATAACAACTTGAAAAAAAACGTAATTGACAAAGACGATCTTGGTGGTTCTTTGACGAAATTCTTACTTTTGGCAAATGTACAGATTCAAAATCTCTAACATTTACGCCTGTATCAGCGCGTATAGAAGTTTGTGGATGGATTCTTATGTGAACGGTACGACAGTAGGCTTGACTCGCTCTTGCTCGTTCTATTTTGCTGTTGTTTACAAAACCAAATGTGTTTTTATTGTACGTGAGTACAGTTTGGGGGGAAGTGAGCGTTTACTCCGTCTCACACACTTACTACTACATGGGAAGCTTTCTGGATGCGGAGAGAGATATTCGATACGAACATGAATGTACTATTCTCACCGTATGTGCGCCCACTGCATGTAGGTTAGATAAACAGATGCGACACTCAGAGTTACCTCAAGTGCCCGGTCTCTATTCCCTAAAACTTTATGGATTCTTAATGGACTTTGCGATTAATTTTTCCCATTTTGATTTTATCCTACATGTACTTTATATATGTTTCCATATCGAGACAACACAAAGTTCTTCAAGAAACCAGGGAAGATGCGGAGGCATATCTAGTACTGCCAATGTTGACCGAGAAGACCGACGGATACTGGATTATGTAAACAGGTTTGTGACATTAAAGTGGTTACAGTGCCATACAACTCATGGGTAACTTTATGTACATTCCATGGGTTTCATAAATGCATTCAGGTTGTTTCCTGTAATTCATGTGCTAATGAATAGTTTGTTGTATATGTCTGTAGTTGTGTTTTATCTGTAGTATACGGATAAGTCCTGAAATGGAGATAAATGAATGGTTGAAAAATTAGGGGATGATGCATGTTTGTTGAGAGAAAGAAAAGTTGGACAAGAAGTTAGCATATAATGAAAGTTGGTGGGAAGTTGATGAGAATTAAAATAATTTGTGGGGATGATGGATATGCTGAGGTATTATGAGAAGAATAAAATGACGATGAGCAGAGGAGAAAAGGGAGAGTGCTGCATGCTATATGGAGTTGTACTAGGAAAAGAATGAGAGAAGTTGGTTTGAACGGTGTACCCCTAACAATAACAACAAGAGACGAGGTGCGCCTTGAAAAATAGTGCTCCGAGTTTTAATTCTGTCGGGCTTGGAGAATGAATCGATTAGGAAAACATTTTTAGACAAACTTCATACGACAGTATAAATGTTATCGCCCAAGTACATGGAAGATTACGAACATGCTGGCGATCGATATACTCTGACAATTAAAGCAAGAACGAAGAGTGGAAAAGAGCGGAGCCGTATTATTTTTGTTTATTATGTGCTCCGCGGCTGTAGATTGCTTCATTCAATCTCTGCCAGTTCTACACGCAACGTGGATCTTGACGGTGAGTCCCATGCGTTCCACATCCGTTTAACTATCCTGTAGTCACTGTAACTGACTTACAGGGAACAGTAGAGAAGCTCTCATAAATAGAGAAACTAACACTTAAAACTTCCTCAGTTTGATTGTTTTCTTCAGCTGACCATCTCAATCTACATGCCGGTAAGCTACCTCTCAGTATTCATACATTTGCTTCTCTTTCAAATTCTATTCTACCGGCCCTGTCATTTCCCTCCTCTTTTATACATACACAATACAAGGGATATTGAGAGATAAGCAGTGGTCAGTGGAACGAAGGCCATGTACACATAAGTAGCGGGAGGGTAATAGAAATAAGTATAGGATCATGTAATACCTTCAAAAGTCAAAGTCTCATAAAGGACGACCTTCTTGCATGTGGTCTTCCGTTGATGGTTTGTTGTAGCTTTTGGGAAAAAACCGATCAGCAGTTATTTTGACGATGTCCTAGATAGTATTTAGCTCTCTCTCTCCTTTGCTGCATAAGCTATAATGAAGAAACATTTACCATGGGTTACCGTTCAAGGGATCATGTTTATAGAGAAGAGAGGTAGTAGTAAGTAGCGTGATTGAGTCGAGGTAGTGGGTTGTACGGCAAAGGATACTACACTCGTGTACTATAGACAGTAAAGTAGCGGAAAGGGTCTGTAAATTATTGCGGTCTGTAGTCATTTTGGGGTAGCTTTTGAGATGTGAGTCGACATTATTTGTTAGAGTAAACTGTTTGCTGAATTTGCAAAAAAATAAACCACAGAAGGACCACATAGAACAGATAACGATGCTACTAAAGAAGAGCTCCTCGTTGAGCTTGAGCCTAATCTGATTCCCCGTCATCAACTGGTCGATTCACATGCTTTCACTGATTGTACAGATTATTCTCGAGGGCCAAAGACTCTATCGCGACCCGATTCATTGTATCGATACTGACATTACGAACTCCTTTTGACGGTCAACTCCCCTGGCCAGTAACTTCTTCCTGGCGCTTTTACTCTCTTTATGTACTTCTATTCCTTCTGCCTCCTTCTCGTCTCACACTCTTTCTCACTCTCTTCCTCTTTCCACATTGTCTATGTCTGTCTACTTCTTGCCTCTCTTTTCATATATATTTTTAACCGGAATCTCAGTTTGTTCTTTAGAGCTAGTAAACTGTTGTTTATCTTTACTGTCTTGCTCTGAGAAATATTTTCACGGAAAGCCCATTCTGTCCTTGTAAACAGAGGGAGTATGTTCGTGTAAATAAATGCTTGAGAGCTGTCTTTCACAACGATGCAAATACAGTCTCTCAACAAACTCTGTCGGCGTACATCCCCAGGATGATATATCAATAGTATACACATGTATGATTACACAACATACCAAACCTTCTTCTAGATTTTTACCTTTTGCATTCCAGCTCTTTATTTCTCCTATTCCTATTCAAGTGTATACTTGTACACTAAAACAGTCTTTATATAGCCACACCAACGTTCATCTCCTCGAGCTAGATTGCATTAGTTAGAACTTACATCAACAAAATATTGTATACACTCTGCCATGTACTGTACACAGAGCAATTCCAATTTATACTAGCCATGAACATCCGTTCGGCCGACCGAGAGCAGTACAAATTTGAACTCCTCGCAAACAACTCATTCATATTCATTTGTGGAGAACCATCAACGAAGCTTGAGGAAAACAATACATATAGAGTTGTCTCAAAATTATCCGGCTGTTTGTAGCCATATAATTGTTGTTTCATTGATCAGCTTTTGGGGCAATCTTTAGATGAGAATGTGTTATTATTGTTATTATTATATTCTTCTTTTCACTCGGTCTGGCAATGTATGTACCTACAGTGTGTGCCTGACTACGATTCTGCTCATTTATACCCTTCTCTCTCTCTGTTTAGTTTAGATTGTATAAGCGCATCTGTATACTTTAGTTGGGCAGCACAAACTTAATGGCCAATAGGTTGGCTGTTTAGTTGGCAGAGAGAACATCTGTACGTGTTTGTACTTGGTTTGAAAGTGAGGATCCATTTCCAGACTCTAGTCGTAGTATTCATCCGGTGTATTTAGAATCTAAACAGGGACACGTCATGCCATAATGTATATGGGAAGGTAAACAAACGCCGGTGTGTCGACTTGGTTGGGCTGGACTCTTCTCTCTTGTATGCCCAACACAACTAACAATAAACGCAGTCTAGTTGACTATTTTTGCTGTCTCTTTTTCTCTTTATTGTAAACAATCGAACTCACTAATGCTCACACACACATTCAATTTATACTTGGGCCTAGAAAAATACTCTCTCGAAAGACCCCTTTCAAAACCATAAATATTACTAAAATATTTTCCTCAATGCAATCACAAACTCATACAAACTTTCAAAACAAAAGCATATCATGCTGTAAGGCCTTCCTTTATTTCGGTATATTTTAATCAGTTCAAATTCAATTTCAGCTTGGCTATATAAGCCAACCACACAAATTTTTGTGTATCTGAAATTCTCCTCTTTATGTTCAATTCTATGTTATCTTCCCTCCGGTCCTCCCATTTCGACCTCGCTTCATATCTTAAATATGTATCTATATAATAACACTGAAACAGTGAACAATATAACAAATTTGGATTTTGAAAAAGAAGGCTGGCCAAAAGAAAGGGTAAAAAATTTCATATGATTACTAATAATAATTATCAGAACACAGTTTATATAGCAGTTTTCCCCTTTATCTTAGCTTGTGTACATCGATTGCACGTGTTTTATTTTCTCTTCATTACTTGTCTATCTATGGATAGATACGGATACTTAAAGTACTGTATGATGACAAGTATTCCATAATCCATAGTTTCAAAACCTGGGCATAAAGATATACGTAAGTATATACACATACATATGCGGTTCTTGCATATGAGATTATCTTGTTTACTATACAAACGCTACACATCTGTTTATTGGAAGGAAGAAATAACCAAGATTGCAGAAATAGATTCGTTATTACATCTGATATGCTTCTCATAAATTATTGGGTAATCTTGTCAACGTCAATTGGAGGGAAATTCTTGTTAGTGCAGCGTTTGCTCTTTGCACAGCAAAAAGAAGGGATTGTAATGCTTATCCTTTATGCACGTTGCTGGTGTCGTTAGGGAGCGGAGACACAACAAAAAACGGCCTTTTGTAAACACTTAATATTGTTTCATTTCCCTACAGTTTCACGTATTATATGGTTATAGGTAAACAAACTTCCTTAACGACGTGCTACATCTTTTTTACACTATTTCAGTACACAAAATATTTTCATCCTATGTTGGAACATTAAGACGACTCCCAAATATTTTTGAGGAAGGACTTGTACACACAGAATCGCTGTTGTTATCGTAATTTCATATTATGCTTTGTATTCTGAGTAATATTTCGCTTTAAATCTTCAGCTTGTTGTAACACGTCATTATTATCTTATTTTAAAGTCAGTGTGCATTATAGTATATAGATATACACAGCTTTCTCAGGATTAGATACGAAATTTTATCATCACCACCTAAATGAATTCAACACAAACACATGTTGATGTGCAATCATAGGTATTTACACGAAGTCGCTTTACCTTGAGGACGCAACCGCATATACAGAGAAGATAAATATATGCACATACATACGTGAAAGAAAAACAAGTACTCGCGTAGGCTTTTTATAAGCTGTTTTATTCCCCAATGGCGTAGTAATATTTGTTTGTCATGTAGGACATACATAAAATTTTGTTGTTAATACATAACATGAACAGTGGAGATACTTGCCGTGAATACATGATCATGGAAGGGAAAAGTTGTTAATACATAATATATGATCAGTGAAGGAAATGTACGGAAAAAAGCTTTTAAGTGAATTGATACAGGTCAAACATGAAGCATTTTATTTTTGCACTCATCTGTATTCAACTCCAAACAATAAATACACTCTTCCGTCAACGTTTACTTTTGCAATTGTCTGTACAAATTATTACTTTACACATAAGTCAACTTCAATGAAGGACAGCGACAGTTTCTATGAATGCTAGAAACTATGCTTTTGCTTGTATGTACTTATGAATAGTAATGATAAGAGCTTGAACAGTGAAGGTAGTTTATGGAAATGTTAAAGAGATCCAAGTCATTTTACAACAATTATTGCCAGTAAAGGAATTTTAGTGGGAAAATGACAAAGATATCAAGTACTTATCCTCATATAATGTGGAGTTGGGTGGAGGGTAATATGAATCACAATTTGTGATAGCTTTATAACTGTCACTGACTATAGCGGGGGCTATTAGGAATAGAGAAGGGAAGATAAAAGACTTGGAGGAACGGAGAAATGCATGAATAGCAATAAAAGTTACCAGTAAAAAATTAATGTCTGTCCCTTGTAGTTGTTCCATATATACATGACAGGGGGAAAGCTGGAAAATTGTGTCCATTTATTCGAAAATTCATGGAAAACAAGGAAGCAAACTGGTTTTTGAGGTACACATTATCTCGTCATCATCGTACTCCCTCTCGTACTATAATATACTCTTGTACACCTCCGTATATAGTGTATGCATAATTACGAGCACACATTATTCGAATATTTACTCACACAGTATATGCTTATTTACAGATAGATTGTAGCCTCATTTGCACATCTATAATGAAGGCTGGGTCATTAAGAGACTGTTAGATGTGAAACGCCGCTATAGAGATTTTGAGGAGCTGGAACAAGCTAAAAGTTAAATGATAGGTACATAGTTCACCTACCTCTGTCGTTCGCTTCAGTATACGGGCATGTTGCGAATCTAGAAATTCTTGTACGAATAATTGGGGGGATTGTTCCGAGTTTTGAAAATATGAAAGTTTGCCTTGTGTATAAGTGTGCAGGGAAATGTTAGTGTGTATGGAGGTGTAAAGTTGAAGTATAGACGCAAAAACACTGTACATGCACACTATGTAAGGTTGATAAATGGGGCTAGAGATACTTAAATTTAAAGATTTGTTTTGCTCCCAATGATGATTTTAACGACGATATGACTGACTATTGTACAAGTATTTATATGCGAATATGTAAGGTTGTCGGGAAGAAAAATGTTCTGGCTGTTGTGATATTGCATGTGTATGTAAATTAGAATGACTGTGTGTGGAGAAGCTCATTAAGAGAATAAATCTGCTAAAAGCCCTACACACACTTGCACACAAACTACCAGCAGCAGTAGCTGAAGGTACGCGGCAGCGGCGGACGATATGGACGCATCTATTAGCTTGCATGGTTAAATTAATCTCATCATGCGCCACATGGCATGCAAATCTTGAAAGCAATGCAGGTACTGCTAGGCACTACTACTAACTGACTGACGAGCAGTGTGATGATGCTATGATTATTATATACTGATATAATCATCACAGAAGGTTACACTCCTGGTAGGGAGCATGGATGATGTGAGGGTCGAAATGAAGTGTTAACATATTATTTGAGCATCATCTTCTTTGCCTCTGTGACTACCATAATCCGTGTGGTTAGTTTTTCCTATACAGACAGGGATTTTCCCTGTGTGTACGCCATGCATTCATGGTTGTAGTACAGCTATAGTATTGTAGGAGGTATAGTTAGTATGTGTAGGCATCGTCTGTAAGTAGATTAGAGTTACATATATAGGAATTTCTGTTTTTTGCTTGCCGAGTTTGTTCACGCTCTTCAATAATACACTGTACACAAGCTCACATGTTTGAAGACACCGGCAAAACACATAATATATTGCACATACACGCATACAAGAATGCTCCATCAAATATAAAGGAGTAAAAGAGGCACGTTCCACTCCTAGTTTCACTCACTCTTCTCCATTTCATGGTTCGATCTCCACACTCTCAAGTCATGAACTCTGTCTAGGCTGTCCGAAACCTTCTCTTATCATCTATCAATCCTCATGCATGTCATTTGCATGAAGTCAAGTCAATTTTGATGCAATATAATTTCTGTTTGATTTCCTTCTTCAACACACGTCATGCTTGCGCTTATATCCTCCTATATATCCATTCACACAAACATTATTAATATTCGATTCACTTGGCTTCATCATTTCACATTCACACCTCACAGTCTCATCCTGTACAGTATCTTTCCCTAATTTGGCGATCTTCCTTGCATTTATTTACAATTTCCTGCCGCATTGTTTTA
The DNA here is from genome assembly GCA_034696945.1 of Lipothrix lubbocki. Classification (NCBI taxonomy): domain Eukaryota; kingdom Metazoa; phylum Arthropoda; class Collembola; order Symphypleona; family Sminthuridae; genus Lipothrix; species Lipothrix lubbocki. The sequence continues at coordinate 127,794 of JAQGAK010000027.1, read as the reverse complement.
ACTACTCATATGTATAGGTATGAAAGAGCATCGTTTTTTATGTGCAACTGGAAGTAATGTCTATACATTATTATCCATTTTATTATAACCCGATTAGAGTGTACACTACTGTACTACCACAGTATTGCACCACCACTTTATATCACTACACCTAACTATTTTATAATGCATTTTCTTAAACTATCTCGATTCAATTTTTCATCGTTATTATTATTATTTTACGTATATAAGCACTAATTTTCCTATTATAAAATTTTCCAAAAGCTAACTTTGCAAATTAATCTGTTACAGTGCTTTTACACATTTGATGGGAAATCATGTTTTGTGCAAAAATGCTTCTCGTCTTTTATCGTTCTGCATATCTACATATAAATATCTACATGCTATGTGCATATGTTGCGTATGAACATTTATCAAGCATGGTGTGTACTAAATTAGGAACTATACTCTCAATCAGATTTACCAAGAACTAAAAAGACCGAACTTACACTACATAAGCAACACCCGTAGAAACTAATTTACTAAAATTTTTTAAGAAACTGTTTAATCTTAGTTACACTATTCTACAAATAATTTAGAAATAATTCATTAAGTATACATTTAGTGGCATCAACGCTTTTGACATTATAATATCCCTACCAATGTTGCTTAGCCTTTGAATTTCACCAGTTTGATCTTACTTTGGAGTTTGATTTGATTATTTCATTTGGACTTTGATCCTAACTCCACTCTTATCAATTAAAAAAATTGAAATGGGATACTGGTATTGATATTTAATTTTCATAGTACATTAATAAATTATTAGTCAGATTGCAAAAACTCTCGAGCATCAGCAAATAGTTTTATTTGGTTGCACAAAGCAAAGAGAAATGCACTACTTTACAATGCTAGTAAATACTAAGGATTAAAAGAAGTTACCTAGCTTCCCTTAAATGGATGCTTGATCTTTAGAAACTGACATGTATATTTTGGAAAATGCGTGAAAAAGTAAGAAGGTGAATCAAAAGCATAAAGTACAATGCCAGGTATTTATTATGCATCAATTTTATTGGGTTTTTATCTTTATCCTGATTTTATTGATTTGCTTGCGACTTTATTACCAGCTGAGTCAACCCAAAAAGGCATTTTTCTGCTATACAGCCTGTTATCTGCATGGATTTTCAACAACTACACAGCTGCTATTTCATAAAGGTTGCTCCTTTTTCTATAGTAAAAATAATAATAATAACATCCTATACATATCCAAGATGAGATGTTTCTCTGCCCGTTTATATGTATCTTTTCTATTGATTCTGACCTTTCTGCATGATATTCTTTATACTGCATTTTTCTAAGTATTCATACATCGTTCCATCGTAATATTACATTATTTATCAACCTACTCCGTATATATACATATATATATAGATGCATAAGTGTTGATGGTGCGATACGTTATTAAACATTTGGCTAAAGGCTAAATGGAAATCAAAGCATAAATACAATGTGTGACTTCCGGTGTTCCAAATTATTACTTATGGGTAACGTAACCAATGCTTCAATGTTTCGTTGCTACGTTACGCTGTTCACGCTGTTATGTTGGCTAGGCTATTGAACGTTATTTTACACTGCAATGTACTTATATACACATGCTCTCCAAGCCCTTTTTCAGCACACATATGTACATACATCTGCATATAAATATGTATACTTACAGGTTTATCTTCCGCACACAGAGAGCAAAAACGGGGAAAAGCCACGCTGGGTTTCTTCAATAAGCTCCTTTTGCACTTCAGTAAATAGTATAGCTTGCTCTAATTTTTGTGTGCAGTTTTGCCTACAACAAAGTTGTGTTTTTTTTCAAATGATACTCGTACCAAATGAAGTGTTAGCCGCACTTACGTTAATTTATAAGCTGTTTTACCTTCTTGTGCGCTTTTTGTGTTTTTCCTTTTGTGTATGTATTATATTTATGTTTTTTTGTTGTGTATGCATTTATAATATTACTTTACCTGTTCCTATGCGTATTCGCTGTAATTTGTAAAGATTTTTAGAGATGTTTTTGCCATATTGTTGCATGTATTTGTGTAGGTATTTGTGCCAAAGCACAAGTAAGTTGGATGGACCACACCTACGATGACCATGCCCAACGATATGAAACTGATATTAGAAGGACCATTAATCAGGCAGGAGGTATGGACAGGCTGTTATCTCAAAACATTGACCTAAGTGTAATGGAATGCATTAGGCTTAAGTAGTTTTGTGTATGTAGACCTGCTCCTATATAGGACTGACCACCACCACAAGTGGAGCCGTCTCACATCCGATAATGGTCCATACAATCCTTTGTTTTAATCTATCCTTCAGGAGTCATTATTTCTTTAAATATTCTTGAATGAGAGCGGTAGGGCTAGGGCAACGAGGTGATGCGAGGCTATTACCACCATCTAATGTCAGGACGTCCTCAAATGCTACTGGTTCGTAGTCACATATAAGTTGGGGTGAAAATTGGATAATTATATGTAGAAATCTGTAGAAAAGCTTATATAGCCTCTCCAATTTTCTTCCTGCTTTCCCTTCCTCTCGGTCTCATTAGAACAACACTGTTGTTCTTGGAAAATGAAACCATGAAAGATCTTAACAGTCCAGAAACTTATCATCTTGTTGGGTTTAAGTTTTGCACAAGTTTTTATAATACCTGGTGGAATATACATTGAATACTATGTGAGAGAATTTACACAGAATATTGAATGAGGGAAAGAATACATTATGACGTGATTGCATAGTATAAGTGTGCCGAGTTTCAAAGGAAAAATGAGCTAAGTAGAAGGTATTTCATATACATACATGTTGATATATAACGTTGGAGGTATATTTTATGGTACATCTACCTTTATAAAAGTTATCCCTAGAAGAAGTGATAGTAGTTGTGGATGGAGAGAATTTTAGCAACCTCTCTTATTCGCTCCCTTTGCTTAATGATAATGCGAGATTGGGCGAGAAAATAGGGAATTCACAAGTACTTTAGAAGCTATCACTTGCTTCATTTGTCTTCATATGAAATGGTATACAGACGATTATTCATGTGCTGTTGACTTCTATTTTTCATAGGAAAATGTCACTCCGCCGCATAAATAAAGGCTGCTAGGCGGGCTATTGAGTGGTATGGAAAAACTCGTATATAGTCAAGATCGATATCAATCAGACCGTTTTCAAAATAAATTATATACAAATAGATATATACATAGCTATAAAGCATTAGTGCCTTCCCGGCTATGCACAAAACTCAATGTACATACATTATGTTACATAATGTTATACACATTACATAATGTATGTACACTATCCTACATAACTGCAGCGAAGTACATAACTCTTGCAAAACATAGACCTAACAATGATAAGCGCCGTTTTAGAAGTAGCAATATTCTTACATGAACCGACAGGATTTTGAATGGGAAGAAGATGAAAAGAAGGGTATCAGGTATCTATATCAAGCTAGTCGTTGGAATTGGCCACTTTTAGGTAAGTTGGTTGGGTCCTCAATATTGGCGGATTTGATTCCTCACCTCAGTGTATTCCGGCCCGTTTCTCTGTATTGTTTTTTCTCAGACTTTTTGGAGATTCATGGGTGAAGCAGGAAGACTTGCATCAGCGTCTTCTTCCCTTGTATGTAGTTCAGACTTGTTCAGAGAGGGAGAAACGGCTCTTCTGAAAAGTTATGTCAATTCCAGTGATAGGGCCCATGCATTTTGTTCTGTATTTGATGCATTTTTTACTGGTGCAATAAATATGCGAGAGGTATAGAGGTACGAAGAGTTGCAGATTCATGCTTTTCTTCTGACAGGACTTTTGTGATGGCATTGCTGAAGCAGCAGTAGACATAGATCGTGTCAAATTGAACTCGGCCATCTATGTCTCTATGGAATATCGACAGTCCCTTCTCAGTTCGTCTGTTGTGTGTTTCCAAGTAGTAAATGGAAGTCGTCTTTAGTATCTTTTCCGTCTCTCCTCCTTTACTCTCACTCTGTTGCCACTGATATTCATACATTTCCTTCTCTCTAAACATTTGACGGGTCGTTGCTGAACTCCCAGGTAGCTCATCATATCTTTTCCCCCCAAAACTTCAATCTATCTTCCTTGTGCGACAGGCTTTACTGGTGCTTTCCTTGGCTTTTGCCATCTATATGTAGAGCTTGTCCTGTTCATCTTCTCCTTTTGTACGGCCGGCTTCTTGTAACAGTCGTGTGTACAACTTGGTCGTGCATAATTATACACCGTCTATCTACTTATATATATTGACACGTATTTGAACCTGCAAAACCTGTCGTATGTATTCTATATAGGAGAAGGTGAATGAGGAAAGGAATCAAGAAGTTGTTGGATTCGGAAAGCCGTAATGCTAATTCTCCATTGCGTCCTGTTTCGCTTTGCTAGTTGCATCTGCTGAATGTCAGATTGGTTTCCGCCCTCCTGTTCCTACATTCATTGAGTAAGCTACAGCACTTCTACTATTCGGAGCTGTTCACAACTCCCAAATACTTGCCATTAAAATACTTTTCTCGGTATCATAAGAGTTGGTGGGCTCCTATTGTTCCAATACGGCATTGTTTACAACATGTCTGTTTGACATTTACTGGATATGTCATGCTGACCCTTAACGTACACAGACATTAAAGACCGACTTAATGACTGATCCAAGCTACAACTCACCATGTACACAGGTACATCTTACAACCTACTATTCCCAAGTCACATTAGACTGGCTCACTGATCGTCAGTCAATCAAGGCCGAGAAATGTTGCTGTTATAGCTACTCCATGCACAATTCCTCTGGACCTCTTTCCTTTTCTTTTATGGCGTGTGTAATATTGTTTGAATAAATTTATAAAGCATAATAAATATATGAACACATACATACATAGTACGCCTAGTATGTCACAGTATGGTTTAAGACAGAAACATCGCTCGAAAAGTAGACGCTTATAATGTCCATAATTTAAATCTTATATTTGTATATTACTGCACGTGAACAACCGAGTGGCTACATTATGGTACCCCTATTGAGCCATTTAACGTGTAGGTATATTTTGTTCCATGCTACATCAGCTTTTCCCCGCTCTTTCTTATACAACTTCCTACTTACCTGACCCGGATCCGACGAAACCTTTTTCAAGTAAGAGTTTCCATGTCATTAGACAATTCTCATTGTGACCCGCACCATGAATCAACTATGAATAACTGTACGTGTCTTTCCGACTGGATTATTTATACAGTAAGTTAATCATGGAATCAAAAACAACTAGTATTTGTATTGTATGGCGAAATCCACTAGAGAAAATTTCGTTGAATCGATAGGGAAAGTAGTGGCGAATCATATATAAGTAGTGATGATGAATTGGGAATCCAATTGTCGGGGTATTATTATAGTTTAGATAAAATGTTATCCTTCTATTATCTTAAATCAATCTAGTCTCACTTTACCCCAAGGGTGTATTCAGGACTCTACATATGTGATTCATGTGAATGTGTGAATAGGAGTAGATAGGAATCTGAAAGCTCCGGATTTAAGGTCGTGAAGGAGCAAGTGTTACCGTTTAGGCAGACATTCCCCACACTTCACATAATATTATCAAATCAAACGGACTTGCTTTCCTAGCTCTCCTGCTACAGATTCATCATTCTCGTAAAAAAATTAACACTCGTGGGCTGCTGTTCTCGTTTCATACACTCATTCCTTGTCCTCCAGTTGTAGTTTCATAAATACAGACGTATCCTTTTTCTATCTTATGGTTCCTCTGATTTTTGCGTTGCTATACATTACTGGCTTCGTGTACGGCAGTCAAAGACTAAAAAAATATATAATAAGCAAAAGCAATGGAATAAGAAAGAAAAGGTTTTTCAATAAGCAAAAGTGGATGAGATGGGTGTGTGCATGTCGGTATTCGAGGTTTATCTAATCATACATATAGATGAAAGCGTTGTTTGTTTGCCCATAAACAATTCTAAATTTAGAGTGGCAGCGAAACATTCTAATTATACCGGGTGTTAGTAGATCTCTAGAATAGATGTTTGTTGCACTTCTTCCTTATGTGCCGGTGCAGGTGTGACATTATTCATTTGCTGTAGTCAAGTTATTTCGGGTGCCCTGCTACCATCACATAGTGTAATACAGTCAACAAGCATGTGTTTTTTACTCGTAAGCTCTCTCCACTCTGTCCCTTTTAACTCAATAATTTCCGAACTCTACCCTACTGTGCTTCTTCCCTAACAAAGTATAGAAGTTAGAATGTTCACAAACGAAGGAACTTACAGTGTAGGAAAAGGAAATGGACGGGTGGAAGAAGCTGTATACCTCCTGCCTTGACTACTGCACTTACACACCATTACTTACACCATACATACCACTTCTGTCACAAGGAATCTTTCTACCCACATTATAATAATACGTAGCTTATCCAATAAGTTACAATCAAAATTATGAGGAAGAGCTTAAGTCAAAGAAGACATAGTGCAGGGCTTGTAGGTGTTGCTGTATAAATCCATGTGTTTTTATGTACGTAATGTAAATGTGTGGTTTTTGTTCATTTAATTTCATATGTTAAGTACAGACGTAGCTGCTGTTTTACTTAATCATATGTACAATACTTGTGTCTATTTAAAATGTGTAAATAACGTTTGTACATGTACCGTGTACGCATGTATATAAAAGATACAAGCTAGATATGGGTGTAAGTCTTTAACAACTCTAGTATCTCAGTACATCCTACTGGCATTCTCATTCGGCATAACTTTAATCGTCCCAACATTTACTTGGTATCTGTCGGTCTTGTGAAGTAAATTTATGAGTATCGGGATGTCGTCATTTCGGTTATATTCCTTCGTCGAAACACGACGTTATGTAAAGCGTGGAGTGTGGTGTCAGTGAATGCCACAGTGTTACTGTGTGTGTAAGAGAAAAAACTGTTGCCAATCTTGATTCCTCCACGAGCAATTTCAAACAGTTGTAGTAAGTAATTCAAGTGGAATTTTTTGCACGCCTTGTGTGTCTTCATGTCTGTCAATTATTTCTCGCAATGATTTTCCTTGTGAATCAACAAAATTCTAACAAGATCATAACAATAATATAATCATCCCTCTTGTGACTTTTATCTACACGGTTCTCACGCGCAACTGTGTGAGTCAAGTGTATTTTCAGGAGTAAATGGTCTGTGCAGATTTGAATTTATTCATTGATTGCGGTTTTGTTTCTGATAAACTATATGTATTTGGAAAAATACCTGTATGTGAGTTTTTGGTGTCTGCTACCTTGTTACTTGCGTGGTCCAACAGAGATTGAGATCAGAAAGAGAACAAATGTGGCGTGCGAATATTGAAAACATTGACATCTGTGGGAAAATAACAAGCAATGTAATTTAAATTCTTTTTGCCGAGTCTTGACTTCTGAATGAGAGACAGATAAATTCCCAAAACAGGATACACACATTTGAGCTCGCATTCACATTATTTAGAAATCTACCTAAATTACACACCCAGTAAGTTTCTGCTTTGTTAACAACATTTACAGCTTGTATACATTTATGTGCTTAAAACTCCACGCATGTTTTGTACATGTAAATTTGTTCCTGTAGTTAAGCTGATGTACATGTGTAGCTTTTTGTAGTTCGTTTGTAGTTAAGCATACGGACATAGTTACGAACATATCTTTCTCCTAGTGTTAAGTACATATGCTTGGTAAGTTCATATATCTATTATATTGTCAAGTATACCGCATCTCATATAAGTACGTTTCCATTCTGAGGCAAAGAGGTTTTACTTGTGTTACACTTTTGGTAGTTAAGTATACAGAGGTACGAGTTACAAATTGTAATCTCTACCTCTATATCTCTGTATTCTCTGTAAGGAAGATAATCTTTCAAGTTTGTGTGAGTAAGTAACCGAAAAGTTACGCTTGAGGCAGACCATTAATGTTCTTCGGGTAATCATAGGTTATTGAGTTGTGATAGTGATCAAGGGTAGAGCTTGACACGCTCTCTTGTTTCCATCTCCGCTTACTCTTCTTATTATCTTCAATCCTTCAGACTTCTCACTTATACTGAACTCATGCATATACATGGTCTGTTGAATATCTCAAAACTATAAATTCCTCACCTTCCCGTTGTACATGATGCAAACCTCCTGTCCTCAACACTGAGCATACAAACATAGTCCGTATATTTTAACTCTATAAATACTCATCTACACTTGTAAACACATATATAATAATAATTTTACCGAATTGTTTGAAAGTAATTATCTATTCCGGTGTTTATATCATATTAAACAATATAAAATATATAGTTGAAATTTGAACCAACAACTTTAAACAATTATCCAGCTTGTGGATCTCAGTGTATGATCTACAGCCAAATGAATAGAGTTAAGGCATCCGCGGCACACATGTAGATATCTGAAAGATCTTGAAGCAAGTGAATAAAGGATGGAAACTAAATGCAAGATGCAGAATTGTGTATATTACATGAACATGGAGACATGAGATATTTACAACAAGAAAAATCTTTTTTTATTTATATTATGCGACAAGGTATCACATAGCATTAAATTACTCTTGTATTACGAGCACTTTTAGCGGTTGAACAAAAAGTGCTTATAGTGCCATGAGACTTTTGAAGAATACTTTACATGACATGGAGTATGCAAAGGCTGAAAGGCGAGTGAGTTGCTGAATAGAATTTGTGGGAGGCACTGTAGAGGAGGACCGGAACGATTACTTGAGGTGTCTGTGCAAAACAATCATTTGCATGGTGATGAAAGAAGGATTTGCGGTTGTCGTAGCCATGAATGAAGAAATTTTGTGAGACGAGAGCAGGCATCGTAACGCCATTTCCTGCTCACACTTATACGTACAACATCTTCCGACTTTCCCGCTCTTCTCTTGGGCTTCCCATTTCTCTCCTACTTCATTCATTCATTCCTTTTTTCCTCCTCGCCTTCCTCAACGAACTTCCTTTCAACCAAAGCTGACTATAATGTCTACTAATCTCATGCCTCGTAGTTCTGGGAGCAGCTCAAGTTAAACTGTCTCTTTAGTTTGGGCCAAGTGGCTCTCTTGACAAAACAAGCTGAAAAGCTTTCATCTCCTTATTGTACGGGGGATACTTCATAATCCCATCAGCCGGAAATGATCCAGAGAAAACATTGACAAGATTACCGGAGATGTCTACAACTACAACATTAGTACTGTATTCAGTATCATAGCTATACCTTTGCTATCCTCACTTAGCAGTTGTGTGCAAACTTTTAACTTAATGTGGACAACTTAACTCCTGTTCTCAAGTATCATCACGCCTATACTTGTAAGTAAATATACAGCTTCAATGAAATTTAAAATATGATGAACACTACCCAGAAATTACATTTTTCATACAGCGTTTATTAATTACGGCAGTACGGACAATAAGGTTTATCGCTCAGTTTCCTTGATTATGCCCAGCATCAGCGACAATAATATTGTACTTATATTCATACCTCTGCACGAACATACTGCATTATACAATGTTGTTAGATACCAGAGGTGTCCAAACTACATGATATTTAAATACAAATAGGTTCAAGGAGGGGAACATCATGCACGAAATTACACTGTGAGATTCATTTTATAACATAGCTTTCTTCTGGACGTGCATGATATTACAAATGATTAGATTAGGAAGAGGGAGACTCAAGGAGAAAAACAAACATGAAAGAACCCCAAACAACACATAAGATCTTGCCGTTGTGACAATGCTCCTTACCATCTACAATCCCTACAGGAATTCGAAAAAGTTATAGTAAGAACCGGAGGTTAATATTTATTTGAAATCCTCGAAATATGTAGATACATACATGTATTGTCTTCAGCTGGGTATGTATGTTTGATCTAGTAAGCATCTACACTTACGCTAGTTAGTATACCAACATCATTCTTTTGAGCGAGGGAACTGAATTTGGAATTTTATAATTGATAAAACAGTGTGCTTCTGAAGATTCTTTTAGTGATATCGTACGATTAGAATATATTCTTATATTTCCGACATTAATAATTCTGAATATAGTGTATGCTCTTTTAAAACATGCAATACTTTCCCAGCAAAAATATATCTTCCTAAACAGATATTCTGAAGTATACGAATCAATAAAGCAAACTTGAGCAAGAAGTAGACGAAGTAATACAGATATGAAGAAGGCTTTAAGGTAAGAATTGAATTGGATTCACTAGTAGGAAAATTCCTAGAAATCACTTTGAATGGGTGGTTGATTAATGCTAATAAAAAGTGGTAACACACACGTCCTATAGACTCACGTGTATAAAGGAGTTGGGGAAGTATCTAAATATTTTTCAACCTGACTGCCTCCTCCTAAACTGCTCCTACTGTTTCTGGAAGAGAGAACAAGAGGAAAGGATACTGAAGGAAGATGTGCGTGTGGAAATCGATGCAATAGTATATATCTATATTTATAGTGTAGTTGAAACTAAGAATTAGTTAAGAGCCTGAAGAGGCTTGGGTAGGCCTAATGAGTCCAAGACGAAGGTAAACAGTCGACATTAATGGAATTGAGTCAGTATGAAGGTGGTTTTACGTAAGTATTATTGACTGCTTGTTGATGATGGCGCTTTATGAATGAGTTCTAGGGAGAGAAAATTTGTGTAAATGTAAAAGGCATAAAGGAGATATTATGGTGAGTGAGCGAAGAGGAGAGGGAGACGGAAAGGGCATGAGGAAATAAGAATTGACGGGATGATATTGAATAAGAGAGAAGTAACCATTCGTAAGGAAGAATTGCAATAATTAGTGAGGAGGATATTGCATGGTTCATGGCGATCCAAGCATCCTGCTCTACTGTTGGAATAAGTAAAATTAGTGGTGAATTATCGACTTATCAGAATACAATGATCTGATGCTAAGCACCCGAGTGGAAATGATGCCATGGCGATCTTCCCTTCAAAAACTTGATTCTCCCAACTGACATATGTATCTACTGTTGGTTTTATAGTATTGTGTATATAGTAGTTGCTTCATATCTTTTAAATGCATCTCTTACACTTTACCTCTCCCCGCTGTCAGTCTCTACTAATAAGCAGTATAGAAATCCCTGGTTTTTACTTCACAAACTCTCCGTCAAAACTATCTCCTCTCATCTGTATTTCATATATAAAATACTAAATACACTTCAGTCCATTCTAACTCAACGGAGGATCAAGTCCCAAGATAATATTTAATAGTTTCGTTTTATTCCAGAAGCCACTATGGCCTTCTTACAACTTAAGGAATATTAAGATCAGCCTTGGACGTACTGCGTTATAAGTTGCCTACACATCACATGTGTATAAGCAAGTACTCTTTATTAACTTTTAAGTTCAGCAAACACAATGCATATTTCAATCTCTTCACAATTAGCGTACATATTTACTTCTGTTGCGTTAAACAAAGGCATTATATGTTTCATGCTATTTTACATATTTTGTGCTCCTTCGTAAAAGTGTATCACTGAGTGAAAAAATTATTGCATTTCGAGATCCTCTTAGTATCCCTGCTGCAATTATCCTGCAGGTACTACAAAATATATATTCATGAGTATCGTTTTACCATGATTTTTATGTATGTACATCCTTAGACAATTACAACTTCTTAGGCTCTGCGCGTCCGTAAGTAATGTCAAGGTACTCAGCAATAAGGGAGCCATGTAAGCCATGGGTACAAGGAAACTTTATCTTTTGATTTGGCTATTGTGTGCATATCGAAACTAATGTATACGTATATAGTATAGATACTCGCATATAGTATGTACATTTAATGAATCACATTTGTCCATAAGGCATGTTTGCTTACACTGATGTACAATATTTAGAAAATACTGATATTTATAAGAATTGCTACAGATTGTAATTACACCAATGTTAACTTACAGTTTCATATATAGTTTCTTTATATTACCCTGCTCTTGTTTAATTTGAGCCTCTTGGGTTATCAAATATGGTGATAAGGGTTTGAATTAATATAATAGAAGGTCGGGCTAGCAATGACATACAAGAAGACATTCCAACTATTTCTCAATTGTGTACCTATATGGGGAACTTGATGCCAGTCTATGTTGGTATTTATTTTAAGCTCCCTGATAAGGAAATAAGTTGATACTTGTTGGAAGTAATAATTAAAATGAAATAATGCTACAGCCATACTGTAGTCTTCGTCAACATCCTGTATATGATTCGTGTGCTTGATCATCATATGGTGTGTACCAGGGAAACTACAGAAATTCCATTAACAACATTATACATATTGCTTCGTTCATAATGAATTATGGAAAAACGTTGGGAAAAAATCCTGGTAAGATGATAAGTTGTTGTGCTGGTAAGTGAAAGACGATGAGGTCGTGAGAATCAAGCTTCAACCTGCACTTTGGTTTAGTTGCACTTCCTCAACACCCCATGCGTCAGCTCATCCTTTATACATAATTTGTGTATTGGAAATATTAAAGTCCCTACAACAACATGATAATACTTATTCATATAACAGTAGTATCTAATTTAACCATGGGAGAGCACTAGGCTTGTATTGCATAATACAGAATCTGTTTACTTGTGTGTGAGTGATGGTGGTGGTTGTGCTTTGGTGAGTTGACTGCTGAAGCAGGAGAGCAAGTGAGTCCATATATAGCTACTTGTTAGACCAGCAGCACAGCACCCTGATCGCCTATTTACGTGACAGAAGGAGACATTGCAATAGCTTTGTGGTTGATTCCTTGGGCTTTGAGCGAAACCAGACACCGGAAAATACTTGGCAAACTGTGTTTCTTTGTCAACTTATCTGGATGCTCTGTCCGAGCAGCAATGTGAGTAGCACTCAGCATTTCCGCTTCCGACGACAAGATTTTCTATCTCCCTTATTCTCCCCACAAACACTTCCTAACCGCCGGACTGGCTTTCCTCTACATATTGTTGCCTCCGCACGGACATTTACATTTTAGTTGTTTCTAATGTATGCATATCTATATTCCCGCTTGAATTAAATAAAAAAATGATGTAAATTACCTACGTAACTATAAAGAAATACAGATTATATGCTCGTTGACGTCAATAATAATAGTTATTATTATTCGTCAGGGAACCTGGTGTTTAAGCTAAATAACCAAGTACTCAATATAACAATATAATACTCAATATAATAAATTTGGTTGTCGGTAAAAGGTAAAATATCATTTAGAAGGAGAAAAAATTCTCTCCCCACCGATTTATTCTTCCTGCCTGGATTACGAGAAGATGGAACCTTTATTTTGATTGCAATAGTCCTCCTCAATGTATACGATGTATAATATTGTCAGCATCATTTCCACTTAGATGAATTGTAGATCTCCAAAGTTTTTTTTGCTGACTAAGGCGTCTGATGTACATATGCGCTGAGAGTGCATAGAGGTGTTGTTAAGTTGTTCCCTATACTAACATGAAGGATTCAAGGAAACGGCAATGTGTCGAATGGGGTGATTCGGAAGGATTGTGGTAATGGGATGCGCAGGTATTGTTCTAGATGGAAAAAGTGATATATGTGTATCGGAAGGTGTATGATGAAGAAATTGGTAGCAGCATAGAAAGTAGAAGGGGGTAGTAGTAACATTGAAGAGCCACAACTTCTTCCGAGATTCGGTGTGTTTCTCTCTCTCTCTCTCCTCTAGGTATACCTATCTGTGTATTGAGGAATAAACCTAAGAGCAGCTGAAAGAGTTGCTTCTGTATATGGAAGCTTTAAGTTCTAAAGAGGATGTAGCGCCTTTAGCTCATTTAGGTATTGTATAGAGATTGTCGGTCTTGTTCTATTGCTTAGGTCTCAAATGGGCGTCGAACTGAGAATCTTATGAGCTAATAAATTTTGCGACAGTTGTCGTTACGAGTTTAAGTAATTTCCAAAACCCATTCGCCATGCCTCGCCTTTTACAAAACTTGATGTCAGGCACAGAGCAGTGGTTGATTTATGGTAATGTTCCTCCTTTCCATTTTTGTATATTTAGTCGATGAGCATGTTGAGCTGACTGGAGATTACGACTCCTTGTTCCACCATTGCCACTATATACCATCACCACTTCCAACGCAAATATGCATGGGGAGTACAGGTGATTTCATGTTGGTCCTAACCCAAAAGTATTGTTTCTTTCCTTTACATTTTCTCATACTCTCTCCCCATTTGCCACATCCAACGGGGTGGATTTCTCCCCGAAGGTTCTTTCTGGCTTTCACTACTCTAAACCCGGAGATAACCGAATTGTTGGAGATTTTCTGTTTTCCTTAAAGCAGTTGGTAATATTTAACTTTTAGGAAACAATAATATTTTTGGAAATAGCCAAGTTTACCGGAAGCAAGAACACCGATACTTATAACCATCATTTACGAAGTAATCCGTCGTTAAGGAAACAAGTATTTATAAGTGTTCATATATGCTTGTGGCGTCCTTAGAGGTGTGTTTACCGATGAGTGTTTGTACTGACGACAAACGACAAGTGTTGAGTACATATTTCCTTTGGACTTTATACTACAACTATACACGCATTATATACACAAGAACAATTGAATCGAATAAGTATGGCTGCTTTGGTGCCGAAGTAGGGTTGAAACTGACCCCGGCTTGCCGGAGGTGACTGGGAGATGGACAGGAGGGCGAATGTGAGACGGGTGAGCGGAAGTGAAGAAATAAATAAGTGGAGCATCTGCGGTTAGGGTCGATATGATGGAGTCATTCACAAGTTGGAGGCCTGACGACGAGAGCAATGCATTTATGAGGGGCTATATGTGGGATACAGGAAGAGTTATGGCAATTTGGTTAGCCGCTGGTGGTGGGACAGAAGGTTCGACGATCAAGTAGATCCTCAACTGGGTTTCTGCACCACTGAGACTGTATCATCTTTTGGATAAACTCATTGAAATAAGTTGGGCTCTCAGAAAAAACTTTTGAAAGCTGAATCATCTAAAAAATAACCCTCTTTATATGCCATTTATACACAAAGCCCCTGTATAGTTGCTGCCTGAACTCTGCCTGCTGTCTCTGAGTGGAAGGCTATTTGACTTGATCCCGAAAAAAAGCAAAGCTTTTTAAATCTGAGCAGCTTTGAGGATTCTTCTGTCTCGTTTCTTTGCCAATTTATGCCAGTCTTTTGAGTTTTCAGCTCAAAATGTACGGTAAAGATGAAGTTCACTTTTTTCCATATACTTTTCTTCCCTCAAACTTCCTTGTCCAAAACCTACGTACACTTAATATACTCGAACACGCAGATATACTTGTTAAAGTATGGAGACACTGGGTCTGGTATAACTCCTTGGAGTTATATGGAGTTTCTTCTCCCGTCAAATAATACCATTGACGACATGGTCCGGGTTAGAGAAAAGGTTCTATAGGACGCTCATGAGTTTTTTATGTAATTATTATGTATGGTTATCATCCCGTAAGTACGCTAATGTGCTTTTGAAGCCATATGTACATATATAAAGACAAGCTGTACCATATTCGGACGCTAGTTCCTTCCTTCACTGCACTTGCAAAGCTTCCACTGCCCACCTGAGGATTTATCGGGATTTCCGACTTCTTATTTAAAGGCTGTAAGGAACAGGTTGGTTCACCAGTTATTTCTTCTGTATGGTAAAATCTTCCTGTATGCGTTTCTTCATTATTCCTCCTTGCTTGGATTCAGCAGCATGGCCATCAGTATCATACAGTGTTGAGTGTTACACTACAGTCTAAGAACATGCACTCATTTCTCTGCTTTGCTTAATGTACTCTTGAATATTGTCGGCTTCTCTCTCTCTCTTCTACACACTTATTTATTCAGAAGGTAAGTGGTTTATGGAGAATTATTGTTCCGGCTGTTACGAGTCCAAAGAGAGGAAGGAGAAAACTATTGAAAAGTGTATAGATTTCGTTTCCTGAGAGCAAAAATGAAATGTAAAGTTTAGTGGGGAGAGAGTTCCGAGCCCTGTCGTCTTTTCCCTATGTGTCTACATAATACACCTATGGTGGATATCAGGAATGCTAAGAGAGTTCCTTTTTTCAAATCCGTTGAAACATCCGCTATTACACAAAAGTCGATCAAAGTTTTCTCGCTTCTACTAACTTACTCACGACTCTCTCCCACTCCTCTTCTGCTTCATAGTCCAACATTCTTATGTGCTACAAATGCAGATGGCCTTCATTCGGGGTTTCGTTTAGCAACCCTTACTTACGGATATTGCATGCATATGCACCTTCAGAATGTCATGCAATACACGTAGAACTTCAGAATTCCAGGACTTAAGAAAGTATACACCTTTAGCATCTCAGTACGCTTATAAGCATGTATGTACCTTATTGCCAAGTTCTGGCAAACAGTACTTTCTGTTTTTAACATCTCTTTTTTTCACTTTTACAACGCTTTTTCTTCGTCCAGAACTTTTCCTTTAACATTTCCTCTCTACTTAAAGATACAACTGATATTATTTTTGTATGTTGGATGTTCATTGCTTGGAAACAGCATTGCTAGAAATGGTTGCAAGACGAGTAAGCATAAAATTGTTATGTATCAGGATGGTTGATTCTGTGAAGACAAAGTCTTTGCTTCTGTGTGTGCTTATAAGGTTTACCTATACACGGATATTTAGATATATTAAACACGGACCTATTAAATATGTTGGTACACTAGTGCTGGGATTGTGTATAGTTGCAGAACAGGACTTTGTTTTTGGGAAGGCAAAAGGCGCAGGAAAGTCAGGGGTCTACATATGTATAGGAGCTACACTACTGCTGTGTGAGTCTTTTTAAAATATCGCCTTCTCCTTCGAGTGTAACTCTTCGAAAATAAACTGTATCTCTTCTTTTTCCGAGCCATAAAGCAGCATTGCTACAAAGACAATTGTTAAATTTGATTACAGATTACGGGCATTATATATGGCTCGAGGTTAGGCAAACGGCTGGAATAAATGCAACTGTTGCTAAACTAGTTTACCCGACACCCGGGATGACTCTTCAAAGTATTTATGTATACACTTTTGAGGAACCATCCTTCTCTCAACTGTATTGCAATACAATACAATAACCACCACCAGACCAGATTCATCTTTTATTTCTTCATCCTCTCTTCCATTCTATTATTCCCGACTACACATCAAATACAATTCACGAATTCATATACAGGGCGAGAACCTTGTCTTTCAGTTTGTGTGTCTATATACACTGCATATACTTCTGACGTCTTGTCCCTTGCTCATGCATCCCTCGTTTCTCCTGTCTCCCTACCCCTTCACACTATTCTGTAATAGGGTATTACAGGTCCACGTAAACACTTTGGACCACTCTATACATAAGGACTAGCTGCTTAACTGATGATCCTCCTAAAGCTACTCATATTTTTACCGCTATTGCTTCCAGTAGACTTTCTTGCCTATATATGCACTCTTCCTGGAACCCAGACCATCATGTATTCATTTTTTAACCTTGCTCTCCTTTTCCTTACTTGCTTTCTTCTTCCTCCTCTATTCTTTTACGACCTCACATCAGCATTAATCTATTTACTCTTATTTCCTCATAGCCCTGCTGTAACAAGTGCCCCTTGTTTGAATTAGTTATATATTTTAATTAGCTTGTTTGTTTGCTATATTAAGTCATACATCTTGAGTAGCCTTGCTATTCTACAATATAATTTATTCATTAATGTACACAAATTTAATCACTTGAAATAATAAAGTGAACTACAAGTGCCAAAAATAATTTTATTTATCTAATTATTGTATTATTGAGTTAATAATACTATGGCGTTTTTATAAAATCCACGTATTATTTTCACGTAAAAAGCCATACGTAAACATTAATAAAATTTTCATTTTTAAATTATTTTCTTCTTTTATTCTTTAGATTGTTGTTTAAAATTAAAACACAATATAGTGTAGCACATACTAGAAACCAAAACCGACGCACGAGCTCAATCTGTCATCAATTGTTTCTTCGGAGTGATCAATGTACTGTTACGTACAACGTCAGTCATAAGATATCAAAGGAATGATTTACAGCATTGTCAATGATACAGAGCAGAGGAAGTGTTGGGAAGGCATTTGAGCCCAGGGGGACGGTTTGGTCTCGAAACATGAATGAGAAGTTGTATATAGTCGGCAGATGAGGCAATAAGGCTTTATGGGTAGTGAGCCCCTACAAGCATATAGGATTACAAGTGGCATGATGATATCTCTTTTGATGATACACAATCACTTACCTGTCGTTAGAGTAACACTCAGCCTATCGCTTTCATCAACTCGCAGTTGTAGCGCACCGTAACGTTAAAGTAGTACCCGTATGGTGCCAAGCTAACTTGATCACGTATCCTATATCGTGTTTTGTGAGCTGTAGTGGTTCTTATCTTTATCATCCTCATCATTATTATTATTTTTGCAACAAAAATAGTTTTATTCAGATAAAGTCATTTACAAGAATACAAACTAATTATAAGGGAAACTAGCTGTACAAAACAAAGTGTTATCTCGGTCAAAGATCATGAGCGTCATATAAGAGTAGTGGAACACCAAGGCGATTCTATTTTCAACTGTTGTTATCGCCAGGCCTCAAGGGATATTAGTACAGTAAACAGTTTTGTGTAGTCGAAAAAAAGATTAATACCTTGAGAGCCACAGGTTAAGCAAGCCATCAATTATTGTTGTTGTCGGTGCGTGGTTTTGGGATAAAATATTGAGAAGCTACTCTTTGCCAATACTACAAGTGTTTATATATTGAATATAATTAAATTGTCAAAACTGTAAAGCTATGTGTCAGCAACACTGACATTACATCGAATCATAAAATACTCACATACTTCACTTCCAACCATAAAATACTTACCTAACTTTGTATTCTAAAATACACAAGTTCTGTTCAGACGTTTACAGCTTCGATTAATTGGTGTTTATATTCACGGAGTGTATACCTAATTGTTCAACAGCACAACATTAAATTTTGTCTTTACTATTCTCAACCATAGAGATAATCAATAGTTTGGATGTACTCAGCTCAGTTCGTATTACCAAAAGTTTTGTTGTCAGGACTTGCGAAGATTCAAATTATGAGAGTAGTTCCATGATACGATAATATAACGACGCCGTTACATACATATTGTTAGATCCTGCATGGCTCACGGTGGAGAACAAAACCCGGGAGTGAAGGTTTTGATTGTCTACTCTTATAGTGAATGGTGTGAATCTCTTTTGTCAACCAATAAATATTAGGAAAACATTTATCTTTTGTGGTAATTGTGAGAAAAACTGGAATTGTGTGTACAAACTAAAGCTATACGCTCCAACATCATTGCTATAACGGGAAGTATAACTACTACAAAGTCGCAGGAGACAAGAAGAACGATCCTCTAGGAAGAAGTAGCTAAGGGGATTGCTATTCGGAGAGGAGCATCTGCAGAAAAGCAACTGCTGGGAGTCCGGGACCTCAAGCTACTATTCGACACTCCTGGAGGTGTTCATTCCTTAAAAATGGTATGAGACAATGAATGAATGTTTTTCGGAAGAAAGGCTGATATGTAAAAATGGTGCTAATATTTGTCAGAAATATGAATAGGATTTTTGCATATACATAACAGAAGGCTCTGAAAGACGTGGTCGGAAGCTTAGGGTATTATTACATAGTGTTTATGTGAGGGAATGGATTCCCTGACTGACTTCAGGTTGTGTTGCCTTCTTGCATGCATCAAACCTTCAAAGAGTAATAGTTGGGGACCGAAAGAATTCCTAGGATTAGGAATGGTTTTGCGATATGGCAGAGACTCAGCGTCAAGCTCAGTTGAAATTAGGCAAGTAAAGAGATGACAAAAAAGCTGTTGGCGTCGTGTAATCGAGAGATAAGGGAGTTGTAAATCCCTTCCGTGCTTTTGCCCGCTTCATTTGGATGTTTATCCACTCATTTTTTCTTCGTTATTTCTCCGTGCCAAAGATTCCAGATTGGTCCCTGATATTGAGAAATGCATGCTAACAGTCTTTGCTCATCTGAGTCTTTCTGTCTTGTCGCTCTCTCCTTATTGTATTCTAGGCGTCTTTCCCTATATATTATTGGGTTTCTTCTTGTCATTTCCCGAGTGAGCCGTTCCATTCCCAGAAAACATTATCCACTCTTTCACTCCTATTCTTTCCCTTATTCCTTTTCTTTTTGCAACCAATCCCTCTAGTTTTACTCGGTTATTCTCAATTCACCATATAGGATGACACTCGATTAGTGTACTAGTATACACCAGCAATGGTCCTCGGCGGGAATTTACATCCTGTAGACTTTTATCTGTACGAACCTCATCGAACTTTTGAGAAGAGTCGACCGGCAGTATGTAATCCCCTTTGGAATGGAGTATGTGCCAATAAATCCCTGCTTATTCCTCAAGCTACCCCAGGTTCTCCTCCTTTCTTCACTTGCTCCATTTATCTGTACCCTTCATTACTACTACTAGCAACACTATTTATGCACTTTACTTTCTATACTCAATGCAATGTGAAGAGTAACCATAACTGCATACCAAATGAGCTGATTAACTATACACAGGTCTATACTCTATCTGCTCTTGAGCTTTTTTGCCTGTGCATTAGCCTTGTCTGATCTTGCAGAGACTTTCATCGACACATATATTGTACACTAACAGCAAATTTATGCACAGCTACACGCTCCCATTCCGGATTTATTCAAGTCTGATCCAAAGCCACACCTCACAATCAATCCGATTGTCATTATTGGTTCTACGTCATTTCTCGTATCATCTGCTACCATGTATGCATTACTAGCAGCCTGTCGACGTAAATTGCATACACGCTTTACTACAATAATTATGTTTATGATAAGTCATGGTAGCAATATCAAGGATTAGCTTGACGACATGGATCAACATTATCGCTCTTATACCAGAGGTCGGTCAACACTGTAAGAGCATTGTCTTTAAATGGTTGATTTTTCCGAAGGCTTGATGCACAATATCTTCATGTTGATGCTATTATTGATTATATTTTTTCCAGGCTGTCATTGACATAATACACACGACTTGACCTCCAACATTATCACTAAAACATCTTAACAATCATGAATTTGGACGTTGTATCATATCACTATCGGTTTCGGTCTTTCTACTTTGGTCATAAACTTGCCGTTTTGGTACTTTCCATGTTACATTCCAAGTTTTACGTTAATTTACTTGAGAGTTTTTGTTGTTAAGCTGTAGAGGAAGGAGAAGATAGTATATTCTCCAGGAAAATATCTGTCCACAAAGTATTGACTCGTGGACAAAGAGAAATAGGAATTGTCCCAATAAAGCTAGCAATAACAAGAGGCTAGGAGCCTTTTACTCAAATAACGAACGTGAGTGTCCGAGTCATCTCTGCCCGTATGTGCATGTAAGGTTGAGAGTTCTATTCTGTTTCACTTAATTCTTCCATACATTGGTTACATGCATACACTCGTTCCAAAACCTTCATGTGTGGTGTACTATATCGAAGGGTTGTATGCAGTACTTTCTACTTTCAACCATTCCATATTACTTACTATTCGGTAGAATATTCTTCCACATTCTGACATGCCTAAACTACTTTACCAACTTATGCTCATAGTTTCCCCTGTATATTATATTTATAATATGAACCACTTATAGCATTGAAAGAAAGCAATATTGGCGCTATCGTGCGGCTCCACTATATTCGCCACACTCTGTTGAATTGGCCTGGCACAATGAGATCCGCAAGGCAGGAAACCTCTGAAATATGGCTCTGATTATCTTTACAAGTTGTACATACCTATAGAAGAAAGTCTTAAAGAATAATCTTGGGTGCTTGTCTTTATATTGGTTTCTTCGAATATAAGTATGAGCATATAGTGATCCTAAACATTTGCAGTATAGTATGCCTACACATAAGTAAATTGTGTGTTTAGGTATGGGGAATTCGGAAGGAGGTTGGAGGAACTAGGAAGTGTAGGATTTATTTTGGGAGGACGCTCATAAAAAGTATTATAGTGGGCTAATTATTATTATTAGTTGGATGAAAGGCTATATTTTGGTGTGGATGACT
Organism: Lipothrix lubbocki; assembly: GCA_034696945.1. NCBI lineage: Eukaryota > Metazoa > Arthropoda > Collembola > Symphypleona > Sminthuridae > Lipothrix > Lipothrix lubbocki. The sequence goes on along the minus strand of JAQGAK010000027.1, from coordinate 105,731 downwards.
ACCACTATGCATAGCTGCAAGATACAAGATTGAGACGTGATTATTGATGAAAGCCATAATGATAATCAGCCTAAACTTTCTCAGGGTAGATGGTTACAGGGCACGTTAACGTTCAAGGCTTAGAGTTGTAGATCCAAACATTGTGTACATAGTGTGTTGCTAAAAGCGTAAATTTCAAACTAAAATTTCATTATTTCTAGAAAAGATTGTATTCTACTGTGAATACTCCGAACTCTCAACGTAGGCAAACAGATTTGTAACCATTCTGAATGAGAATACTTAAGTTTAGCAACGTTGTTCATTCAAATTTGAATTGTGGGGGGAAATATAGAGATAGCTGCATCATCTTGTACTCCTTAATATTGTCTATGTGTATTATATACTGTGCTGTATTCATTTCCGATGGATAATATTTGGTGGGCATTCGTTAATTTCTTTGAAAACAATTATATCTGAAATATTGCAGAGGATGAATGGGGACTTAGCTGATATATAGCCGCAAATTATTTGCCCTTGCATAAAAAGAGGTTTTAGGGAGCATTGTGTCTTTGCCTATCCTTAACATTCTCATTTTCAGGATTGTCATGATAAATGCAATATCCGCTCTAGCCCTGGCTTCTCTCTTTACGTATTTCCAACTGGGCTTCTCTCCTGCTCAAATGAAACTGGAAATGCAAGACTGGAGCAGTTTTAGTGGCATGGCAAAGTTCTTTGCTTATTGGAACGGATCAAAAGGAACTGTTTTGTACGAAGCCAGTTGCTGTGGAAAGAAAAGAAAATTTATCCCTTTTCGTGGCAATGCGGACTCGACCAACATAATTGTATTACTTACTTGCTATGCACACACACAACTTTCAACATCCATAATGGGCTTTTGCGGGTGGGAAGAATGGTCCAAGGAATTGTGTGTGCAGGGGTTTCTTTGCTTGAGTCTCCTCATCTTGTTCCTTGTATATCCAAGTAGCAAGCGCCTTTTCCTACATTGTATATCCATATAAATACATCATCCTTCAATGCAATAATCTCTAACGAATCTCCTCCACTTTTCCTACCGTTATCTCCTTTTTACCCAAGAAAAATACACCCCTTTGCCCGCAGTCTCCTTCCCGCTTTACATACTCAGCTCCCTACACTCATCAATTACTTTTTGGGGTTTGCTCCTTTTTTCTTTCCAAACGTGTGTATTTTATTACTCCACGTCCAGCGCCGGACTTTATTGTTTTCCCGCACTTGCTTATTATTGCAACATCATCGTTTTTGAAGCTCCATCAAACTACTTTCGTGGGAGCATTTGCAATTTATTTATGTTGTTTTAAGCTGGTCATAATATTTTTGGAAACGTTCAATTATAACAAGTCGGGGTTAAATTTAATTAATTCAATTGAAACATATATTATCTCCATTATTGTTGATAGTATAACCTGTTTATGTAGTTAATCTTTTTTGCTCATTGTAATATTATTACTTTTTTGATTTATGATTTGCTGTGTATACCAGCTTAAAACCTGTGAAACAAAAAATCAATTTCAAATTGAAATCTAAAGCGGAATAAAGTAATATTTTATATATTGACATATTAAATAGTTTTACAGCGCTACTGTCAGACGTTGTGCAGAATATAGTTTCGTTTGAGACTCTGTGAAATGTAATAAGATGTGGACTAGAGATAATATGCTCTAGCCTTATGAGCAATATTAAGCTGGCAGGAGAATACTTGTTAGTGAGAATAATAGAGAAGAGGTACATAGTTGATAGTTTAATTACAAGAGTTTGTTTCAGACGACTAGGTGTATTTGTATCTACAAAGGCTGTTGGTGGTGAAGGAATGTAGTAAGTGGATGGAAAATGTGAAAATGTTCGAGCCAGGTATCCATATAATACAGGACTGTGAGCCCTGCTGTTGCCTTTTGCTCCAGGGATTCACTCATTTGCTAGTTTTCTGCTTTGGCTCCTCTTTTCCTCTTGTTCTTCGTCTTCCTGTGCTTCCAGGCCAGATCAAGTAGTTCCTTTTACTTAAACAGGTCTTGTGATTTTACTTTATATGTATGCTTTTTACGCTGTTTCTTGTGGGTTCCTCAGGTTCTTTCTCGTTCTCCCTGCGTCAGTTCTTATCAATGCAGATAATAAGAAGAAAAACGGATGAATATAATTGTGGAACGAGGAGAGCATATCAAAACGGTTGGAGAAGGAGAGAGCCCAGCATAAGCATTAGAGAGTATTACATGGGGGTTAGTACAGCTTCTGCATACTGCTATACAAGAAGGATACACATGCAAAAATTCAACTCACATCGCCCTGGCGTCATTTTAATGGAAAATGGCAAGGATAGGGTCCTATAAAATTAATTGTGAACGAGATAGTAGTTGCAAAGAGGCATGAGCTTGGGCGAGGGAAGAAAAGTCATAAAAGTTTCGGATGTTCTCAAGAAGGCCTTTCCATGTCAGAAAGCTTGGTCGGACGTCTTTATGAACATCATATGTTATACGTTCGTTTACTCTCCGTGCCACAACTTCTTTCTTCTCCACTGTCGTCCATTGTTATATTATTGCTCGTTGGTAACTTTTATCGAGCAACCTCCAAAGCAATTATCCTATATACTTGCCGTCCTTACTCTGTCCACCTCCAGTCTCTGTCCCATTCCTAGTAATCATTCGTCATCTTCTGGACTTTTCCTCCACTCTCAAGTCATTTCCTCAAATACTTATTAACATACTACAATCTTCCCTAGAAAGCAACAAACCTTGTACAGTATTTATAGCGACTAAAATTGATATTACAAATATGTACATATGTGTAATTCATCTGACATCAGCCTCGTACATTACTACAGTTTTCCAAATAAAACAACTAAAATATTTCATCCTATGATGAAAGAACCTTAACAATTTGGGCTCACTCCTCCAGACGTACACACAATATATAGATACATGATACAGTATTTTATGAAGCGCATATTATTATGAACAACATTTAAGCCGAACACATGCATCCAAGTTGAGCATTGGTGTACCCCTGACGAACAAAGTGTCATCTAAATATATAAATATAGTAAATATCAGTATAAAGACGTGTGATTTTGAAACGTGTAAACTGGTAAAAACGCAACCTTCCTCTCCTCATTATCCGCTCGTCTGTGTAAACAACTACTCTGCCCATCAGTATTTATTGTTGAACCTGACAATAGCTTGAAATAGCAATAATTCCCACAATTATCAATATTGACTAAACTGAGTTCCAAGGTTTCACATGATTGCTTTCCTTCGAATGAAAAACAAGTCAAGTCGACACACCAATTTGTTTTCTTTTGCCAACCTAACATTAACACAATACTCTCATCATGTTTACAGTTTACAACGTTTCAATTCAGCTATGTAAGAGAGGGAGGGAGAGTTTGTCCGCTTCTCAATACATTGTAATTTTTCTATGTTCCTCTATATGTAGATAAAGCTTACATGCGGACGCATATAATCTAATTACTGTTAAGTACATAACAGTAATGACACACACAAAACCTGCTTTTCACAAGGAACATTTTAAGCAAACTCTTAATAGATGTGTTCATCACAGGACTAAACAATGTACTCACAAATTACAATAAGCCGCAAATGAGTGAGTCTTTGATCCTCTTCAATGGCTTGTCAAACTCACTTTTTAACCTTAGGTATCGCAAAGTCTACATCACCTTCACAGCGGCATTCTTTTCTACGACCATCTAGTGTATTTGCTACTAGTTAAACTACCCGTCAACTTTATGTTCCTCTTATACAGGGCTTTACTATAAGACTAGGAGACCAACATGTACATTCAATGTGTTTGTATTTTGAAAGGATCCAACGTATGTAAAATGTGTTACATCTTACACAAGGAACGCTCCCACGTGAGACGATAACTTTAACGTTAAAAGCATTACTGTATAGGAAAGCATGAATCTGTTACTACTCACAAAAGCATTGACATAAAATGTCTGACAACTTTTTAGTGAGGCTACGTAAAATGCAATATGTAATTACTGCATAGGGAAGGGCCACAGGTAGTACAGCGACTGGTTCGAAGATAGTTGAATTACAGTGTAATAAGGCTTGGGATGCATACTCTATATAGTATGCTATCAACCCACCACCTTGAAACACTTACTCTCATTGGCTCCAAGCCCCTACATACGGCGAGGTCTCATTGAAGTTAGAGTACCTCCTTTGAACCAACGACCATTCAATTCCAACACACGTTTTTTCTTCATTCTCGAGATACATTAATAGGACAAACAACTATTAACTTGCGACAATTACAACATTGTATGTGTACATAAATAATATAAATAAAGAATCGCTTGAATCAACGCGTCTTCATAAGTTGTCAACTTTGTATGTTCTGTTTGTCTGTTCCTGTATTTCGCACGCCGTCGATTGCTGAAAAACTTTATTCTCTACAATGTTTGTACTGTTCGTCTCTGTGATCAATGCTTATGAACCTAGGTATTATACGTACGCGGATGACGTGTGTACCATATAGATGATAAATGCCTTGTTGGTGAACATATATGTAATCAGCAGTTGGTAAATTCTGTGATCAATGCCTTACTGTACCTGTCGTTGTCACTTCAGCGATCCATATAAGTTAACCTACGTTTGCAATCGTTTCAGCAGAAAAAGGTACTGAGCACCGGCACTTACCCGAAACATCAACTGCTATTCTATTTTAAGAACCAATTTTCATTTCTCTTGCTGTTCAGGTTATATATAACTGTTAAGCAGAAGGCATAATTGAAAAAAATATCATCTCCGCTGGAAATTAGTAGCCTTTCCCGCCCTACTACATTTTTATAAATTAATGTGAGCAAAAAAATCTTTCCTTCCAAAATGTCATCACCTTCCCGTATTTTTTTTTTGACTAAAAGATTTAATTTTCGAACATGGTAGAACTCTTGTGTAATTACTTCCACAGTTGTACAGGTATTTCTAAATATGTAGTTTGATTTAAAAAAACGTGGCAAATAGCAATAGGAGATTCCCAGAATCAAAGTATTTCAATTCCAGTTTGATTAAAAGTCTTTCTGGATGTTGTTGGAATTGTGTTGAAAAAGCCATCTTGTCTCCGGATATAACTTTGGAAGAGATGGATGAGTGTAAATGCAGTAGTCAATTTAAAATATTATTCTATGCATCCTCTGTCAGTTCTGCCATATAGGGTAACATAAATACATCCTTGTTTTACGATTAATAACCAAAAAAAGCATTCCTGTAAATGTTTTCCTCTGTTTATATTTCCCCGTCATTAGGCTACTATACTTAATGAGAAATAAGAATTGAACTTGTATACATTTATGTATGGAGGAAATAATACACATGCTTAAAATTTAACGTGTCAAGAGTCTTAATTATATCTGTAGTACATCATACAACCCAAATGCACAGATATAAGTTTTGTAGGCGGCGAATTGTATAGGAAATCTAGGTTATCATTTATTCCTCTTATAACTTTTCCCTTTTTGTATGTAGCAAGCAAAAAACATTGTACCCAGAAGCATTGGGGTGAAGACTTGGACCTCGAAAGAGGTTGTTCATGCTTCTTCGTCTCCTCCACAAAAATTCTAAAAGCAAAACAAGTTAAGACTTCCCGCAGTAGTACATTAATGTACATTTCTTCACTAGTACATGAATGGCAGAGTGAGACAAGACAAGGGAACTTTTAATACTAGATACTTTGGTGGAATTGTAGGCTTATATACTACACACAATAAGTGAACCTGTTACACACGCTCAATGGCATGTGTTATGTGTTACACAGGTTGAAACGACACCTTAAGTATTGCACGCGATGAAACGACACAAGTGTTACTTATAAGACGAAGCGAATGTTCTGGGTTACATACAAGAGTCAGTTCACATGGTTAATCTTACGCACATGATCGGTACACAAACTTATGTGGATGTAGCTTATGCCTATTATTTACTACATGTTTTATAATTTATTTTCATATTTGATTAATTAGATAGATATACTTACTCATTATCACATGGATGTATCAGTATTTTTATTAAATTCAAATGTTTATGCAGCCATTATTATTGTTTGTATATGTCGTACAAGTGCGATAGAATTTTCTTATGCTAAAATTCTGCATTTAAGAATATGGATGATGGTAAAAACTGTGAGACTTTACTTGGAGAAAGGTGACTGAATTACGACTGGAGAATACCAGGTAGAATATACTTTTTCACTGCCTATACAGCTTGACTATAAGTGCAAGGAGATTTGAGCGAGGACGAATGCAAATGTGTTCCGACGGATGAAAGCAGGTGGTAGAGTGGGCCATGTGGCGGTGAACGTCTAGGAGAGTACATTAGACGAATAGCGATGAGGTATTAGAGATCAGCATTGAAACTCTTGCGACTCTCGCAGAAAAGGTGAATGTAAATCAGCATAACACAAAGTAAGATGAAGCAGATGTGCCACTCTCGACTCTTATTCTGTATTTTGCACCAGCATTCAGTCTCGCGGCAAAGAATCTTATCTGCATCTTTACATATAGTATCTATAGGTAAAGCTACAAAAGATATATGTATGTATAATAGTCAAATAAGTGTACATGTGTGTACGAAAACAATAAGTTCAAATGGTCTCACACTTGAAAATTGTCTAAATACAAAACGTACATTGACAATATATCAGAATTCAGAATCTCTACATTTGGAACTACAGAGTGAAAAAGAATAACGTCGGAGAAGGATATTAAAAGTGCCAATTTCTATCCCTTCAACACAGAAGGTGGTGCTCTAGGATCCTTCACCGACGATATTTTACCGTGCAGCTTATAGCCTGACTAGCCTGACTATATAATAATGGAAGTATTCATTAGATACAAATGTATTTGAGAAGATCTGTGATCAAGAAGCGACTAGAAGGATCAGGCTGATGCAATATAACCACCCTGATTTTATATGTACATACATTCCCCAAACTGTTCACGATCTCTCTATGGGGAACATCAAGCCCAGCAGAGCAGAGTTTGTAACTGACGTATGTATGTTAAATCTATCTGTAATAAGATTACACCAATATGGTAAAGTTAGGAAAGAATATTATAAATGTATATATACATAGATATATATGGTGGTGTAAATACACACCTAACGATAATAAGCTGATAGACTGAATGCTGTCTAATGTGGACAGAGCCTGAGTGCGGAAAATGGTAAATTCACGGATCGCCCATTATTGCAAATCCTTGGATATCTCAAGACGGCGACAATATCTGTTGCCGTTTAGGTTTCCATCTCGCTAATTCTTCCGACTCGTTTTCAGGTGGTGAAATTCTCCACTCTTCAACACTGCACCACGTGCTTTTTATGACACCCACTTGTGCTCTTTTGATCTCATCCCCTTCACCCAACCCTACAGTCTCTTTTACTCATTGATGTATTCTACAGAAGTTTATGCATGCCTTCCTCCAGCTTGCCAACATGCAGCATTAGTCGCACAAGTTGTACATTTATACATACTTCTAACAATGTTTGCGACATAAATCTATCTCAGTATGCACTTAAGCTACCTAAAACCAGGTCATTACCGAATTATAGTTTTTATTCAATAAACTGTAAGCATTGCATTGCAGGAATTTTCCTTTATTATGCATCGTTATATTAAGCTTAGATTTTAAAGATTCAACTATGTTCTAGTCAGCAAGAGAGCGATGGGTGGCAATTTACATTAGAAAGCATAGAAAGAATTTATAAATACAATGTTCACAGGTGAATTGATGGATGAAAGTAAAGAATCTGGGTTGATGTAGAGGAATTTAATATTAAAGATAAAGAGTGAAAATGAGATATGGAAGGAGAGAGTAAAAAAAGAAATGTGAAAAGTTGCACGTTTAATAGGCACTGGAATAAATAAAGGGACAGGGAAGGCTACAATTACTAGGGAATTAGAAATGCTAAAAGGAAACATTTTGTGGTTGCTAGAAACAATGTATGGTGGAATGAGCTCGGAGGAGCAGAAGGAGCTCTCAAGCTTATATAATGTACAGAGCGTCATGGAGTTAGATTTAGAGGAATGAAAATGAGGATAGAGGACATTTGGATACTGGCTTTCCTATATGGTTAAAAAACGTTGCTATGATTCTCAGCGACAGAGAACCAGAAGAGTAAAAGTGAGAGAGAGAGAAAAGTGCGGGAATAAGGAGTAAGTGGTTTATCGGAAATCGAGGGTCGGGAACGGGAGAGAAAGAAGTGATGTTTTTTCGGTGATCATGCAAATGAAGAGGGAATGGGGTGTCGCAGTGGGGGCCGGTAGCTTTGTAATTGACTTTCTTTTAATTATTTTTCTGCCGTGGAGTAGTAACTGGAATCTGAATACTGATAGGCTGCAGGGACATTTGAATCCTGAGTAAATTCTACCAGCTTAGGCTATATGCCGATTTATTCTGTTCAGCTGTGTGGAAAAATGAAGGCATTAATTGTTTCTTTTAGAAGCTTTTTGAAGTTTGCAGCTTAAATTATATGCGCTGCAGGGATTATGAGACCTGATGAAACAATTCGATCTCACTCGCTCACTCTCTTTCTTCATCTTTCTATCCGTCTTCAACAACGATGACTGCTGTATATTCACTTTTTACTGAAGCCCATACCCCGAAATATAACTCCATAAAAGCGAAAGAGAAAAGTCTCATCACTGTCTTGTACTATGCATTAGTACATACATGCAGACAATGTATGTAAGTATATCGCATAGTTACTGTTATAGAAGCAGCTACACAAGCACGGTACTATATGTAGCTCGTTCTTGTGAAACTTTTTACCTTGAATGTCATATCACAGCTCAGTGGAATTCCACTAACGCTTACCATCACCTCTTGCAAACTAAATTCTTTCCTTATCCTTCGTCCAATTTATACATTCAGGACCAGCAGCCCTATCACTATTTATGGTCAAAAGAATGAATCCCACATTCCTACTTATTTCCCTTAACGCAACTTTCTTTCTTGTGCACATGCACTGTTATGCGAAAGTACATACATCTCCAAGTTGTACATCGACTATAATATACTATGCATATGCGGTGCTTCATACATGTTGTATACGGGCTATTATTCGAAAAAACAGACACTTTTATGTTCTACGTGTATGATGGCATTTATAAGCATGTCACATATGTAAGTTTTGTAGTAGTGTAATAACAGTGAGACTAACAGTAAGTCTACGCATCCTTGTTATACGTCACTCCAGGACGCTTCACCTATAGTAGCCATGTCATATGAATATTAGTGCTATCATGATATATAACATTCTCCATTGCAACTAGAACGTACACAGAATCAATTTAATTTTTGCTACGACTTGTTACATACAACTGTGCTAAAGTGTATTATGTTTTATACTATGTAAACTAAACAATATATGGCACATAGTTCATGAATATTCTTCATGGCATGTGACTATTGCGGAAATATACTTGATGCTACTAAGTATGATCACGATTCACTATACTATATAAATATGTACCTATACATAGGTAGATATACATTGTACTTATAAACTATGATCTACTGCACTATTGCCTCTCGCTTCCTGTTACACTACCACCAACTTTTATTCTTTTTAGTTTTTCCCGTTTTCTGAACAACGAGTCTCGCTCATAGTTTGTCGCAAGTTTTATAATTCCATTTATAAGTACCATAACAAGTTACATAAGTGCTTGCCGTGCAAAGCCGGAGCAGTTAAAATGGAGGAGCAATAAAAACTCTGGGAGGACTATTGATACGATAACAAGTAGTTTAATATTTATATGAGCTTGTCTTTGTTGTAAACAGATTAATGCGTAATGTGAGGAGCTACTAATTCATGTGAGACAGTCGTGTTCCTTATGCTACATACGGAAGGCAAAGAAACTAGATACAACATGACGGAGGAAATGTTCCCATGTACGATAAATAGAATCAGCATGAAAAATATTTATTGAGCACAGCTCATCGTATTTAATACTGTAGATAGTTCTGTCTCTGTACAACAGACTTGTTAACAACATTTTTTAGGAGCTTAAACTCCTCCAGGCGGTGTGTCTTTCGAGGAAATATACGGAACCAACACCAGTGGAGCGCTTCTTCAACACTGAGAGTGAGTTGTTGCAACCGTTTCAATTCTCAGGTTTTGCACATTATTTGAAACCGATTGCTCGAATGGAAGGCCAGGAATAGTTGTAAAGTGGAAACTGAGTAAAGATATAGAGACAGTTGCTCGCTTTTTTCTTTATACACATTTGACTATAAATATACACACAAAGGGTCTACTAATGTACGCACTTTCGACGATAGTAATACTCGTTGGCCCATGAATTTATATGGCTCTCGGCAACTTCTTGTAATGACTCGACTGTTGTTGTTAAATGGGAACAATATCTACGTTTTTACGCATATTGACTTGTCTGTATCTTCTTGACTCACTCACTTGCTTAGATATAGAAACTGTACATGAATGGTGGGAGAAAAGCGGGAGTTTTATTAGAGGAGTCTCACTGCTACTTATTGCCAGAGTATTAAAAGTCGTATTATTTAAGACTTGGATGTTTTCACAACAGGTACATAAAATCACGTACGCTATTATCTAATATATGTAAAGCATTTAAGAGAAGTTTGTAGCACAATCACATATATCTATAATTATTTTGACGCATATTTACAGATATATTGATGCATGTATTAGTGTATATTTACATACACAATAAATGTTTGTGTGCTGTAAGTAATGCTGTAACGGTGTGTAGTATAAGTATGTATATATACAAAAGCATGTTTAATATACGAACAAGGGGTTTTTGTTGGGAGTTGAACGACATGATTCGTCATAATTGCAGTCTGCATTTTTGAACGTCTCTAAGCACAGCACATATGTAATAGTGCGAGCAGCTCCAACAGAGTTAATACTACTTGTTGGTTTTATTGTGTACACTTGTCAAGAAAAAGAGAATCTTCGTGTGTGTATATACTTATGTAATAGCATTCTCATCGGATTTCTCCACAAAGATATGCTCATTTAAGTGACAATCTCGTGAACGTGGCGAATTTGCAAAACGGGGAGTTTATATACAAAAGAAGAGTAACAAGTAATATAGTGTCTAGTAATGTAGTAGATAGTGCAGGAAAGTGTTTAACTCGTCATTGCTTACATAGTACTAGAAAAGAGGAGCAGTGAACATGAAGAACATAAAAGTCGACACTAATAGGGAAAAAACAGTTTTGTATTTCCTTGCGCTCCTCCACAGGCTCACTTGCATATGCTTTCATCCTGAGAGCAGCATAGAAAATGGGATGAGGCCACGACAGTATCATCTTTCTTAAGATAAAAACTTAGCGGTGCATATCACTCACAGATAGTAGTCCTGTTTACACATCTTCTCTTTTCTCTAATACAATTCAATGATATAAGTATTATATTATTTTGCAACAGCCTGATTATGTTAACATCGTTGTACATATCCTCCCAACGCTATTTTTACGCTCTTACAACCCTTACTCTATAATAAGCAGTACATTTTTTGCTTTGTGAAACAAATATGACATACATTCCTTTGGTTTGATACACAAATAACGACGTATATCCATTCCTTTATGTCTGATTCAGATGTACGACTATACATCCAGTAGAATGTGATTCAGGAGAAGTATCTCTGCCGCCAAGGTGCGTATTACAAGTGCACCCCTTGTTGTATCTTTTTCATTTGATGAAACCTTCCATTGACTAATAAGCGAATATGAGTGTGGGACATGTGCTAGGTTTTATCTTTTAAATTAGGGATAAACTGCTGCTACCACCAACTATTTAGCCTAATACAGTTGTTCTCGAGGATTATTCTACCGATATTGTCTTTGGGTTCTCTAGGTTTGGCATGTTTATCAGTTAAAAGATATATAGATTCTTCACGGTGAAGTGATTGTTATTAGACCGGTCCAAGCGAAATGATTTTTGGATGGAGTGCTACAGTGTCAACACAGAACGTTAATTTAGGTAAGCTGTTCATTAAGGTATATTGCATTACTGACGGTAAACTATTTAGTGGCGTATGTTTTAATACTTGCGGCTTAATTTGTTAATGATTATTTCGTTGGAACAATATGAGTTACGCTATAATATATGTATAATAAGATTAACTGAATCCCACATTCACTTATATTACTATTATAAGTGATTCTGTTCGAGGAAACATGTTTAAGAGAATCATTTGAGAAGCCGATAAAATAAACAAAAATTCCATTCGTTGAATACCAATCGAATCAATTCCAAGAAACAACTATGACTCAAAGAAATGCTCCCATGTGTGTCAAGAGTTTATGTCATGTATGGTGTTGTCGGCTGTTAAAACTAAATACTATGGCCTTGTTGCCTCACATTGTTGACTTTATTTTTGTGTGACTGCTCAAGTACAGAGAGATATACAATGTTTATTTATATTCAAGATAAAAACTTGTTTAGACTTTCTATTGCAACTCCCCCAACGATGGCATTTATGGAATGAAATTAGTAATAACATCTTCCGCTTGTATCACGACTACTTTTATCAGGAGTCGTGGTTTCTTCTATAGCTGGTCATATCAAGCGGGCTTCAGAAACCTCAGCAAACGTTTCATTTGTGTATGACTGGAATATTGAGTGAACAGAATGTGACACTCTATTGTCATATGTATTAATTCATTTGTATTATTAATTCATTTGCGTATACGCAACTGTCATCATTGTATAGTTACTTGTAGTAACCTTTTTAGTTGGGTTTTGATATAGGGAATGTGCTTCTTAATGGATTAAGGTGAATTTTAGTTAAGTGAGTCCCAAATACTTGTGTAAACATAATTTCCCTTTTTCACTATACAGCGTAATATTACATACCTTGCTAATAACAAAGACTTTAATTTGTGTACATTAATTACTGGAACTAATCTTATAAAAAACAAATTGTAGGTGGAAAGTTTTTAGAAAATTTTTGTTACCTTGATTGTATATTTTTATATATGTATGTATTGTATGGAACCTACATGTTTTAGTTAAAATATCCTGTAAAGAAAAATTTTACTATGAGGAAACATCGGTGTAAACTCTTTAGTTCCTGATTGCCTTCTAGAGCAGCTCTGATGCATCCAGAGAATATTCACACTAACTCCGTAATTTGACTCACAATCAGCCTTACTTTGCTCACACACAAATGAATGCTCGAATTTCTCGAGCGGTAAATTATGATTCCGAAACTTGCTACTTGACAAGCATGGTGTATACTGACTTCCAAGGACATGCACAATTCTCCTACTTCAAGTAGACACACAAGTAACCAGGTTAATATATACATACATACATAGTTGAGGCAAGTACAATTGTGGACGAAACGTAGTTCAACAAAAGGAATACATACTTTGCTTTTTTCTACGAACTCGTCAGTTAAAGCGTGGATACAACCGAAAGTGTGACTATGTACATACAGTGCTAAGTTATCAATTCAACCCCCGTTCTTCTTTTCCGTCTCCGCTCCCTTTTTCTTCCTTTTTTGGTCTATGTTACGCGAGAAGAAAAAGTTATTTTCCGGTGAGAGATGATTTGAATTGTGAATAAATAAGGCAAATATGGTTGATTCATAAAATTTTTAAAATGATTTATCCTAATGTAAATACATGAGAAGAATGCTTGCAATTGCAAATTCCTTCATTGTGTTCAGCCTCATGATTAAATGTCAATATATGCATAATTGGCTAGTGGGGAGCTTTGTTAGAAGCCCGAGACGCTCAAGGAGTGGTAATACAGAGGAAGAATAAATCTATATTCCTCCTGTCGCTCACATACTTAAACACATATGTACATACATGCACAGTCACTCACGTACACTCACAAACATTTTTTGATATCTCGTCATGATGTGGGTTAGTTACGGGAAAGTTCTCTATCCCGACATGATGTATTTGTACCTATTTGTATCAACGGCTTAGGTTTTACAGCGCTTATAGCGGACGAGAGAGATATGCTTATGGGAGGGTGGTTGAAAGCTTAAAGAAGTGTGGCGAATAATTCACTGCTTTATGATTGATCTAAAAAGTATATGTGTAGATTCTGTTCCGTAGTGCTCTCGATATAATTCTTGGCGTTTGGCATATATCATATGAACGGAATGGAAAGAACAATCTTAAGTTATATGAACTATTGAGGGTTAAGTCACGAGACAATGTTAAGTTACTTATATGCCCAGTCTATTTTCTTGTATATGTATACCTTGTACCCGATTTATGAAACAAATATCAGAAAGATCGTTGGAGGCAGGGAGAAGTTGAAACAGAAGAAACTAGATGGGAAAGACGAGTGGTAAGATATTGGGAATGTACATGCTAAGCAGCGGGAGAAAGAATCAAAACCAAAGTAAGAGATATTCACTATAGATTTGTCTGCAGTATAGTAGAAACTGGCTATATAGCGAAAGAGTAGTATTGTAGCATCAGAGAGTAAAAAAATGCACAGATTTAAGCTTCATTTTTCATGAGGTTTATTGACGTGCAGAGGGTAGACAGGAAAAAAGTAAGGTTGTGAGTAAACAGACTCCTTCACATGCTTGCACTCGTAATACATCTGCTGTTTCAGAAGCTTTCTATCCTATGCATTGGGAAGTATACTATCGTAATATACACCGACCGTATTTACATTTTTTCTAACAAATTCCAATGCGCCTACCAAAAATCAAGTATAGTAGAAGGTATTGAAATGAACAGTACTTACTCAAACCCTTCCCGTTTCCTGCTGCTTATTCTTACAAGAACCCTGACGCATTTTAAATCTTCTGCATGTCTACATGCATATGCCAATGTATAATGGCACTAAAATCACACGGCTTATCACATTTATTTGCATTTTTGACTTTTCTTTCTTTCACTTCGCCTTCAATACAGTTTGCCCTTTTTTCCTTACTTGTGTCTCACGCTCGGAGAAAAAAACTCGGTTAGAAATATCCGTATAGGGTTCGAATGAGATGAATGAATGAATCAATATGGACTCTGTACACTTATATGTATTCAAACTAATGCGCTAGGGCGGAAGAAGTTGCGTTCTTATCTACTTCTTCCTGTCTTCGTCATCTACTCGTCTTTACTCCACTTTCCACTTCTTGCTTTTACACAATATCATGATATATTTATCATCTGGTGGGAACCTTCATATGCAATTATGCATTTAGAACAGACTTTTTGCTATTTCGACGGGTTTCCTATTGCAAGTAAACTTCATAGTTTATGTATAAATAGATACATGCAGCATCTTTCTCTGTTTCCCGAGTGTCATTTTGTATTTTTTCTTTGTATCATATGAGCTGTTTTCAGAGAGATTTATAAAGCGTTAAGGAATTTGTCTTTTCGTTCGGAAAGGCTTTAGCTTCAAGGTGTGTGTCACTCTATACATAAACATTTAGACAGTCAGATACAATTCAATCAAATTCTCAGGTATGACAGGTATATATATTATATTTACTTGTTATTAATATTCGTTTTTGTGAAGTTGATGTTCATTAATCAATTTGGTATTTATTAGATTTATTATTATTTTATGTATAGGTGTATTATGGTGACATATCGTCTTTGATTGCGTTCTTGGATCTTTTATTCGAGCATAAGATTCATACGTGACACTTCTACAGAAATTGCGTCATCACCAAGTTTGCATAGGTTTAGCTCTTGCTAAATGTATGTCCAACGTGAAGGATAACAAGATGATGATTGCTTGGGATGTTGATAGCTGGAGATTATCGTTAGCATAATGCCCCTACCTGGGAGATACTATAAACTGAAGGCGAAAGTGTGGGCATGTACATTACATGAAGATATAACGGTGTGTTAAGATAGTGATAGTGCGTGGCTCTCGTCTAAACGAGAGAACAAGTATTAGATAAAAAAGAAGGATGAGATTGTGGAGAATGTTGGTTATAGGCAAGAGATATGTTCCAAGGAAGCTGAAACAGATGGGTGAAAAAAGTGGGATGATGGGGCTGGATACATGAATGTCATGTATGCATTGTACCTTGGTTTTGTAGTAGCTTACAAAACGATACGGTGAAATCATATACATATCCAGCTTTATATTAGCGCTAGGTAACAATGCTTCAGATATTGCTATATTAGATGGAAATTTCGGTCGTACATGTATTCATATCCATATGTATACATATATTATGGATACGATACTTAGTATGTCTATACCTAGGTAAGAGCAGTAGTTACTAGAAGTGGAAAGAACAGTTTGCAGCTGACTGTTAGCAAAGAATGTGAATGTCTTCTTATTGAGCTGTTATTTATTTTCTTCCCGTTGACGACAGAAATGATTCTGAGAATTTCCGAGGCCGTTCCTTCAACTACAAAGAGTTCGGACTCTATGCAAGAATGACCATAATGGACAGCAATTGTTCATTTTTGACATTTACTGAAATTTTGTACAATTTCTACCACGTAGTTGCCCAACTTTTTGAAAAAATTGAGATCGTGCCAACGAAGAAGGGATATTTTTCAACAGACTTTTCCACCTACGTTTACTCTATTGTATAGCGTGTATTGGAATTGATACTTGGAGTAGGAGTTAAGAGAGCATCAATGCTGCTAGTAGTCTCCTGTAAAAGTATTAGGCTTACAGTATCCGTTCACTTTTCGTAGACATGTGTGTAGCTTCTTGAAAAAGAATGGCATTTACTATAATAAAAACTGGTGTAAGCAACACGAAGTACATATATATGTATGGCATTGATGTACACACCGAGTGTATACTTTACACGCACTGTACATAACTCATGTACATACATGCACTTATAAGCCACAGTAGAGCCTCCGCCAGTTTTAGCAGCAGCATCTTAAATTTTTCTGATCCTCTGACGACGACCGAGTGTGTCAAGCCCCATCAAGCCATCCAATTTCATCTATTGCCAATCATGCATTGATGAGATGGCCACGCCAATCCACCCAATGATCCCATCCACCCAATAAAGTCTTTGCCGAATTATAAGCGCCTACATGGATTGGCAACCCAGGGGAAGTTACTTTGGCTCAGTTTTAAATAATACTACAGGCATTATAGGTCATAACGTTCAGGAAGTGCTGCATTGGCCGACCTCCTCAATGTCCACCATAATGGGTCTCTGTAAGCTTTTCAATGTTCTCTACGGACCTCAAAATGCTCGCTCAGCACAACACACAGAATCGTCGTTCTCGTGTCTTCTCTCTTTTGCTTTTTAAGTCTTATGTACGCTTTTTCGTGTTTTCTTGATTTTCCGTCACCACCAACGTTAGTTTCCCCATGTATTTTCAATATATGGCATGCAAGCAGTATGGTTGAGCCAGGAACGGTTCCTTATCTTACACACATCTTCCCTCTCCTCATCCTTATGCAACATGTTAGTTTGCTATCTTCTACCGTCCCAATCACCTTTATATTTCCCCCTCTTGAATTCATAATCGATCTGTTTTAATGCCATTCCCTAGGCACCACCTAGGTCTTACCTGACCGTTTGGCATCTATAGTTTGGCCGATCAACTTCTTTATCTTGACTGATCAAAATCTGTAATTTAACAGATCAAGTCCTTTATTCCAACCAATCAAGATATGCATTTCAAACGATCAATGTCTTCATATCAACCGATCAGGATCTTCATTTTGAGCGATCTAGTTCTTTACTTTGAACGAGCGAGTGCCTCGCTTTGCCTGACCGGAATCTTTATTTCTAAGTCCACTCATCATACAACTAGAGAATGGAGATCGAAAATCGAAATAGATGTAGAAACTGAGTACGTATAAGCTTTACGTCGGATTCTTAATCCAAGCAGTACATGCACTTTTACTCAAGATGCTTTCGTTTAGTAATGGAAATACCATCGGTAGTTGGTGAAATTTTCTTTTAGTTTTTCTTGTTACTTTCTCGAATAAAATGGAAAGGTCGGTAGTGCGTTTATCAGATAATCTATAGATTTCACACGCAGACTGAGTGAGTAAGGCACTTTTATCGCGTTAGTTAATTCCTCACAAGAACCTTGCACATCAAGTATAGCCATGCTATCCAGTGAAGAGATTTACAGATCGCTTGTGTCTTCTTTAGAAAAACCTTTGGGATGAAGGGTCCCTGCGGAACGATCAGGACTGAGTTGATCTTTGGAAAGCCAGATCCTCTGCTTCCTATTCCACGGTGTCACATCATTTGATCTTGTTGAAGCAAGAACAGATTCTCTCGTCTTTTATTGTCATTTTGCTTGTAAATGAAATACCGTTCGCGTCACCACTTGTTATATCACAAGTAGTCAGAAATTACGACGGGCTGTTCCCTCGCTGTTTCTGTTTCTCTCTTGTTATCTTGATTTTTGCGGGCTACACTTGACTCTTCTCTAACTTGCTACTTACTAGGACCAGCAGTAATACAGAATGGTGTCGGGGCTTGTGTTGGAATAAGCAAGAAGGGTGTTAGTGTATATTGCTTTGTATGTATTGCTCTCTGTTTGGGAACAACTGACTGCATTCGAGTGTATCAGGGATTTTATCGGCTTGATGATCAGAGAAGAGAGTGGAGCATCTGAGGATTCATGTAAGTGAGTGTGTAAGCAAAGTCAGTGAGGCGAGGGAGGTTACTGTCGTCTCTGTGGCTTTGCAACTGTAGGGAATGTCTTAATCTGGTTGACTAATTCCCAGCTCTCTCTTGTAATTCAGACAACGAAGGGATGGATACTACTTACTTCTCATACTGTCGTTGTACTTGTTACCATCTTTCTATCTGCTTACTCTCAACTATCCACCGAAGAAGGTCCTAGTATCTATAAGGAAGATTGAAGTATAGCAGTGTAGTATTCATGGAAAAGTAAATCTTATGCTAATTACTGATAATACTTCACAGCAGATGTCGAAATTTCATTAGATTCCCTTGTTTTGGACTCGAAACTGGGCGAAACTGCACCATACTTCTCAACTTGTTCAAGCAAAAGCAGGCAATCAAATGAAACCGAACCAAATAATCTTCTACTCATGTTGAAGAACTTGCTCTTTCAACCATTTCCATAATTATATTCATATACTATCAGTGCAACTCTCTTTTAAAGTCTATGGATATACGCAGCAAAAGCTTCGAACACCTTGCTGCTGCACCTTCCGTACTTTTGTTACCTTGCTTTAATACACACCGCTTGGTACTTAAGATTAGTATTAGGTATACATACATCGTAACTAGGTTCTTGAATATCTGTCTTTTGGAGTTCCTTGCCGGCAGGGTTATACGTAGTTTCGTTCCAGGTAATACTTTCTGAGGGGTTGTTCCATGGGTTGAACTTTTTGCTGCCAGAGAAATGTTTAGGACAAACTGTGAAATCTAGGGTAGCTCTATTTTTTATACGTTAGGGAAACGCTGGCCCGATACACAGGAAAGATTCTTAGGATAAAGAGTGTAACGATACAAACAGCAACTTCTACTTTCACCCTCAGTAACTTGCTTTTATGTAGCTGTCTTCCTTTGCCCTGTTGATAGATTTTCTAATGCTGTCTTCCTCTACCCTGCTGATAGATTTTCCAATGTTGTATTGGCTTAAACTTGGGTACCTTTTTACTATATTTTGTATATACTTTTATATGTATCCTTAAAATTTTTTGTTTTCCGATTTTATTTTTCTTACACTATTGCAAAGTTTTTTCAGTTGCATAAACCTTTCTCTTTTGCAAAGTTGGAATACTGTATATTTCTTTATCCTTACAAAGTCGAGTATTTCCGTTCTTATGTGATTCTTCTTGACCCTTGCAAAGCACAAAGCATGTAGAGTGTTCTGTATTATACCATCAGAGTTACGTATCTTATTCCGTCACCCTTGCTAAGCAGGCTCTCTGATGGCTTCTTCCTTTACCCCTGCCATGCTTGTTGATCATTTAGTGGGTTTGATCGTGAGATTTCGTCAGGTCCTAAGTTTTCTAGTGAGTATATCTATATATATATATAAATATGATGTTAGTGTTTGGTCTAAGTTTGTTGATGTTATTGGGGACTAGGAATGGTATAGCTGGAAGTTGTAACTTTGTTGGGAATCGCAGGCCGGCATCCCCTCTATTATTTTCGAATCTGCACGCTTTACCAAAAATACCTTTCTAGAATGCCAAAGTTTGAAATAGATGTGACACCTTTTATGGCCCACTATAAATATCCGTTCTTCATCTATAAAACAAATGGTATTTTCCTGTATGCCTAGCGTCATAAAAAGATGACATTTACGATGCGTTCATCTAAAGAAAGTCCTACATGGCGATGTTGTTGCCTCCCGTTCCTATTACCCTACCCAGTCGCGTCTTTGCTATTAGTAGTACGCCGGGTCTTCTCAGCAAATGCACTCTCAATAGATATATAAGAACTGACAAGAAGCTGATATCTATAATGCTTTTACTATATTCTCAACACTGACTGATTCTTTCCAGTATACAGTTAGTTCTCTTTTTCTCCATGCCTGTACACTGCTGTGAATATAAACGGAGTTCTTGCTCCCCATTATCATCTATGCATCTTGTCTCATTACGAGCACTGAGCATCAATAGGAATATTTTCCTCTCTTTCTCTCTCTCTCTCTCTCTCTTTCCCAAACACAAACTCCTCTCTTACTTGCCGTACATTTGCACCCTGCCATCTGCATAATCCATACATTTACATACATCTAGCTACTGGAATACTAGGTTTCTGTTTAAATCTGACTATCATCATCATCATCACCATCAACAACAGTAGTCAGGAGTATCTTGGGTGTTGGTAATAGGAGGAAATTGTGGTAAGAGTGACACATGAAAACTCACGAGCTTTCGCATAAGGAAAATAGCTTTTTGTATCCCGCCCACAGTAGCCTCTGTCGCACACTCGTATATATACACAAACAACCACACAGAGCTTCAAATGGCATAATCTCACACACAAAACTAATTGTTTGTTTCTTCTGCTCCGTCGTCCTTATCCCATATCTCCTTCATCCCTTATCTCCTTTGGAAATTTCTCCTTTCATCCCACTCCGCCGCTCCTCAGCCAACGTGGATTTTTTCTTGTTAATATTCACATGAAAAGTACTTTATAACTTAATATTTATAAGCTATTCGTTTACCACACTTCCGATGCAATTATATATACTCTACATGCTTGTACTGCTTTGCAAAGGTTACAGTAATGTTCTATTATATTTTTACTTACCTACCTAAATTCATGCATGTGAGTCCGCGGCTGTTAACTCTCAAACAGATAAATAAAAACGTTCAATTGGGAGGCATCCGAAATTGGCAGACTGAAGGTATATTCTAAACAATTGCCTCGCCGTAATCACATCACGATTTGCTACGTGTGACATCCATTTCTCGTCGATATAAGTATATATTGCATGCAAGTAAATGTAGCTGTACTGTTGATGTGTACAGGAAAACAAGTAGGCGTTTGTATTTACGGATGATTACATCAACATCTACAAATTCCATCTGTGTAGGTACTGCGTTGAAAAGTTTTTTTTGACTCTTTTAACTTTTTAAAACGCTGCACGTACATATAATTGTTACCTCCATAGTTCCATCTAAAATGTTAGCAGACAGGGCATGAGCTATATGTGCATGACATACTCACTGAATACTGTACATCAGCTGACAACTCTTGTTGTAAGACGGTTGGAAGCATAATCTTTCTGCCGTTGTTCTTTATTTATTTAAATGCTGAATCAGTTGAAAGTTTGAAAACAAAAGGTTTATTTTGCAAGTACATGTGTTTTTCTAAAGAAAACGTCGAAAGATAATAAAAATCCAGGCGAGTAATGAATATTCCTGGGATTTATAGTTGAACAACAAATTACAGGATGCTATCGACGGATGTGGACATAAGAAAATACTGGATTTCGTATTTATTTTTGATATAGTCCAAAACACTGGAATTCTGTTAATGCACACCCAAATATCACAGCACGGTTTACTGCCTTTTTCACAGTCATCAGGAACTGAGTGTGAAATAAGTTAGATGATGAGTGGATTGAGATAGTTTTACATTTGCTTCGGCGTCTAAGTACATATTTTAGTACGTTATCATCTATAAAAAGGACATTCCAAGTACATACTTGTTGGCAGGAAGTTACAGAAGCAGGGATGATTTTCGACGACAATCAGGTAAACATAGGACTTTAAAGTGTTTGGTAATAACTGAGGGATTGCTTTAGTGTGTGAAGAGAAGGAGTTAATAACGTTAGAGCTAAGACATGTAAGAATAAAGGTAAAAGATATTATTGTGAGAGACTGGGGACGATGAAGGAGGGAGAAATTGTAGATTGTTTTTGAGTGTATTTTATGCAAGCAGTTGATTATGATGGGGGATGTGCTCAACTGTTGTAGAATGACTTAATAGCATGTATAACTTGCATACTTTTAAGTTGACATAGAATGCTTTACAACACAAACTTTTCAGAAAGGAATTAAATGGTCGAGCAGGCAGGTGTAACAAATTTTCCTATGATTGCCGTGTAAATTTATATGCTCCAGAAACACGTACAAGAAATTTTATGCTCTCTTCCCTTCACTAATGGTTGTTTATTCTCATCCTTCTTGTAACTTTCAGTAGTGCTCACTGTTCTGCCTAGATAGTTACCAAAAAATTCCGTTTTGCATACATACATATGTATAACAACTAACACTGAGAATTCAAGTAGTAAACCCTAAACTTTACACACCACACTTTCCGTAATATTTTCCACACTATATTATCAGGTTTATATCTTCCTAGAGTAAGTATCTCGTCAAAGCTATCATTCTGGCTGCTTATGAACGCACATTGAAGACAATCATGTCTCCTTTGGCGTTCGTATTACCTCTTGACAGCCTACGTACCTAAACTAAACTATAAAGATAGAAGATCGCTCGTCCCTCTTCTATTCACCTGAGAGTGTTTACCACATCCCCATGTTCACACTTATTGTCGACATCAACTGACTCCATTTGCCCCAAGACTTATCGCTAACCGCATAATCTGGTAAAGGGAGCCCATGAGAACTGAAATGCATGTTTACTAACCTGTTTTCAATTATTTCTGGATGTGGTTTTGGACCCTCCAACTCGACGACTTCCGAATGAAACTATAGACTTCATTTCACCTTTTGTGGACACTGTGTAATTAAAATTCCTTCTATTATTTCCGATATTCGTTGGTAAACATGAAAATAAAATTAATAACTACTTTTTCAAAAGCTACATATTGACTTGGAAAGTATTAGTTTGTGAAGTTTTTAGGATGCTATTGGTAAATGAAAATAAATATTATGTAATAATAATATATGCAAGCACGAATTTCTCAAATTAATTTTCCTGTGGATTTTAATTGGAGTTGATTTTTGTCGTGAAGCATTTATTGGTAGTGGGGAGGCTTAAATTTTGCTGGGAAACAAAGTCTTCGTAGAAACATTTTTGGATTGCATAAAGCTCCGTTAGAATTTCTCTGACGGAATTTATTTGCAGTACATTCATGTTTCAGGATATTCCTTTATAAGTGACACAGTTGTATTAATATATGTGGGTTGCTTAAAATTGCACATGCAAAGAGTGTAGGTAGTATATATAGCCGTAGGAAATTGAGGGATTGAAGTGCAAGGTCGACAAAGCACCAAGGGGTGTTGACTGGGGCCAGTTGAGACAGAGTTAAAGCAAGTGTTCTGCTACTCGCCCAGACACATGCACTGTTCCTCATCATGGAGTATACATATAATGAAGGGTTGGATGTACTTCCTCTCTCTTCCTGGCTTGTCTCTCATCTCTCTCTCTCTCTCTCTCTCTCTCATGACAATCATGAATGAGGTTGAAAGAATGATTGGAAGATGAACAGGATTGCATATATATGTGCATGTGAGAAATGTGCATGGGGATAGGTTTGACTCGGGGATTATTGCTATGTGACCCGATATGCCGAGAGTATTTAGAGTTTTTGGAGGGTGAGGGAGGAAACCTGTTTCATGGGCCTCTAGTTTGAATCGGCCGAAACCCCCGTCTACATATGAAGATGGATCGTCGGTCGTGGTGGATGGGTGCCCCTTGAGTGTGTGAGTGTACAGAGAGGACGGTAGTAGTTTGTGTGCGTGATATGCGCAGCGGGCCCTCGGAGGAATCTTACTTCCATCCAACAGTTCCGGTCCTGTAAGAGAGCCTTTACTTTTATTCTCATCATTGAACCCACTCTATTTCACTGGCTCTGGTTCCACACACCAACGTCTTCCTATTCACACCAAGGTCATCTGAACAGTCTTAGACTTCCCAGGCTCTTGACAATTTCTAAAAAGTCCTCTGGAGTCCTTACCGGACTTGCATGTGTCAACGCACACAAGTCCACTAAGCTTTGCTTTTATTGAATTCCGACTGCACGTCCACTATTCACTTCTTTAGAAAAAAGCTTGGAGCTACACCTCACTAAAGTTCTAACATATTAAGATCATTTGAAAAAATATTGGTAACATAAGCCTATTGTTTTTGACCAGACTTAATACAATTTCAAAACTTTAACTGTGAAAAGTTGAACCAAGACAAGCATACCCAAAGAATATCGTAAAGATTGTCAGCCAAGTCACCAACCTTCGAAAGTAAAGACTACTACAATTGTTCGAAAATTACAACTGTGAAAAACAACTAACAATAATATAAGAAATAATCTTGTAAAAGTGAAAAATCATGTGCACAAAATGCATTTGGTGCAATGTGAGACAAGAAACAACGATGTGAAAAAACAAGAAAGCAGCGTTAAACGGTGGACACCGAAGTACAAGAAGGTTGAAGGAATAAATTTGGAGAAAGGGAGAGAATGTAACCCTTGTAACGTTGCAAGCAGAAGGAAAAATAAAATATTAGTGAGTAATTCGAAAGCTAAAGAAGAGAAAAGAGTAAAAGAAGCAAAGTGAAAGAATAATTCGTACAAAGTATTTCCGTATGTATTCAGTAGTAACACTGCATAAGTGTCAGTGACTTAGAAGGGCAGTGTTTCGGGTGGGAGTAGGTGTGCTGCTGTTGTTGTTGTACTTTTTATATGAATTGTAACCACAATTTGTTGGTTGCTGGGAGTGTTTGAGAAAAGAGGCAGCTACTGGAGTCTGGAGTAGAGCCTTGAAGTCATCATAATTGGCCTTTTTTGAGAAGAAGGGTTTGACATTCTTATTGGCTTGCGCCTGCTTGTGTGTATTCAATTGTGTTCTTTATACGTTCTTCTCTCTCTCACACTCACTCACTCACACATACACATACACACAGCAAGCAAGCGAGTTGGTGGTAGTAGTGAGTTGGGGCAAGGTACAAAAAGCTTGTGTTTTTCGTTATGGGAAACTTGTGTAAGTTGATGCTACTCCTGCTGCTTCCACTATTACAACCCCGTATTACTACATACAACATATAGGTTCACGCTACAAACTCAAGTGTAGCAGCGCAAGCGGCTTGAAGTTGACGTTAGAAACAGTATCACAGCTGGTATACAACGGCGGTTACTAGTTGGTGTGTTTTTCCCAAAGATAGAACCGGGCAAGACAACATCATGCACTTGAAGTTAACCCAAAACAGAAACTTACCTGTCGCCTTCTAAACAGTTCGGGTCGTCTCCCACACAACTACAGTTTCTAACCTTCCTCTCTTTTTCTTTTCCTCTTTGCTCTTATTACCTTTAGGTCTCAAAAAACTTAAATTTCACTGAGAACAAACTTGTATAGAAGACTTTTACCTCCTCCTTCTCTCTGTTATAGATTCTTGTTATTGTCTCTTGATCTTTACACACCGGGACCTTTATTCCTGCTCACCCCATTAATACTTATACATTTCCGGCGAGGCGCTTACAAGGGATTCCTCTCTACCAACGCACCTCACCCTACCTTCCAGCAACTTACATATGTTCATGTGTTAATTGCTGCTCAGCACAGGTCCTTTCACCTGCTGCACCATTTTTTAACATTGTACGGTTCTATCTTGTAAGACTTTTCTTCGTATTCCTCATTGACTTTAGTTTAAGAGATTTTTTCGTGATAATTAAGTTGTCATCAAAAACAATTTATAAAAATTGCGTCTAAATCAGTTATACAATGTAAAGTGAGAACTAATAACTACATCTATAACAAGTTTGAACGAGGCATCTTTGAAATTAACTTCGCAAACATTTGTTCCTTAGTGAGGCACGGATTTATTGTTATAGTGAGGCAAAGACTTTAATTGCAAATAAAATCCGTACTAAAATGTGGACCCTTACTACCGCCAATCCATTCCAGACAGGGCTTGAGGTAAGTCTCGAAAAGTAATCATCATTTCCTTACCTCCTTGTATTGTTTTGTGACGTTGTCATAGTTAAAATTTGTTTCAATAAAAGCCACGTTAGTCAATTCTGCTGCTAACTGCTGAAAATTCTGATGGTATTTAAAGCAAGGAGATATTTTGGAAGCAGAAACTATAGGGCTTCTGAATAATTAGTAATTTAAGAAATTGGTACTTTCAGCTTTTAAAGTAACCTAGGTATACTTATGTAATGATTATTATATTCTAATACTATATATTCGAAATAATTCTAATAAAAATTGGATTACTGAAATAAGCTAGCAAGATCTAAAACAGTCCGAAAAAGAGCTAAAAGGAGGTGATGTGTAAATAAATGTAATGTAAAGACTCGCTTATACTAAACGAAGCTCAAGGGGTAACTTGTGAAATGCTAGAGAGCGTGTGTACACAGGAATTTTATTGTGTGTGGGGCAGAGGAACGAAAGTCTAGGGTTGGAGCTCTGACTGTTCCTACTTTACCCCATTGCTCTCAACAGTGGCTTGAAATTTCTGATCTGCAGGGAGATTGGCTTGTACACTGTGATCATAGAACCGTTTTTCCATTTTTCCTTGTACCATGCACAAAACTATTATAATATATACTAAGAAGCTATACATGGGTGATGGAGTAAAAATTCAGCAGTGAAATAGTGGATGCAATTAATTGGTGAGATGGTTCATCGGTATGCAAGATACAGTGGCAATTTTCTCGGGAAGCAATGCCCGCATAGACTCCCTGATTAGCCAACTTCTTGTTGATTAAGGCAATTTGAAGTCAAGAATTGTGGCGAGGGTTGCAATTATAGTCTTATTACGTGTCTACATACGTAGTGTAACGGTAGATCCACAAACAAGCATCTAGAGTCAGTATTATTGCTGGGTTGGCAGGAAACGGTAAAGCAAACCATAATGTTTATTCACGTATAGATAGTTATACCAACAAAGTCAATTATATATGGATACATTTGTTAAAGAAAATTCCTAAGTGAAGAGAGCAATTGGCATTGTCTATAGTAAGAATAAGGACGGGAGGAGTATAAGAAAGTTCTAACGGAGGGAGGATGATGGGGTACAAAACGACTACTGCTACCTTACGTCCAGTCTTCTCTCTCATGGCCGAGTAAGCACAGGAAGTGAATCTGATATTTTTTGGGAAATAAGCCACGCATAACTTACCACACTTTTTCTAAATGTTGTTCCAATGTTGTTATATAATCTTCAGCTTCCCATGCCATATACTGAGGTCACTTTTTCCTTTCCACACATGCATATACTACACACACATGAAACCAAGCCGTCTCATTTCAATAAACTACTCTCCATAAATCATTGTTTCTCGTACACATCCTGTAAGTCTTTCTCCTATACAAGTATACATATATGCATACCCATTGA
Organism: Lipothrix lubbocki; assembly: GCA_034696945.1. Taxonomy (NCBI): domain Eukaryota; kingdom Metazoa; phylum Arthropoda; class Collembola; order Symphypleona; family Sminthuridae; genus Lipothrix; species Lipothrix lubbocki. Next base: position 78,051 of record JAQGAK010000027.1, on the reverse strand, counting down.
TAGACGCTACAGACCACTTTTCTTTCTACTTGCTCATCTGTCTTTCAACTCTATTGGTCCTACTATTGATTGAAAGTCGGTGGGTACACAGAAAACTTGGACTGTAATCGACAAACGAGAAAATATGAACAAAATAATTTCTCCGACAGGGCTCCCCGAAACCCTACCTAAATTATTTCCCCTTTGAATTTTTTTTCTGGCACAAGTTTTTACATTCCGCTCATTTCCACTTTTCAATATTTCTATACATGTATGTATATGCGATTGTGATATTTGGACGTGCACCTGCATTTGTGTGCATTACACCTATAACTACCTATTACTTAGTGTCAACACATTACCTACATCCACACATCTTGAAATTAAAGTTTTTGCTATTAATGGAGCTAGTAGCAGACCTTGCACTACAGATTTGGTAAATGATTTGCCACAAAATTGATGTGTTAGAAATGTATAAAAAGAAATACAATACAAGCGAGTAAATATTTTGTGTACATAAAACACAAAAACGTCTTGCAACTTGATTCAAGTATAATGGACAGTTAAGCAGCCTGAAAAAAATACAGGAGACGAAGTGAGAGAAAAAGTTTAGTTTGAAGTAAATATACAAGGTTTAGTGGGGGGAAGTGTGAATTTAAAAAAAAAAGTACTTTTTCGAGGAAGGGCAGAGAAAACTGGAATAGTGAATGAGAGAAAGAGAATCTATCAGAAAGGGTCGGATTTTTGCATAGAGGCGGCAAGTACACTATACAAGTAACTATCTCTATGGGGCACTGACATAAAGACGGGATGAGGAGGATGATGGTGGCATGGATGTGCCAATGGATAGACAGTGTGATCGGACAATTACAATATCAAGTAGATGGTTATGGGCTCATTCCTGGCCTAGTCAGTTGCTATTGGACCTCCCAATTGCATGTTTGTAGTCCTGAGTTGTCGTTAGTACTTGGACAATGTTGGACAGTCATCGAGGACCTAATTTCCCTTGAGTGCTGTGGCAATCCGCTGTCCAACTTTTTGGGTGCATGCTTTGGGTCATTTTCATGGTCATATTGAGAGAGGAATGGACAGGCAAATGATAACATATCACTTGTTCAATTGTGAGTAATCTTGGTAGTCAAGTATTGCGAGCCCTTACATATTTACCCTCCGTCTTTTTTAGCCAAAGTTTTTATATATGTAGTATAGGGGGTGAAACTGACGACAATGGAGAACGAGGACGACTCCTCTAATACATAACTATACCGTGTATTGTCTCCTTTTTTATTATTATTTTTCTTGTTCAACTTTAACTCCCATCCTCTGAAGCTTGTGTACATAAGCCATTGTACAGGGAGGATATGAGACGATTGGCGGAAAACTTTTCATTCCTGTACTTACTGCTTCCCGGCTCTATCGTCGTTATAGTAGCTTCTTCCATCTTTGGCCAGGATTATTGAAACGTGAGGTGAAAACACACAATATCATCTCTAGTATATTTTTTACAAACCTTTTCCCTTGCTGGAGCAAAACTGGTGAGGTATAAGGCATTTTACTGTATCCCCTGCAGAATCGTAATCGTAACAATTTACTACCAGTTAGTTGTTAAGCTCTTATTTAGTACTTGACAAACTCCGGCTCCAACATGTTATGACATCCTCATATAATCAGCTATATAAGTATAGTAGGAAAGTTCAACAAAAATACTTTTGGTATATTTCTTGTATCTCAGTAACAAATATGAACCACTTTTAGACAGGTACTGTTCTCTTCCAAGGCCGTTTTCCTTCACTGTATTCATGGTTTCCAACTCTTTTAGGCCCCACTAGTTAATAGATATGCTTCTGCTAAAAAAAACTTGTTCGAACATGATTAGCATTTGTAACTGCGTGTTGCGTTGCAACCCATGTTTAAATAAAAGTTAAGGATTTTACTTGAGTTCCATTTAACCGAGCTTTTAGGCCCATAGGGAAGTAGCGTTTGATAGAAAGAAATTAAGAATCGCATATTTTAAAGGTTATGTATATGTCGCTAAGGTAGCTTATACAAGGGAAAAGTTTATCGAATAATTAAAAGGAAGATAGAGATGCTTGTTTTCCTACGGACAATGAAGCTCGAGAGAGTGACTGGGCACGGGAAGAGAATGGTGAAGTGGAGGACAGAAAGCGAGAGGTTGACTGAGATTGGAATCCAGGAAAGCCCTGTTGACCATAATATTGTTTGTATCAATTAGCGTCGGGAGTGGAGGGTGCGAAGCAAATTGGTCGAAGCAAAATAGTTTCATTTCGCAAGCTATTTGTGTAGAAAGTTATCTTTTGGTCTCTTGTTGTCGGCGCCGTCCTAGAAACTCTTGACTTGACTTGTTTCTCTCTCTCCCTTTCGTCCTTTGTACACACAATTGCCCAAATGCTGTGCACAGGAGAAAAGTTAGTGAGATTGTCTCCTAATTCGAGTCCACTTGCTTATTGTGATTTACGTTGTTTACGATGAATGAAATAGCCCACCACCTAGGCCTTCCAGTCGTAACTTCCCCTGAAACTTGTAATCAGAGGGGACTATACATTATATGTGTTGCACGTATTAAGATATCGCATACGAACATGTATGGCCAAGTACAAGGAACAACCAAGTATAACAAACTACATGATCATAGACTTTACATGTGTATTTGCCAAAATAACTATTCTCGCTAAATGTGAATCTACTTCGTGTATGTAATACTAAGCTATTACTACTGCACTATACTTTTCCAGGTGTATATATTCTAGAATATGACTGCAGCGTATTATAGTAATCTAACTGAATCAATTCACTCCTGTGGCACTCGTTTCTAAATCAGGGCTTCCGTGCATGTATTTATAGATATTTATATACATCTTATATATAGATTGATTGATATATGGTAGTTCATTAAATGAACTTTCACATTTAGTATGCATATCCCAACAAACCAGCCCGACTATTGACTATATAAGACAATTGAATGCGGCAATACTTATCTTACGATACTTGCCATGTCTGCTCTTGTTGTCTTTGGTTATCCTAAAAGGTTTTAGTTTCTTTTTGTTGTACTTTTATGGCATCAACTTCTTTTTAGCAATTTCGACTTCCCCTTTGTCGTCCGTTTGCACTCCTGGATTTACCACGGCAGAGCTGCATGGTTTGGGGTATGTGGGGATGACGGAGTTTATTCTACGTTACGAATTTTTCTAATGTTTGTTACTACAGATATCTCTCTATTAATGATTTCGTTGTGACGACCGTGATTCCGTGATTCCGGAAGTGGGGTGGGGGAGTAAGAAGGGGGGACACGGAGTCCCTGACGAGTAGATCGAACTATCGGAGATATCTAATCGTCATTAATATTTTGGTAAATGCTACTTAATCCCCTGATACAAAGTGAAACGGAAAAGTATGAGGGGGTAGGGGTGGTGGGGGGTCGCCTGAAGTTGCCGACAAGTAGATCGAACGCGCGCGAAGCGCGCGGAGATCTACTTGTTGTAAATACTTTAATAGTAATTCCTACATCATATGTTAATGGGATTGATAAATCCATTTACAATGTTTGGAGGTCATGTACAAATTTCTGTGGGGCATGTTGAGAAACAAACTGGAACTTGTTTTTCCACTATATAATGTAGGTATTATTACTATTATTGTATACCAGTTCCATTTTTAGTATTTTGTAGATTAAAATACTTTATGATGGCATGATTATGACACCGATTGTTTCAGATGGACAAGCGAAGATTGGCTGGAATACGAGGAATAGCTTGTTCCATACATACGTTTCAGTTGCTTAGTATTCCTTATACGTTTTTGAAACTGGCAAAGAACCTAGCGCATATATAATGGCGCGACTTACAGGGAATCACATAAAGTATAAAATAGGTTATAAAGGATGTAGAGAAATTTTAAAGTATATAATCTTGGAGATTTAAGATCTATTTTCCGTGACAGTGTGTATCATTGTATAAGAATATTAAAAGGAATATTAGGCATTGGATGATGCATCATATGGAATATGTGGAGAGCCGTCTGTAGGATTTAGATGTGTGGACATGTGTAGAAGAATTTCACTTGAAAGGTGTATGTGTGTGAGTGTGTGTGAATGTTCAAGTGAATATTATTGAGTGTGAAGGGGATCCCATGGGAGAGCTCAGGATTTGGGTTTTCATCACAAATACTGCGGAAACGTATGTATATATGGTATGTAGCCATTAGGACAAAGACCAGCAATTTGATTTGATTATGCCAAGTTGTTTATCAGATTGATATGGCTTGTTGCTGTGCAACTTGTCTTGCTGACTTGTTAAGGCTTGTCTGGTCTACACAAGGCTAGAATTGCATGGCTTATGCGATGGGCAAAGGTAGGGACCATTTGGTCTCCCTGTTTACACGATATTTATTTAGGACTGTGCAGAGCCTGACAGATGGAAACCAGAAAAGCTGCATCAAACACATTAAAATTTGGTTCACACAGCCGGAGATGTGTCATGCTCCTGCTTTTTCTTACTTTCGTAATACATAAACAAAAATCAGTCGAATCCATTCGCACCCTAACGTATAGGTATATACTATAGCCTCCTTCCTTTTATTATTTCTTGTAACTACCCATTGCATAAGCTCCGGTGTAGACGAGCCCCTCTCTTGCAGCTCCACTCGTCAAGCTCTCGCATATTCCACTCTGCCTCTACCCCCTTGTTTGTCTCTCTGATTTTTCAGACTGACCTCTGTTTACTTTATGCCATTATATTTCCTCCGTTCCTTTTTATAACTATCTTTCTCCCCTCTTTAAACTGCTTTGTATACATCTCTGGGATAGCATTAACCGGTACAAATGTAGTAGTACAATATATTTTTTATATATACATTTTTCCGTGTACATTCCGTAAATAAAGTTGTGTACATTCACTCTGTAGTTATATTTTATACATACATACATTTCCATATCACATTCCCTGAAAGACTTACTTTAAATTTCGTGTTGTTCACATTTTAAGAATCATTCTAGGATTATACTAAAGTAGTCCTCAGCATCACATGAATAGTTTCCATATATGTCTTTAAGGACAGATAATTGCAGTCATACGTAATGAAATATTTTACATTTAGTTTTGGTGTATGAAACTACTAGAGTTGAATGCATATGATATTTACTAAATTAATTTAGTATGATACCTATACACATGTAAGTACACGGTTACACACGCATGCATTATATGCATGTACGTCAATCGTAGACAGCGAGAGATATTTAGTAAACAGTTGATTGTAGAGGAAGGAAAGGGGAAATGAATTTTGTGTTATACTGGTGCTTGGCTAAGAGTCCTCCTCAACCCATACCATGAACATGTTACATAAGAAAATAAGAACATAGTGATACGACAACCGTCGAGGTCTGTCCACTTATATACATATAGTGATTGCATGCACAACCCATCTGTCTGTGTATAAAGATGAAGAGGCTCGAGGAGGTGTACAAGTAGCTATAACAAGTGTGCAAGTACATATATACATGTCATCAGTAAACACATATGCAAGTACTTCACTTGTCTCTACTATACGTTGGTAAACAACATATAACAACATATATAACATGATGTAATAAGTTATGGATATTCCCGATGTTAATAAAGGCTTGTAGATATGTACAGCTAATGCAATGAACATTACATATTATTGTGTAGACGTTTGTGCGATAAATCTGTACATCACTTCATCGAGAGCATCCGTATTAAACTGCTCACAATTCCCATACGTGCACAATCATTAGCACATAAGGCACCTACAGCCTGCATACCAGTGAGGTTGATGAAGTAACCGGAGTTCTTGCTGACATTATAAGAGATGCGGGCATGAATATACTGTAAAAGTGTATAGACAGAGAAGTGAAGAGGGTTGAAAAGGGGGGAAATGCTTGGAGATGGGTCTGCCAATACTGAGAGATTAAAGCTTAGTATCGTGTTCACAGACCATTTGCGGTAAAGCTGACCATCGTTCAGTTGGTCTGGTGGTACGGCATAGAGGCCGTGTTTCTAAATAGATGACCCCAGCGAGACAAGGCACCTGTTCCGAGAGGAAGCGCAAGGAGGATTGAGGGTAATGACAACACTCGATCTCGGATCAGACGAAGAATGCTTCGACTGAACCGCGCATTACTTATTGTGATGTTCATTTAGTCAAGTAAACATTGGGATTTTTGTTAACCGGCCAAACTCTTTACCCTTCATATATAGAGATACACATTCTCGGGTAGTAAATTGTTGAGAAAAACTGGAAGCAGCACAGGACTACAAGCAAACAGTATTCATTTGAAGAAAAAAGAGTTACAGGAGCGATGATGATGATGGAAACAGGGAGGAAGGCATCTATTGTACTTGACGGTGTTGGATTTTTCAAGCCTTTTTCCGATTGCCTGAACTTGTGAGGGCAGTTTCATGAAGAGAGGCTGTAAGAGAGAGCCTTAGCATCTCTTTATATACATTCGATGCATATTTGGTGTTGGCAAGTCATTAATCGTAGCCAAGTATTTTGGGATGAAGGCTTGTCATATCTCCAGATGCGCCGACTTGTTCTTCCCATGTTGAGAGAGAGAGCGAGTATTGCATACTATAATGCAATATTCTCATCTTTTCCCTTCTTTGCCAAAAATACAGGGACGAAAATGCTATTCAATCTGTAGTAATCAATTTCAGAGAACCACGAGTCTGCCTCTAGATTTATCAATTCGCCCACAATAGCTGTATTTTATATCATCAGCTCAAAGAGGAGGCATATCAATCAATGTGAGAAGCGATCCCTTATTTTTTCCAATTGATCTTTTCAACCTTGCAGCTTGTATAGTTGCATATTTCATCATCTTTGTCTGTCTTCCCTCTACTTCTCCCGTCCTCCTCAGGTATTCATGCTACTCCACATTATTTTGCAACCAGGCCACGCTTCATTAGCTCCTTCGGCTCACATTCAACCACCTAAATTGTATGGTTACAACAACTAATGCAAAGGTCCATCCTGTTGTAGTCGTAGTTTGTAGGATGCTTCGCATTTCGGTCCACCTCTCTTCCTGATGCAAGTCTTTTTCTTGCAGTATAGTATGTATACATATATTGTGCTAATACGTTGCACTTCGAATCTTCTTCCTCTTAACTTGCTCTGCATTACGTACTTCACGTGGCTTGCACTTCATATCTGGTTCGTCATAGCTTGCTCCTGAATATATTGCTCTTCACATCATTGAATGCATCATCTATTTATGCTATGAACGGCAAGCGTTTCCTATTGTATGCCGTTACCTCTTGTTTCCACCCTCTCCCTCTCCGTCAGTGTTTCTAGCAAGTAAACAACATTTTAAGGAAGCTTCTCTAAACTGTAAAATAGTCGACTGAAGTATTACATGTACAGATTAAAAACAAATCCTAGGACAGATTCTACCTTCACCCTTTAGGTATCTACATGCATAATTATACTATATTGCTATAGTAGTGTTGAGATGCCTTAGTCATGCTATTTTTAGTAACATTGTAATTTACTATATGTAGTTTACTGGGCTGGTCGTCGACGCATAGACACTTCATGTATCTTATCCTTCATATCTTTTATGAATGCATTTAGTTGCACAGTCCATGTTTGTATTTGTATAGACTTGCTTTGAAATTTTAATGGACGAACTGTTGGAAGGGCTGGAAGTTTGGGGAATACGAGTATATGCGGATAGTAATAAGAAGTACGAAGGGGTGAGATGGAGATAAACCACAAATTTATTTATTTGGCCATTTGTAAACAACCTACGTTGGAACATCTAGGGTTCTCACAAATGGCATCGATCCTTGTAGTACTCATTTTTTCCTCCCTTACGTCTACGGATCGTCGGCATAATCATGCTAGCATAGCCTTGCACAAGCGACAACAAACGGTCATATTTGCAGACATATATAGGGATACATATACATTGAATGACTGTATGCATTCAGATGTTACATGAGCACTTGTATGGAACATTGTATGAGGGATGAATACGTGCGAAGATATAACCGAGGGATGAAAACGGGGGAAATGAGTCTTAGTTATTGCATCGCTAAGGACTTGGAGATTAAGATTGAGGGCAGAAGGACTCTCTGGAAAGTTGGTTGGTACAGGAAGGGATTGTTATTAGTGTTGACGATGGGTCCTGAAATCTGTCGACTCGCCCCTCACTTTCTTCCATGTAGTATACACATTGCAGTAGTATGTTATATGCTTGAGAACCTGCCGCCTGTGAAGGATTTGGAGGAAAAATTACGTTTTGTTTGATTTTCTCTAAATGTATGCTGTGTTAATGGAGTTTCACAGTCTCTCCTGAATTGATTTCGAGAATCTGGATGTCTGAAGAACGTCTTTGCCATTTCGACTCCATTAAAAATGTTATTTGAGAGTTTTTCATTGATTTACAGATCACTAGGCACTTAGTACTTTGCACCTTTTTCAATAGCCCAGTAACTCTTGGGATGCTTAGCAAACGGGAATCAAGGGGGTTGCTTTTAAAGTATATTACTTCTCTTATATATTACACTATTGCTGCTTCACTATTCTATATGGCACTTCACTCTTACAACTTGAATCACTATCCCACTGTGTTTTTACTATTTCGCCGCATTATTCTGGAGCCCATTTTTGTTTGCTCAAGTAAGCTTCTTTTAGTGTATGCATACTTGTTATGTCAATCGCAAGCAAGCAAATTTTACAGGTCGTTGTCATTTATTAGCTTACAATTATGAGCTGGCCTGTGGCCACATTCTATATTTTTGGATTTTTAAGCTCGTTACATCCCCTATTTCTCAAAGTTCTTCTTGGTGCACAGAATACACCAATACACTTTTATACTCCAGCGGGAGCTAAACTGTGTACAAGTACTCTTACATGTAGATACTCGTAAATTTATAACATTATAACTATGCTGCTTATTACATATGTACATTATGTACATATTAGATATTTATATATAAATACATAATAGATACAGTAAAGAACATTTTTAACATATATATGTACTTGCGGGGTATTTAAAAGTACCACAAGAAGGCGAATTCATAAATCAGAGTCGCATGAACTACTATAATTCATAATACATACGCTACTTAAAGGTTTCATAAGAGCCATTGTTGAACAGATAAATAGGTATAGTGGATTCATTGAGTATACATACACACGTTTGATGCACACACATAAAAGCATAAGAGATTCTTTTAGTATTATGTATCAGCAAAAAATTATGAAAGTATATGTAAAAATTTAATGTAGTATGTATACAATTTAAATACGCGAGTTATATGAATTTTGTATAGATACGATACAAGTATCTTTCAGACGGAGATCTAAATGAAGGAGATTCTACTTCGGCCAAGACAATGCGAATTGATACCATGGGCTCTCTCTGCATACAATTTAAAGAGTTGAACGTATCACTTTACTTGAAGCACTTATTTACAATGTTCAAAAGCTGCTACGATCAATAAAACGCTGTATATTGAGTAAACAGGGAAAAAAGAGAGAGTTAGTAATACGTAGTCAGTCGACATGTTTCCGTTGAAAGTAAAAGCTTCCATCAAACTTGCCACATAAGAGACAATCCTGACTGTAGTATTAAAAGTAGAAACCCCAATATCTTCAAATTTATATTATGGACAGAATGTTAAAAGAGTATAAAAGTAGATACAGGATTTTATTTTCTCTCTCTCAACAAATTTTTACTTTGTTTGCTGTTGCAGTTTTCCTCTCTTTGGGACATACTTTGCTAAGCTAGAGTACATCTTCAACTAAAATGGAAACATAGAAATGACATCATGAAGAAATGATTACAGATCTGTATAAGATGCTGTAGTTCAATACAGGTGCTTCAGTGTTTCTATAATATATTGGCGTTTATAATACAATATGCATCTGTATTTGTGTTCCTCATTGGCAGAAATAGGAACTGAAGTAATTGAAAAATGCTAACAAGTTCTTTCCGCGGATAGGCAAGGAAGCTGAGAAAATAAATTCAATTAATGGAAATACCCCACAAATATTTTCCTTTACTAATTCCGCTCTTCCAAACATGCTTTCTCGTATGCGTACAGGCTGCCATTTGTATAGAGAACCCGATATTTAATATGTTTCATTTTATCTCGCATCATCTGTACTTCTCCGAAACTCTTTCATTTCTTTCTTTCCTTAATCTTCAATGTAGCGTGTGAGTTTTTTTTTGCAAAAATTTTTTTAATAAAATGACACCATGGAAGGGAGCGAGTGAGTGAAGAGATTCGACTCATGAATGATTAAAATACTCGCACTTTTTCAAAACTTGAAGCCTTAGAATTGAATAAGCAGAAATAGTCCAGTAGTAAAGAGATAGAGTGCAAGATAGTGAGACAGAGTTGCAGTTTAGAGTGGATTTAGACTCCAAGAGTGGCATAACATGTCCTTAGTAATATCGTAATATTAAAAAGTACTGTGAGGGAATCGAAAAAAAATTAATCGGGTCGAGCAGCAATCTGGTGCCTACAGGAGGAGAAAGAAGAAGAGCGTGCATATGGGCAAAGGAGATGAACGACTCTACTGGAGAAACTACTTATAAACAGGGGCTCGTCGTAGCTGAGATATTATACACACAACCCCTTTCCGTCTCTTGATTCATTGCATTCATCACGGCTTTTGAATGAAAGAAACTTTGCAAATTGAAAATCAGATCATAGCTAAAAGAAAAAAACCTTTGCTTACTGCCGATGTGCCAGCATTTCTCAAGAGCTACTCATCAGATATTCTGGTCGAGCCTCTGAGGGCAACTTCTTTTTTAATGTGGTTTACCTGCTTCTTCCTTTTTCTTAATTCTAACAGCTCCACACGATATTCATTCCTGACATGTTAAAATACTCACTATTCAAATACATTTTCACCACTGAAATAGTGTTTCTACTCGAATACATTGTATAAACAACTACCAGTCGTATGCAAATGCAATCCTACTATGTACAGTACAATCTTGAAAGCTGTAATTCTGTGAGACAACTTTTTCCTCAGCAGAATTGAACTGGTAGGGTGACAAACAGTCAAGAGTTTTTTATTTTTGTCTCTCGTCAGAACAGAAAAATTTTATATTCGCATGCTGTCATGCATGTTAAATTAGAGAAACGTAGTGCAATATCTTTTAGACGTTTTGAATCATGTTGGTAGGAAGTTAGACTCATCTCTCTAAGGTTACTGCTGTACGAAGCACTAGAATTAATATCAAATGACATCAAAAGTAACTAAAAATCAAAGCGACGGAAAATGTACGTGTAAAAAACTTCGGAAGGACATAATTGTCTTTACAGGATAATACATGAAATGAGTTGACATTAAAAAAGCTATTAAGTAAGTTGTTTGTGTATACAGTTTGGACAGATTTTTTTGTCGAGAAAAATATAAAAAATGAGAGGGAGTGGGGAGAATAAAAGAGAATGAAATGGTAAAAAGTAAGAAAGTGGTTTCCACAGTATTTATTCAAGTTTTTAATGCACTCATTAGGTAGTAAAAGGAGAAGTTGATGCTAGAGAACATTGTCATAAGAGTAGGATATAGAGGTTGTCAATGTCTTTAAATACACGGAACAATCTGACTGGTTAAACGATGCCATTTGTTTATGGTTGACTTGGGATAAGTCTACTCGGCTAAATGTGCATAAACTGCTGAGAGCAATGAGGCATCGGTGAAAGCATTGAGTGATGAGTTATAAAGAGAAAATACAGTGCGCCTGTAAATATAGTCTCAACAATCTGTAGCTGTTGTGGTCTCTTTCTCTTCACTATATCCACGAGCTTGAGATGACGATATAGAATAGAGCAACGCTGAGTAGCATTCCTTTCTACCATGTGCTCTCTCCTAATACCATGTGTTCACTCGGTGTGAGGTGACTCTTCTGCCGTATGTATATATGGGGAATATAATATGGGCCCGGAGACCCAACAAACAACAAGCCGGTCTCACAAATATATACTCATTATTGATTTATTCCTCAACGGAACAACAACATGGTCCACACAATAAATATACAGCTTACTATTACCAGCAGGTTCCTACGTATACTATTACTACTACAACTACTACAAGTGTACATGAGACGACTACGCCTGCACAGGAACCAATACCGGCTGTCTGTATCTTTTCATAATGTGTATACAGGAAAGCAACTGCTGTTCAAACTCCCAGTTTACTTTCAGCTTGCTCCCGATGTACTCCATCACGTTTTGTTGTCTCGCTACACCGTTGTTTAGCCCTGATAGCTCTGAAAGTCGTCAAATATCTAACCAATTTGTTCCACTCAGTACACCTTAACCTCGTCACTTTTTACCTTCACGGACCAGAATAGCCTAGAAATAACGACTTACGATCCCTAACAATTTTGTCAAGCTCACCCTTCACACATTAACATAGTTAAATGTAACTATATAGTTTAGTACTAATTCGGACTAAATAGCGTTTGTCTCTGAGCAGCGTAGTATTTCGATGTGAACAGCTTGACATGGTACATAATGCAAAGTGTATACAAATGTAACGGAAGTTTTTGAAGAGTTTAGCATTTGTATCTATACAACTTCAACACGTGCGTTTTTACACGGTTGAGCGTATGTATCTAACATACAATGTCGTTTTCAAGTTCAGCATTAAGTTCTAAACAATGTAACCAATGTAGGTGTACAACTCATTTATTTGGATAGGTTAGCTTATTTATCTGAACAGTTAATTGTGACAGAGTGAACGACAAAGACGAGATTGTGTAGGTGTGCGCCTTTTACCGTCCAGGAAAGCCGTCCGTTTTTTGCCGGTATCTCCATACCCAGAGCTTCTTCCAACAACCTAAATTTACCTCTATAGAGCCTATGCCCCCGGTTAGCTGCTTGCGTGTTCGTATGTATTCCCCTTTCTCACATACATATATCACAGCAGCACTGATTCACCTCAGTTGGATCTACTCGTTGTAGATCCACCATTGACTCCTCTAACCATCGTGCCTTGGTGACTCTCAGCCTTCTATACTACACACCATTTAGCGTCCTTATTTACCAATTTTGGCTAAGTTATGTAATAACCACTGCTTTATAACAGTTATTGCTCATTGACTCAATTACATTTTGAGTAAGTTTCTGCTTAGTTAAAATATTTTCAGAAAACATAACCTGAGTAACAGTAATTTAACTACTAAACAGTGAAAAATTTATTTGGTAATCAAAACATTGTAACCTATTACAAAAACATCCAACTGTACTTTCGTGATGTAGTAGCAAAAGCTAATTGGTAGTGCAGTTAATATGTACATCAAGTGAATTCGATTTAACTTTGAAAGTCTTACGGTTGGTTTGGATACTATTTTTGATACAACTGGCCTCGGTTTGTTTGCAATCTTTGAATCCATTCAAGGTGAGGAGGGAAGAGAGTAACTACTAAAGGAACCGATAAAGTTTGGCCGTTCATTGCAAACCCGCAAGGATGTAAGACTGGCAAATCCGTCGGATGGGTAGCAACTTGTTTCACTTTATATTTCCTTCTTGGTTTTCTCGTAAATTCATTCAAATATCTTCTCTTGCTAGCTGTGAAAAATAATTTGCATGAAATGTCTTGACCCTATCAAACTTTATGATTGGCTTACAAAAAGGCAAATTTGTACGTGCTGACAACTGGATTTACAGGGTAGGCTCTTATAAGCTTTAACTCTTACTGTATTAAGTGCAAGGCTCGGACGTGTATGTTCACAGTAGTGATATGCATGGTTATATGTCGACGAGTACGTTACAAAAAGCTTATGTACATACATATAAGAGCTTTACACAACGTAACTTGTCGAAGAGAACACATGTAACAGGCATGCATGTTACATAAAGTATCTGTATACAAGAATGTACGGCAATACAGGAATGCATAAAGAATCTCATGAATTTTGGGTATTCAAATGGGAAAAGGGAAAAGTGGTTTCTCCGGTGGTGAAAAGTTGGACGGGAAGGAGGACCATGGGGATAGGTCTTTATACAGTAAAGTACTTGTACACTATGTGATAACCTTGTGCTTCTTCGATATGCATATGTAGTCGTTCTCCCAGAAAGTCCAGCATATATGAGTGGAGTGCTGTTTCATTTTTTCAATAAAGTATTTTTGGCGAGGTATGGAAGATGAAGTGTAGGATGATCGTAATCATGTTACATATGTATGGAAGATCCAGCCGTCCATTTCGTCAAGAAATTCAATACGACGGACCCGTTTACGATGCGATATATACGAGACCAATTTATTTCATCCTTGCCATTCTTTCCACTCTTGTATACTAGCCATGCATTGAATGCCCTTTTACTACCCCAACATGTCCTGCCATGCGAGGTTTGTAGGGTGTGAAAATAGTTATTCCCGTCCTGCTTTTCATAATACTCCTTTCAGACCACCGTCCTGCTGTCTCTTTGACTCCGTTATCAACCTCGTCTTTTCTTAGACCTTTTGACTTTCCTTGTGTCTTATTGCTTTAGCTGTATACATATGTATTACCATATACATATAATTACGACGTGCATGACAACTGTGTACTGTAATGTAATGGTATCCTCACGTTGGAATCACAGGAACATTTCTTTACTGTGGCAATAGAACATGTCGATATATGAAATATCCATGTTGCATGCAAGTGTGAATGAATTACCAAGTGAGATTGAAATGGAAAAAGCTTGTATGTGCCGGTTTTGTGCTGAATAAACAACTGAATACACGCTATATTTAATCAGTATGTATTACAACCGTATTGTTGAACGTTACTGTAGCGCTGTGCTATTCTAGGAGTTATACGGAAATACTTACATACCACCCGTGCTTAATAGAATTGCATGTGCTCATTGGTAAAGAATTGTGTTTGCTCGTCGTTATGTCACTGTATGTACAAAAACATTTTTAGTAGCGTACATGCTGGTAAATGGAAGTCGCACCGTTATGGACCTGCACAGTGAGCGGTCTAAAATGCAAGTTAGATATTGAGAGGGGCAGACACACATTTTGTCGTGAAATATTTGAATGTCGTCTAGTTGTTTTGCCCGTTAATCTACATGTGTCATCAAATGCCTGTCGACAAGTTGAATCAAGCGACAACTTACAAGAGAGGACTACTTTGTTATCTGAACTTACAAGTGAGAGAATAGTTAGCATATTACTCCATTCAGTCATGCATATGTAGTAGATTGGGAGAAGAGCATACATGAGGATACTCATGTTTTATGCAGACGACATGAACTGAGCCCCTTACATCAATCTGACCGACCGCATTGATTTAGCCTTCCCCACGTGCATGGCACACAAACAGACACGAAACAAGAGACTTTAGCTCCATTCCAATCCATTTGTGTCCCCCTACTTTGCACCTTTATTTCCTATCTGACATGTCCATTAATTTACTTCTTATTAGTCGTTCCAACATTCCCGAAGTAAGCTCGGCCAACAGATACAGCTTTTTAAACTATGTTCTTTATCTCTGCCCACAAGCTCCGCTCACCTTTCCCCACCTCTCTACACTATAACTAAACATTGTGTACATTCAATGGCTCATCCACCAACACGAGAAAGAAAACAGAGGTTACAAACAAGATCGTATCTCTATGGATTAGAACATTTGTTAACATTGTTACAACTGTTTTCACTGCGTATGTATATGTTTACGTATAGAGGAAGGCCAGTCATAAAAATGCCGAAACCACGAGGAGCTGGTATAATTGTTTTTGTATACAGAAGCCGAGGTGCGTATCTGCATAGTCTACACCCCTGAGCATTTAGCTACTGTATCGATGTTATATGCAAATGGTGTTACATGTAGATGTATTTTACATAAGTCTAAGCAATTGTATGTGCGATATACATTATTTAAAACGCATATAACATTACATGTGTTTCAACACCTTGAATTTTGTGCACATGCATGCAAGCGGTAATTTGCATATGTCAGTGGATATTAGTGAAGCCCAGGTTGGTGTAGGCGCGTAGTCGGCACCACACCTCATGTGGTGGAAAAGTTGTAAAGTGCGGACGCAACACATTGTAATAACAGTTGAAGTCCAATGAAGAAATCAGGTGCGAAGATGAAAGCAATAATAATAGCATGTGTATCGCTGGTCTTCCACCTTTATCCTGTAGCTACCTGCACTTCTCCAGTATCTTTTCGTAATGCTTTGAACCACACTGAGAATAGTTAATGCACTGCACTAGTAGGTTTTGACTTAAAGGGAGACATATAGTAGCACGAAAGGCATGTAAGTTGCAACCAAAGTGTGTGTGTTTTCGTAGAAACAGAACGGACACATCAACTATTCTGGTCACGAAAGCAAAACTGTTGTGTAAATGCCTTTATATGTGATAAGTTGGAAGTTACTGTCAAATGTGCATTAGATTCTGCTGTTGTATAGAGTAGACTCATATTAGGCTGAATCTCTTTAACTGTTTTTCACGCAATTCTATTTGAAAGGGACGGGTTTTCCTTTCCTGTAGAGCTGATGGTGCTACTATTAGATTATTATGTACATAATGAAGCCTAGACTTGATATTATTATGGGTTTCTTTTTAGATATGGGGTGAGAACTCTTGGAGGCTCGTGAGTGGTACATGTGTACACAGGGGTTTAGAGTTGAGAAGAGTTTTTACAATTCGCATCACTTCTTTTTCCTTTTTATTTGCTATGTTTTTTTCTGGGTTTAGGCTATTATTTGCTGCACCACCATATGGAAACAGATACGTCCACCTCACTTCTGTATTTTCCTTGCTATCAACATTGTCATTATTATCATTCTGTTATAGCATTACGAACTTAATGCACGTACAGCAACTTTACATGCGCTACTATTATATTATTACTATAAACTTTGCTACAGTATTACTATGGATGTTGCTATATCATTACTAATCGTAAGTGCGTTGGCGGGAGCACTACTCAAGTAATAATGTGTAGTTGGTCCTACTGAGGCTCTCACAGCCATCTTCTCTATAAAGCGTCATCATTTTTGTCTTTATTAGTCTTGCTTAATTGTTCAGATGCAGTCCACATTGCCAAAAGGATGGCATCTGCAGCCCTTTACTTGGATCATTATGATCATTTCCCCGTCACTTGTTATTCTTTGTTTTGCCTCTGAGGAGCCCAGGTTTCAGTACAAGTATACCCTTTGGAGTCGTTTTACCAATTCGTTCCCTACTTCTCGCTTCCATCCTAAGACCCTCTCAAATTCTGCATATCATCATAAATATTCAAACATCCTTATAAGTATATTCTGGTTACTCTCATATGCTCAAGTTTTCTTTGTAGACTACTAAAAAGCGCGCGATGCTATATGACAGAACTGCTGAAATGACACCGATGACTTGTGAGCGTGTGTACCTACAGTGGTAGTCCTGGATTATCACGAAATAAACTATTTAGTATGACAATCTGTAAAAACATTACGTGCTCCCTTGTTATAGTACTTGGTTAAAGCATAAAACCTGTTTTTGCATTGCTACTACGGTAAAGAATATAGTACTATGGGCCAGCACAGGACTGCAATATCATGCATATATGTACTCGCAATATACGACTTATAATATTACATAGTAGAATTTTTTAACAGTGTAACCAAGGATTGCCGAGAATTAAAGATATAGTTCTCTTATTTTCCGCTCCTCATCTGATTAGATGAATGTCCTCCCAATGACTTCCAGCGTTTTTCAAAAATACTTGGGAACAAGCTTTCATATAAATTTAATTCTTTTGCAGCTTGAAATTCGATATTTGTGTATAATAAAAGTGTAGTATCTGTATGTATAGAAGTATAATTGTAGTGCGAGCATGGGTTTCGTATTAAGTCATGGTTCGAACAGTGAATACCAGTCCGATATTAAAGTTTTTGTCAGGTTCTTCGACGAAAACATTTTGTTTACTCGCAAATGTGACCCCTGTTGTTGTTGTTGTTGTTGTCGACGGAAAAAATAGAAGCTGCTCGAAATCGTAAACAACAACATCGTCAAGTTTCCTTTTCCTATGCACTGCACTGTGAGCGAGTAAAATCCCCACTTAAGCTTGTATCGAGGTTTATCCAGAGCTTTTGTCAGCTCAACTGCTGCTTTGAGTGAAGCATAATGAAAAATGGAAAGCCGTACCTTTATGGCTGTCTTTATATCCTATATACGTACATGGTTGACTGTAACTATACCAGAAGGTTTTGAGAGGAAGGCTGTATTTTTAGACCACCATGTCCTCTATATCTGTACTTATCATAATTCGGGGTTTGCTTGATATAGTTTTACATGCTGTGGAAATATGAGTGCGTGCATCCACTGTATATGTATATAATAGAAATTCTCCTATGTGCACATATTTCCTTTAGAGATGGATCTGATTTGTTATGGTGACACTAAACAAATTATTCCATTGCCAAGTTCTTTCGTTCTTTGGAGTAACGATTCAATGGAAGATAGAATACTTTATCGTATCCCAGAGTTGTTTGTTGTTATGCGTATATATGTCAGATAACTAACTAAATATAGATATAAATGTAGCAATAGATGCAATAAGCATTTATAGAATTGTTGATCATGTTTATTTGATATGCATACATTATGATAAAGCAGGCTTCAGTATCCTTCATATCAAGCGTGGGCCAATGGTTGTCATAGCCTTGTGTACGTAACTTTGATTGTCTTAGGGTAAGCATCAACTTGGTAATTCGTTTAGCTACTCTTGTCTGTGCACATGAGGGGAGAGCAGAGGTATAGGGTCTTATGTTACATCGAGGGTCTCTTCCCTATGAGTAATTCTCAATCTCCCTGCCTTGACTTTCGTCAGAGTGCATATATTCACAATAACAAATTAACGACCAATAGTTGCCTTTTTGTAATTGAACTAATATGTTTATGCAAACTAATGTCAGGAAACGGACGGTAATAAATACCAACTTGAAGATTGTAAGTACAAGTGTTGTACATCTATATATGGATATTTGGATTTGGGAGTGATGGCTGAGATAATAATAATGCTATATGAAAAATGCAAATGTAATGGAACAGTTAGCAGCTGCAGTGATTAAGAATTAAAGAGAGAGAGAGGCATTTCAAATGCAGCGGGCTTCTCCTAGTTCCCAATACATTTAGATTATGTATGTCTATTATACATACAGATATAGTACAAGCATATATTATTATTGCTTTTATGTACGGCATTCTTTGTAGGCGCCGTACACTATTTATGCGTGTATACTATCCAACTTAAACAAAAGTAACCTTGCGTACATCAGTGTCATAGTGTTCATCTCTGTCAGGGTGTAAACCAATGTATGTACATAGCCTACTCCCTGTTTAGCTCGTACGATGATGGTTGACTCATGATGCATGTGCAGTGTTAGTTTATATTATTATGTTTACAAGAGATTCTCCACGCCGGGTAGGAGGACTCATGAAGTTGAACAACAAAGCTAGAGATGTGTACTAAAGGGTGAGGTGGGAGAAGAGAGATTTTAAACGCTCATATTGTATTCAGTTCACAAACAGTCCCTAATAAAAGCAGTAACTGTAATAAATGAATTGTGAAAATGAAAATGGCTCAGAGTTACTATAGTTGGAATGAGAAAAAGCAACAACAAAAGCTTGAAACAGTAGCTTTGTTTATTTTTCAGCTTCCTTCTGCTCTCCACTATCTCCCGTATATTATTTTTGGCAGACCTATAATTATCTGAACTTGCCTGAATATGAATCCTGTAGTCAGAGCGAGACTTCCGTAAATTGTATAAACATTTACAGGTATGCATTCCAACGTTAGGAAGGTTTATTCTATTAAATGCACATCTTAGGGTTCTCAAATACCATGTATACCTTGAATATACGTCCTTTCCATCTGAAGTGTTTATGTACACTATGCTGAACAACTATAAACTACACAACTAGATAATTAAAACGCACATGTAGAATCACTTTAGCACACTATTTTGTAGTATCTTAAAATGGAAAAGAGGTGGAATGAGGGAGTTGAATGGGAAAAAATAAACTTGGTCGTAAACTCCAGAAGATTTACATGTTTTTTACTTGCGGACACAAGTCGTACACAACAGGCGACAATGATTTTATTATGAGGACAGGAAAAGATAGGAGGTATTATGGGGGGAAACGAGGGGAAAAGGAAGAGTAATATAGAAGAAAAAACTAAATATGATGAATACACTTTAGAAGTTGAAACGCATATGTAATATACTTGTGTGCAGAATAAAATAATGAGAGAGAAGGAGCGGAGATGCCGTAGCAAATTATGTTAAAGAGTTTTGGTTGCTCCTACTTTTGTGAATCACAAAGTCGACAGTTATATCTAGTAGAAGGAAAGTTGAATTTCATCCGGAAACAAGAAACAACAAGTAAAAGGGGATAAGCTATTAATGCAAAAAGTATTTTATTGCTGTCTCCAGCGACTGCAAATCTTGTTTTGGGAGGAAACATTTGGCTTGTTTAACCCTCGTTGAGGTAGTCAACAAATTAATGAAATTAACTTTCGCTATAGGAAAGAGACAAGAGCTAGGAATCCTTTACAGCCACACTATATCCGTCATCATTCTGTCCACGCTTGGATACTTTTACGGCTATCAGTTGTAATTCAAACTCCGCTCTACGTTATCTAACTCTTGTAATCCGATTGTGCTATTCATTCCGCCATGTACTCATTCACCCGCTCTTATTACGCTAAAACTGCTAACTGCCCTATCCTCCGGTTTACAGCTTACGTATCTATCTCAGCACAACCAAGTATACATCTCTCTCCGCATAACCATACATATCTCACTGCATGAGTGCAATATAAGGAACAATTAGTTGTATAGTGTTCACCATTTACATCCTGTGAGCATTTCACAGTACACAAATCAAGACTGAATGTTCACTACCTCACTAGGTATGCACACAAAGCCCTCCTAATTTGTGTTTCATGGATTTATCAAGTTCCCCGAATTGCTTTCTAAAGAGATCTCCTAGGTTTCTTGTGACGAAGTTGTTAGGATGCCACACGCTGTTACGATATCTTTGGTCTTTGATAGGAAGAGCAAAAGTTGGAGATACAGCTTTGGTAAATGGATTACATGTGGGTAATTGAGTAGCCCTTGTTCCGACAGTTGTGTATTTATGGTTGAGAATCACCATGAACGTGTATCTTTTTGTAAAGTGTTGTGTTGTACAAGAGTAATTTTTGTATACGAAATAAACCGGACAATAACGAGAAGCGTAAAGTTGGGTTGACGCAAGAAGATACAACTTGTTTATAGTACACTCCGTAATATTAGGATACGGTTGTATTTATTAGTTAGATAAAAACTGTTCATACTTTTAGTATCTATTTATATCGGATGCATAACTGTATACATATAGATGATGGTGAAAAAGAGGAACGAGAATGGAAATTATTGCTTCTCGTCCACCAACACTGCTTATACATGTGTGTACATGTTTGCTGTTTGGTAGCACATGATATGGGTATTCTTGTGGATGCTAATGAATGTATGGTGAGGTGCGAGGAGAGGGACTGGACTCCCTTGTTTACAATGAATTAGTAAGAAGGAAAAGTTGTTGATGGAAATGGCAGTGGTGCTGAGGCGATGCATGATGATGGTAAAGGAGTTGATGGCATGAGAGCACATGTAGAGCCACTCGGTGCTCGGCTGAAACTATTGATTTTGCTCAACTGTTTGTTTTATTGTTTGTTTATGTTGTCAGCAGTTTTCGTTTTTCCCGTGCATTCAAAGTAGCATTATTGATTGGGAAATCCAATCCCGAAAATGGTTCTAGTTCATATGTAGAGTTTCCCTTCAGTCAGGGATGTCTGTAGTCCAAAATGTACGAGTTTATGTACATGGACATCCTTCGAGGATCCCGGAACCAGCACAAGTCATGAGTAATAAGCAGAAACGCAATATTATAATGGGCCCCTACTTACTACTACATAGAAATGACCGGAGACTACGCACAGATTTACTCCATGGCTACCCTCCACATCTTCAAATATGCCCAGTTTATAATCGGGGATAACCGTGGTCTGCAGGGTATCCACTGTTTAGTTAGCAATAGTCATAGCGTGTATGCAATATGTTGCAGGAATATTTTAATAGGATATAGCAATGTAGGGATAACCAAGGGTTGTACATGGTTGGATTACCATGGTTTGCTGATGGAGCTGTACTTATTATAGTCATTCCATTCCTTGTTACACTTGGGCGATTACTTGAGTAAATGGCGATTAAGGATACTTGTCTTTACCTAACTGTTGTAGCGCTATACATAACAAAAACAGTAGTACTTTATGTTATTCTGAACTCATAAGATTCATGGCTTCTGATCATGTGTACAATAAATAAATATATAAACATACACAGGAATCGAATGTGTAATCAAACTGCTAATTCTTGACATGGACATGATGTTCATGACGAGTATGACATGGTACAGTGGGTGACTCAAACGTTTGTTCAGCTGAAAAGCTTAGATAGAGGGATCAAATGCACATTTATTGGACTTGGAACTTTTTCCAATACTACAAACAGTAGACTACAACACACTACCAACGTGTGTATGTAGGCAGTGGTTACGTGTCTCAGAATATCTCTACTCGTCTCCAAGTGTCCACATTAGCCACTGTTTTGTTCTTACATAGCTCACTCTCTCTCTCTCTGCCTCAAAAAAATATACAGCCTTGCGTTCTTCCCAGTTGACAAATAAACAAACAAAACCTACCTAAACACCAGTGTTTAACCTATACTCACGAAGTGAGAGTATTGTTTTTCCTAGCTGCTTCAGCTGTTGCTCTATAAGCTCTCTATTGCTGTTGTGGCTTAAAGCATACCTGACATGCATGTCCGTGTACTAAAATATAAGTGTACTATCTTATATGCTCACCAATTCGGCAGTGAAGAATATTTGTACAGAGGTGTATTAGTTACCATTTTATAGAGAGTGGCCAGGGGGCTAAAGTGTATACAGCTGGGTAGACTTACGAGAGTCAGGTAAGTCCGACGGCGGAAACTCGTGGGCAATATTGTATACGGTAATGATGCAGTAGGAGAGAATAGAGAGTGTGAGGCCTACGAAAGGAAGACATAAGAGAAACAACAGGGAGCCATGAGAAGGAGACAATAACAAGGAGACCTTGGAAGCATACTAGCTGTTTATCCATACATTCAAAACACAAACAAGACGGAACGGTGGAAAGGAAGGGAGAAACGCAAAGGTCTCTCAGATCACATCAAATCATTTTAGATTCCAAACATCTCTTCTTCTCCTCACATTACCTATATACACTCAACAAGCGAACAGACGTTTTGAGTGCTATATGACGGCACAGCTTCTGGAAGGAAACCAGTCTAGCCATACAGTCCTATGTAGTGCAACAACTTGTCAAGAGAAACAGTTTGCAAAAGGAAGGAAGGCCAGAGGCATTTTACACTTTACCAAAGAAGCGCACATGGATCTCCATCCCAATTCCAGTATTTAATACTGTGCCTACATTTCCTACTGAAAACCTGTTTCCAGGCAGGCTCTTTATTGTTGTGTTCATCAGGTGCAATATAAACCAACATTATTTTTTCCCTTAGGGAAGATTCGTCTTGTAGGACGAAAATTCTATCTCTACTTAGTCTTTTGTAATTTCCATTTGCAAATAAAAACAAGCGTGAAAAGTTCTGAAAGTTTATATTATATAACTTTAGAGACAGTAAACACCTAAAAACGCAGTTAAGGAAGTTGTTATAGTTCTTCTTCGTCAACAACTCCATGGAGACAGCGAAACAAGGTGAAAATACTGGGCAAAAAATTTGTCGGTGAACAGGATAGCTAGTAAGAAACAATATCGCTATGCCGCCTCGACCTATCCATACGTTTTCTATCTTGTCGTGCTGCCAATTGTAAGTGTGAAACACTGGACTCAGTTACTATTTATGTGCAGTTATCAATTGACCATCACAACAATTTGTTCCTCTTATATAGTTAAAGTGAACTCACACTTCAATGGTAATAATACACCATATAGTGTGTATTTATCTACAACAGTTTGATATTACTCATGTGCATTTATCCAAAACCGTTTGGTAACACACGCGTGCTTTTATCTTAAGCTGTTTTACAATACACGTGTGCTTAACCCGACGTCATTTGGAAGCTGTAAATGATGGATGCAGAATTTATAATTTTCGTTTGTAACAGTAACTTGAGTTTATTTTTATATAGTATATAAAAATTAAAGTCGAACTCTTTAGTGACGAACTGTAAACCGAAAAGGTTTTTAATTTCCCCACTGTTGACAATCCGAGTGTAATAATAAATAAATGAGCAATTGATTTTATTGTTGCGAACTCCACGTGCAGATTTGAGT
The DNA here is from genome assembly GCA_034696945.1 of Lipothrix lubbocki. NCBI lineage: Eukaryota > Metazoa > Arthropoda > Collembola > Symphypleona > Sminthuridae > Lipothrix > Lipothrix lubbocki. Next base: position 53,699 of record JAQGAK010000027.1, on the reverse strand, counting down.
AGAAGGCACAAATAAGGAATAATAATCTGGATAAGAGGAATCAATGCAGAACTGAAGCCCACACAAGAGCTAATAAGTTAAGATTTTAAGCAGCCAAAACATCCCGTAAAACTGAGTTCTCTCCAAGTAGCTCTCTTCGTGCACATGTGGACGAAATACGGGAACATAGGTAATATATTGAGCATTTGGCCCACATGATAAGAGATAAAGAAGGGCTGTGAGTCGTCTTTGTTGTTTGAATTGATGGAGCGGGAAAGCCTCCAGTGTGTTGTGTTCAAGTCAATTACGCTAAGGAGGAATGATTAAATTATGGCTTATGTAATGCGGAAATGATTGAAGGGTGAGTAGAGAGTATGAGTTGTGGCGGGTAGTAAAATCTCATACTCCCTTATATATAGTACCATTATGCATCTCCTTATCTATTAAACTTGTACACTACACAGTATCTTGAAAATGTAGTTTAGTTTCAGAACCTTGAACGAATGTTTTGCACACGTATCTATATAAGTAACTTACGTGCATAGAAACATGCACTGCAAAACCAGGAAGGACCCCTTGTTTCAACTAAATATTAGTCAGCCAGACCTGCCTCCTACGATCCTTTTCTCTCTATAATGTTTTTGAAAGGCGCATAAGATGAGGCTTGTCTTGTCTGTCGCTCTATCCCTGCCTCCTTATGCTCTTCTTCATGAGTAGAGCCCGAATGTCTATCTGTGTAGATGAAGTAAGGCAGCTCCATTCCCCATCTTGTAATCGTCTTCACAACATTTGTGCATATACCGTTTAGTTGTGTAGAAAAGTGAACAAGTCGAACAAGATTGTTTTCTTCGCTTGTGTGAAAGAGTGAGAGAGGATTACAACTTTGAGCTAAGTGTCTTCTCCTAATGAGTCCATGCAGTCAGAAAAGATGCTAACTTATATTCATATCCCACGAGACGTCGGCACAAACCTGGATTATTTTGTGTACGATGAAGCGATTCTCGAAATATGTTCCTGATCTGTGAGTCGTCCAGACCCTTCCAACATTGGATTTTAGTCTAGTATTTTTATATCCTCATCAACTTCTAATGGCCTTGTAATATTACTACCCTACTCGACTAAGCAACTTACAGTAGTATTTTGTAACAAAATCTATCCCCAACAAGCAATCAAATTTGTCTTGCGACAATCTTCAAAATGATACACACAAATACAGTGAACCGCTTTTGTCCGAAACATTTACAATATGCTTAAGAATTGGATTTCCATACTTTTTGTGCTAATCATTGTAACCAGTTGAAGAAAAAGTATACAACCCAGAAAATACAACCATTGACAAAGTATGTATTCCTGGGTAAATTTAAATGCGCAATATTGCTTAACATTATTGGAATAGAAGTACCTTACGTAATCTCTGGATTAAGTCCTCAAGTTAAAGAAACAGTTGCAAGAATCGGGTTTGCTGTTGTGAACAAGTTGTTGATATATATAATGCACTACACAGTTTCAAACAATTTCCTCCAAGTATGGTGAAAAAGCTTGACGATCTATAGGGAGTCAAGTATTGTAGAAGGTATATATTCCTGGAAATCAGTGAGTTGCATTTGAAAGTAGGGTGAATCTCTTTCTCGTTTTCGAAACATTATTAGCACATAGGATTCCCTCCTGCATGTGTGCATTTGTAGGAATAAGAGTCAGTACAAGTACACTAGTATACATACATGACCACGTATGTTTCAGTGATTTACATCCATGTGCTTAATAACGACTCCGTACTGCTCCAATAGTATATATGTACATCTGTTGATCTAAGGATATCCCCATATTCTGCGTAGCATCCGTACGTTCCATTGATATACTGGAGCGAGAGGGTTGGCTTATATAGAATGATCCTTCATGTGGCTTGTCTCCATATCATATGTGGTTAGGAGTGTCAACTGGCGTGGAGCATGCAGACGGATAATAAGATCCAGGACTAATAAATTCGCTCAGTTGTGAAAAGTGTTGTTTATCTCCGGAGAAATTCTGTTAACGAGGCCTTCTCCTGCATTTTACACGCGGTTCATTATCTTGTTTCCTCTTCCGAAAAGCTTCCTTCCCAAACCGACCTCCCATTGTATACTTGATGCGGTAACGGGAATCTCGCCTCACTTTTTGCTTTTTTTCTCACGCCGCATAAGCTGACAGAGAATAGCAAAAATCCCGGTACAAGTACACTGATTTTTTATTTTATTCCTTGCACAATAGTCAAATACTTATATAATGGTGACGACTCGTGCAGTGTACAATAGGAGTATATAGTATGTTGGGTACAGTGTAGACTATTGCAATGCAAATGGTCTCTTTTTCCAAATGAGAACGAAAATGAGTTTATATGCTCACCAATCATCAAAGTCTTGAGCGTTTTTTGAGACTCGCTTTTTATCTTCCGTTGATATCATGCACCGTTCTTGATGTTGAACTGTAGGATGTTGAGTCATTTTTGATTTTACTATAACCGTATGTACAGCAATAATTTGAATGTTTCTATACTTTTAAATACATACCTGGGCATATATATGTTCAGTCAAATTTATTCGCTAACACCCTCATCGTCATCATCCTATAACTTAAACCAATTTTTTCCTGCTTATTCTGGGAAGGAAGGAGAATATTCTCCTCGTGGCTCCTTATCGCAGAACCCATTCTCTGCATCTACTGACTGTAATAATGCATTTAAAAGTCAATCTGATAATGAGACCAAGACTCGTATACCATTTTTGCGAAATAGATGCTTATATTAAAACTTTTTACAAGCCTTTAATTCGTGTGCATCAAAGCCCCTGAGCTTCACCATATGAGCTACCTGTGCGACAGTACCCATTCACCCCAGGGACATGCTTAGCGGTCTGTATCTGGGTGTCTTGTTAAGTTAAACAATATTGCTGCCATAGAACCCGGTTAAGCACTACTGATATACAGCACCATCCGTTATAAAAACTAGGACTGCACTAATCTGGGCCATGCACTATAGATACACAAACTCTTACAGAATACTATAACTTCACAAAACCGTACTAACCACTATAGCTGTTCAAACTCGTGCTGAGGTTATAGTTACACAAGCCATGTTATCTAAGCTTGATAGTAGCGCTGCGGAACACTATAGCAGCAGTAGCTCAAGGATGTTTGTCGGCATGCACGAGATCGCGAACTAGAAATCACCGTTTATTTCCGTATGAGGAAATACCGTCTTGAATAATTACTACTTTAACTTTTTAGTTCGTAAATTCTCTTGAAGCTAACTTAGCGCGATAAACTTTGCAGTATACATACAGGGCGATTTAATCAACACCAGGCCGTCAATAGCTATGGAAGAAGATTGTTTTAAGTAAAAATAATTGTATAGATACATCTACGTACTAATGTACTTAGGTATGGGGAATACGTAAATATAAGAATTAAGTAATGGTGGTAGGTAGGTAATAATTCAACCCGTGTGATACAAAAGCCTAATGAGTTAGCCTCGTATGCTGCAGTGAGACTTGCGATATGGAACAGTTTGTCAACAGACTGGGTCTTCTTAAGATGTATTTTGTGGGGAGAGGAAGAGTGGTAAAACCGCAAGAGTTCATACTTTGATGTTGAGCATATAGTATATGTGACCATGTTACCTCCTCCGCTTTATACTCCACAGATAGGCAAATGCAGCTACGTGACTTTGAGTTGTGGCTGATAGAAGATTAAATAGGTGTGTTTAAGGAAATGGGATTATGTTGGTGTTTCAGGATGGCTCAATGATGGACGCGGAAACAGACGCTGATGGAGCCATTAATCTTTCAACCGAAACCAAATTCTCTGCTGCAAACAGCTTGGAAAACTCTAGAGCCAATAGCCCTGAAAATCAGGTAACATTTGTTTCAAAACTTTTAAAAATAATTATTATTTTTGTCTTCTCATTCCACCAACTTCCATCTTTTATTTCACGTAAAACTATCCGCATTCTATGGCACAAATAATATCATTTCTCTTTAATTATACCGTATCAGATAAGTCCCAAAATACATATTTCACACACCAGCATATATATTCGTACTGCAATCTGATTTGTTTAGTATATGCATCCATCGTCATATGGTTTCTACATTCCAAAAAAATACTTTTTTCAATATTACATACCAATCTGCATCTCGACTAGGTACTGTCATGCATCAAGTCAGCGTAAATTACCATTCTTCACATTTTCATCTTTACTAGTCTGACAAATTTACATACCCTCTACAGGACCGCCAGACATGACTTTACCAGTTACAATGCTTGGAAAGTGAAGCTCAATATGTTGGTGTAATAGCATCTCATATTTCATAGTTACGTATACACCCAGTGCAAGCATATATACATTACATAAATTTGGCCACAAAGACGTAATTCTTAAAATGTGAATAAATATAACTATAAAGCTGATTAATATTTCCCCTGCATCATATAAAATGCACCCGTATGCTTGTGTATGGAAAAATTCTGTTGAAAATATTCTACCGACGTAAAAAATAATGCGATTTTAAACATTAATTATCAGGAACTCTGGAAAAAGTGCAATATTTTGTCTATTTCGGAAACAATTCAATATTATTATCTAATATTTACATTTAAATGTGTACGTTTAAATAAAATCGCAGAACTTTATAGTGAATTTAAATCTCTGCAATCACTCAGAACAAACAACCTAGCCCTGCCTTCCCATAAAGCAACACTATTTAAGAAATCAGTATTTTTTCAATGTTCAAATATATGGAACACTATTCTAATTGAAGCAAAATCCACTGTATCGTTGTCCGAATTTAAAGCCCAAATTAGATTGGATTCTAAATAAGAGACTAGATAAAATATTATGGATTTAAATATTATGTAGAGTAATGAAATAGTACTATACCTATCAATAACGAAATTGTAATCAATTATTATAAAATAACTATAAATTTTAGTATTAGAGTATGATATCTCCATGTATCAACGTAGAACTTAAATTACAACGATGTTAATTAATTAAATTAATTAAATGTATATCCACATACAAAATAATTGGAAAATCATAATCAAAATTAACTAGTTCATATACAATTACACAAGTTACTCATGGGAGACCAGTCATTTTTTTGGACTGAATGAGAAATAACTTGTAAATAAAGTCATTGAATTGAATTGAATTGTGTACGACAATATGAATTGCGACGTTGTAAATGATAGTCGTCTCTCAGTACTATGAAAATATCATGAGAATGAATGCAGAGACATTTATGAACAACGATTGAGACAAACCATAAAACAGCAACTTTAAATTAGGGGTTGCTTGAATAATAATAGAATTGTCGAAATATGTGATTCTTCATCTTTTACTTTACAGATTTCCCCTTATTTTGACATTACATCTGGGTATGAATTCACTCAACCTTATAAATATTAGAAGATACAGTGAATATGTATACAAGAATAGATACCATTGATATTTATACAGAACAACAATATATGCAAAGAGTTGAAATATAGTACTTTTGTACGTAAACAGTAGAATATTTAACTCGTGTTAGCATACTCTATAAATGATATTCATAACATGTATATATTCCTGGAATAAGAACATTCACACTTATTTTTAGCAAAACTGATATATTTTACAAATACATTTGACTGTATACGCAAGAATGTTAGTATATTGAATATAATATAGGTCGGGTTTGCTTAGAGTAAAAGTATAAAGGGATTAAGTATATAGTGTATGGCAGAAGTTGACTGGCAGTAAGGAATTTTGAGGGGGTATGGACAAAGGGTTGTTGAAGGTGGGAAGTTGGATGAGTGAGAGAAAAGAAACGGTAGAAAGTCATAGACGAACTGAGGCAGAAATAAGAGTTTGACGGGTGCGAGTACTATCGCCGTCGTGTGAAGAGGTACACGCGGAGGTGATTATTTCCCTTGAATGCCACTCATTCTGTCTGCCGAGAGCGGTTGATTGCCATGTCACAAAGTTTTTGTCTTTTGCATTTAATGATATATATTTTGGAAGTGAAAGAGAGAGAATTTCATATTTACCAAAAGTTATAATTAGAAATGAAGCTAATTTTTCATCTTTTGTTTTTAAAAGATCGTTCTTCTGTTTTAATTAATGCTAAGACAAATGCCAGGTAGATTAGATGACTTTTGGCCTAACTTATTTTCTCCGTCTGCTCTTCCTCCCGCTCTCTCCCTTCAAATGTCTTTTTCTGTCGTACTGCTCTTTCTCTTCTTTCTCTTCACTCACCCTCCTCCTTCTATAAGAATGTAACCGGGAGTACACACCGACTTTTCCGATCCTCCTGCTCTCAAACAGATAACTTGGATGAAAATTGCCACCAGAAGGATTTGTCACTTTTGTTCTGACATAAAGATTCCCAATCCTGCACCATTCCCGAAACACGATGACAAACTCTCATCCTCTGTCATCTTGTGTTTCAAAACTTAAATCATTCATTCCTTGACAGCCCAAGGGCCAGTCTAATGATAATCATTCCAGTTAACCCTCTCAACACTCTTGCTCTGTTTCTATTGTCTATCTTCCTCCTCTCTTTTGCATTACATTACACAGTTGCAGGGGACACGCATCACAGCATAAACTTATTACGTTTCAGAATTATACAGCTAATATTACAGTCACCCACGCAGAATTATATCAAAATCAATTTAGAAATTGATGACAACCAAAATTCAACAACAAATTGCTCACTAATTGTTTCATAATACTTTTTATTCCTGTCATCTCTTCAGCACAAGATTCATTGAAGTTCAAAACTGTCTTTGGCTTTAGAAACTGCGTTCATATTAGAGTTCTATGGTAAAAACCTGATCCAGCATTCCCTTCCCTTCCGAAATCTTCCAAGTTGATGAAGGGTCAGTGGGGGTCAGTGGTTCTCTATTTCCGGGAATGTTGTGTCTGGAAGGCTCCATAGAAAAAAAGTTTTACCGTTTCCCTCAATACCTTAGAGTTGCTTCAACTCCGAGACTTATAGCTATAGCTCTGAATGTAAATATTTGCTGCAGCGCTTGATGCAACGTTACAGCTGGGGGTTTCCAGGGGGGATGAGTAGTAAAATATTTTGATGCTGTACTGCATCATGTATACGCAATCATTCACTCACAACTACATTTAGTAGACCCTTGGAAAAAGTGCAAGACTTTCTTGCCAACTTGCTACTTTTTATACCTTGTTCAATGTTTGCGTACATTGAGAGAGAGAAGAAATGCCAAAGTCGTGCAAAGGTTGCAAACACATATTCTTCATTCGTATTCAGTGTATTTGGAAAGAAAAAATTGAAAAAAAAAGAAATTTTTTACTTCAGTTAGCAAGTTTTTTTTCCATGAAAGTGAAACAAACTTTTTTGAGATGATTTTTGACGAAGAGAGTATATACTTGCTAGAGATGTACAATACTTTTGCACTACTACACTATGTGGTATTATATACTAGATAACGAATGGGTAGAAGTTGCTTTGTCCTATCTCCTGCTGTGAGTTCGTACGTCTTTAATGCAAGCTGGTCTATGTTATAGTTTGTATGCCTATACTTATTTTGTATGTAAATATGTATATCAATTCTCTTTTGCTGCACTCATGTCTACAGACAATTAAACTAAAGTAAAATCCAAGAACTTCACAATAAAAAAAATCTAAGTTACACTTTCCTACTTCTAACGCTACGCTAATACAGTTACGGAATGAAGACATAAGGTTGGAATGTAGACAGGAAAAAATTGTAATTAGACGCCAGGAAGGTAAACACAAATGAATGTTTCCATTGATTTTTTTACTTGCACTAGAATTCAAAACTAAAGTAACTGTCAATCGTATTGCATAATTGAGTATGGAGTGTAAGAGTTAGAAATTTGTGGTTGAGAATGACAAGAGCGTGTGGTGACGGTTGCCGGCTTAATGCTCAAAAGTCGACGGATGGCAAGTACTAGAGGTTGAATGGAGTCTCATTCCATTATGTATGTATGTTATGATGAGGAGTGGGAAGCGTTTTGAAATTTGTATCCAATTTACTTTGTTTATGCAACGGTGTGCTGCTGTTGCTTGCTATTCCTCACGCTGGTGTTTCTATACTTATATATACACACAAGTCTGGGCAATGTTGTCTCCTTGTAGAGTACTCCTTCCATATGACTCCTATTTCCGAGGCACAATAATACTCACACTTTTAGCAACTGTATGTAGTTGTCCGGTATGCATGACATTAAGTTCTCAGGAAGGTATATGAGGTTAGGGAGTATGTAATAGTTTTGTTGGTGGAAAGAATGCTTGTGGACATATGATGATGATGATGATGATGATGTCCTAGACGGGGCTATATATCCCAGGCTTTCAATTGAATTTGGAACGCAGCGCTGTTGTTTAGACACTCTGTGCAGCTCTGTTTACGTTAACAAAAGAAAACAGTGTTGTTGGTTTAGGGGCCCCTCTTACTTCACTTGGAATAACCGTATGAGCGAATTCATGGATGAGGCGCGACTCTCTAGATATACATGGCTTTCTCCAATCTTCCATCCAGGCTTGTCGAGTAAACAAACGGTATACACAATGACTTTCCGAACAACCATTATACTCTTTTGGATCGACAAATACCATGGTGTACACACACAGAGTAAGCGACTGGATTCTTCTGTACAGACCAGTCAACTTAGTACATACGATTGTTTATAGGGATTGAGAGGAGCCACAGGAAAACACGTCCCTTGCCAAGGTCTAATAACATCAGCAGTCTCTCGTTTCCCAGGCCAGCTTGCCTCCTTACTAGCTTGTTGTGCTTGAACCCGTGAGTAGCAAAAAGTACACTTATTACTTCTCTCCTTTGCTTATAAATAGGAGGACACATGTAGCCTAACAAATACAAATACCCTTTAAATCCACTCTGGTCCACTGTAGGCTATTTCATATTTATATACCTTTGTTGTTCTGCTCTACTCTTCTTTACCTTCCCCATTCATACCTGTATATACCTTCAGCCTTCCAATAAAGCCCAATAATTTGCAATGGTCGACCTCACGATCCGTGTTCATCAAGACGTGCGCAAAATGTATTTTCAGAATTTCAGCTCACGGTGTTATCAAAATACACAGTTTTTCAATACTCGAGTAGATAGAGGAGCAGAAGGAAGAAGCTCGTGTTTTTCTTGTTGTTGTTGTTTTTGTTTTTGTTGTTGACGCAAGGATGGGGAAGGAGCCTGATGGATGGTTGCTTACTTTGTACTTATGGTTATAGTTATTTACGTGTTACTATGTTCGTCGTGTTTACAGGTTTACTCTTGGGTTCTCTACTGTGTGCTCAGAGCTGCTGGGAGGCAATATAATTATGACGTATATACGTTGTTGTAGTTTCTTGTACACTAAAGTTATAGCGACTTTGAAGCATCTTATGGCAATCCATGGGAACTGTCTTAAAGCAATGTTGGTACAATACTTATTTACAAACTAGAAATGGCTTAGTTGTTTACGCTTTTGTGAAACAAATTTATATCTATTCAAGTACCATAATGTACGTTGTATGTCTATATCTACAATGTGATAGGGAAGATTTCGCAGTAGGTTGTGTACAGCTGTACGTTTGTTCGTATTATTGTGAAGTTATGTGTGTGTTGTGTAAGCAATGTCTGTTATTGTTGTAGCGCTGAAGACAGCCAGGCCAGGGCTGACTGGCAAGTGAAGTGTTTTCCTGCCTTGCTGGCACCATTTAAGTATAGAACTAACATTTAAGCATTGGGTTATGTAGTAGAGATGATGAGTGTGCGGTGCAGATAGTAGGTTCATATTGGTGTGTATGTCATGTAGAATGTTCATATTTATGTGGATTGTGTATAAAGGTCCATATTTATGTGTATTTGTATGAACGTGGGGATGAAGCACAATTGCATGTTATTTTCTGTTCTATGTTGTTGTTGAGCCAGCTGTTTTGTTGTTTAAGAAAGGGGGAAATGATCAATGTGGGTATGGTGCTATATTAGACAGTAGATAGATAGATAGAGCCGGCAAAATATATGGATAAACATGTTGAGAGGCAAACGAAGCGACTTCCCCATCTCTGTTTAGATTACGAGAATTCATGAAAGAAGGGTAAATAGTTGCTTCATACTCACTCCGGGGGAAGGGGATGCAGTTTTCAAATGTTTTCTCTACTCTCTCCCTCTCTTTTAGTTTTTTCACTCTTATTGCACACAGTGTAAATTTTGATTTAGGGAATTTGATGGTAGTAGTTTATAGTGGCTAGGCTGGATAAATACATGGATACAATGAAATAAAAATTGTACGTCGCCCAGACTCTCATATAATGCTCAGTCATTCAAATATGCTCCTGCACTCTCTCGATTTTCCTAATTCCCAAGTCTAATGTGAGAGTGTTGGAGTCTATTCATGGTGGGTGCAAGCACTTTTACATCAAATATGTGCACCGCCAATGATTTAATTTATTAACATTATTGTTCATGCTTACTTTGCACTTGCATCTAAAACACTAGGTTGTGCATGGCAGTTGTAATGTAATTAATTCATTCACGGGAGCTTAAGGAAAGACAAGAAACTTGCATGAGGAATAAGGCTTTGATTACACATTGGAAATGGATGCATTTAAACATTTTAGCCACGTTACTCGGCGTCTTTAAGCTTTGTGTATACAACAGGGTGGTAATAAGTGGAGGAAGTGGTTTGGGAGTGAGCTGGCAAGTGAGGCTCAGAATGAGAGAGGAGACTGAATATGTGAACCTTAGTGTATGTAACATTGTCATGGTACGTGTATGAGAAAGGGGTATGGAAAAGTGTATGTGAGACCCATGTACAGAAAATGGTACGGGAGCCACCGAATGAGGAACAGAATGAAAAAAATCCAGAGAATATGGAAACAGTATGAAAGAGAGAAAGAAGTTTGCTTTAAAACAATAGTGAGCGGGGTGAGAGAGAAGCAAGAGATTGCATGAATTGATGAATAATTTTTTCTCTCCCACATCGTTTTCGATAACCGACTTGAGCTCTCACTTGTAGTCGTTCTAATGACCTGTCGAGGGCCGAGTAGGGGAAATATTGCCGTCATTAAGCAAAAGAAGTTTCCAAAGAAAAATGACGAAGTCAACAAAACTGGTTTTTCATTTTCATCCACCGTTACCACCGTTCCTTGCTCATTTTTGCCTGTGTAAGTACCTATGTTATGCTGCTCTTCCAAACTTGCGTTGTTAAGCATTGCTACATTTAGCATTGTAATTGTGCTACTACAGTATCGTCGGTATATAATTGTAAAAGCAATGCCGTCAGCATGCAGACAATGTAAGAATATTTTAGACAGTGTAGCATGACAATATTATAAGGAAACACTTACCGAAAAGATTCAAATGGCAAAAGGGAAAGGGAGAGTGAAGAAGCATAACATAATTAGAAATATCCCCAAAAAATGCCTACATGGCACCTTATCCAATAATTATAGGAAATTAATATGCGAGACGCCGACTCTTCCCTTTCTGTCTCTCCTAGTGTCACTCTTCTCATTTGCTCAACGTCACGTTCATGTCATGAAGCGCCTCTGGTCGTACATTACAGTTCCTACGAACTAAATACTACGAACATTATCCTGGAGGTACTTAAGGTAGAAATACTTTTCTGGCAAGGCGTCCCAGGACATATTTCTTGATGTGTATATTACCCCGATAAAAGGAGCAAAGAAAGACACTGTAGTATGTTAAAACATTATAGATACAATGACATAAGGAACGGAACAAGGTAAGCGACAAGGGAGGGCGGTCGTTCATAGTTGTGTAGGTAGCCGCAGCAGATTTCCTTGTCTTGTAAAAAGAATGCAAAAACTCTGGTTGGAATAGCATAATTTTGTAGTTGTCGAGTCGTTATATATAGGGTCTACTATATAAAAAATATAGTATCTTAAAACCTCCCTCTACTCAGTCCTTTTCAGCCTCTTATACGCACAGACTGGGAGTGAGAGGAAGAAAGTTGCCTAGGAAAAGAAGAAGTTTACCACAAGAATTTATTATTCCGTAAAAATTATCATGCCGTGAATTGGGTTGCCTACCCGATGCACATTCAGGTTCCTTAAAATGAAAAATTTAATTTTTCACGGACTAAAACAGTCGAGTAACATCGCTCTCCCCAGCTTTCCCTTTCGCCTGAGCAATCATGCACAGGCAAGAATTCCTTCTATGCAGATACCCTGTCGTATATATTTAAGTCAGTGTATCTCCCACAAGTATTTTTGCAAAGCCAAGGAGAGCGAAGGTGCCTTTTGCTTTCGCTTCAGTTCTTCCTCTTCTGACTTTTACTTCTATGAGCATTACTCACTATACTAGTTGTTCTTTCAATGCTATATCCTATGTATCATTTGCTATGTATTTTACTACCAATGATACGGCCAAGTATTACAAAATCTACACGCTAAAATAGTCACACACTATTATACATAAGTCCCCTATATGAAATTTGTGGGACTACATGTTCAGGACGCCACTACGACAATTACATTAATACTTACCTCTACCGGGTACCTGCCAAAAAACGGAGTAGAGTGAAAGGAAGAATAAAAGGGATCGGCATAAAGAGTTACACACACAAGTGTTTTTCAAAGTTTATATAAGATGCAAAGAATGAACAGTAGCTTATTGAATATAAGAAGATATAGGGTTGAAACCGTTTTGGGTATAAGAGAAGGCCGCGGAGTCACCTTCCTGTCTAGGATCCCCTAGCATGTCAATCAATGCTCTAGTCACTATTTAGCATTCCTCACCAGCCCGGCCTCCTCAATCAGACACTTGCCTCCAATATGCCAATAGAGTCAGTGAGGCAACTTTATGATGGGTTTAGCTGGTGTCATCGCAATCGACAGAGTCCTCGTTGATTTTTCACATTAGCATGGGCACCACATCCACCTTCTCCACTCACACACACACACACTACTCTCCCTTGAGCGCCTACAAGAAGAACCTAACACCATCCCTCGCTACTTCGATTATATTTCATTGAAATTAAGGACTGACAAGTCACACTGTTCGAATATCGGTATGTATAATAAAGGTATAAAGAAAAGGAACAGAGTGGAAGAAATAGAAAAAAAGTTTTTATACTCCTGAATTCCAAATAAAACTTGGAGATACATTGCTTAAATATGTTCCTAATATATGTATCTCATATGTCTTTCTTGTATATTCCATCTTGCAGGGACAGACAGACTTGCCTCCTGGTAAAAATCTTAAAGATACGCGAGTATTTACACTAGACGAATCTTGATTGCTACGATGTAGCCACGGAAACCTGCATATTTTTCGTGAAAGTGCAAAGAAGTGTAAAAGCAATTAAGTGGGGCATTGTTTACCCACAGTATGCCACATTCCATGCAGAGTACGAAGGACACTGGTTGGTATTCATGTGCTAAATCCTTGCTTGAGTTTTCTTTTCCAACTCTTCTCTCCTCTCTCTCTCTCTTGACTGTTCAACTGTGAACCCAGCGTCTAGTCTCATCATTACCCTCCTCCCACTGATTCACACCATTTTTACTTTCTCAGCAAGTCTGCCACTATGTTCCTCTATTTAGAAGTTGTATTACTTCTAGGAACTATTATTGCTACCGACATAATACTCCACTAGTCTTTACTTGCTTCCAGTTACTATACCGCAATGCTCTTTCGCTAAACCCTCCGCACTCAACTTCTCTTGACTACATTTCGGTACATAGTACTATTGTGCATGTACATACGGGGGGTTTCTGTTGTGAGCGCACTTCTTCACCTGGTTGAAGAGCAAGTGCTTCAAAGTGTCAATATACTATAAAAGATGTTACTACAAAGTGGTACAGAGTTGACCTTCGGTATACATGAAGTCTTATCCTGGTCTCGTTGCCTTGTACCTTTCCTCTCTTTCACCCTATCACTGGCATCGTTCCTTTTCTTGCCCTGTCCCCGCTTCTCACCACTCTGTTGAAATATTTATATAAGGATGAAAGGCGGAAGAGAGACTCTGAGACGCGTATCGTATCATGTACGTTGGTGGTGGAGCGTAAAAGCTCCGAACTGACTCTTTGATTACACTCTTTTTATTTTCGTTGGGTCTCAGGAGTCGATTAATTTGAGAAGACTAATTATGTTTATATTAGTTACATTACAGCCTATAATACTGACTTTACTGCTTTACAGCAGCTAGTATTAGTTACTATATATACAATTTAATAATATTACACCAGTTGGATCATTTGTGGGTAAACAGACAATTATGAATTACCGTATAGATTGTAGTAGATAAACAGGCAATTTAGTAGACCGAATGCGAATAATTTTCCTCGTTTTGTTTGCTGAAAAATGATACAAGGGCAATATGCCAATAGTATGCGGATCACTCTAAATTATTATGTACACCATTTTGATTGCCGGAGTTCATACGTTGCACTGGCAACATATAAATGCCTGCCAAGATTACCTTATTTACTTTAGTACACGCTGTGAGTGGGAGTGCTTGGGAGATGGAAGCAGATTAATAGGATTTTGTACTGGCGGAAAATTAGCTCTTTTTCGTTACACAAGGTAACAAATAACTTGATCATATTTGAGCAGGTACAACGTTGTTGACGGCTCTTTGGCTTCTCCACATTTGGGAAGGGTGGTTGGTCGGGTAGGTTTTCACATGTATGTCTACGTACTTTCTCCTGTACATTTGGCATTTTAGGTCGAAACGTATTATTAGCAATAATAATATTAGTTGGAAAACGGCAGGGTGTATGTGCCAAGCGAAGCAATTAATTAGGACGATAGCAAAAGGAAACTAATAATATTATTTGGTGACGCGGAGTGGGTTAGAGTAGCATTGCATTTGGGAGTTTATATAGTGGATTCATTGGTACCTAAGTGAACTGGAGTTCGGTTGGAAAATGTGGACAGATGTACGGTATGTACATACATTTAGGTATATACAAGGGAACGGGAGAGTGTGTGTATTGTGTACGGGAGAGAGAGAGAAATAGACAGACAGAGGTAAAGTCAGTGGGTTTTAATAGCAAGTTTGGTGTTCAAGCTTTTTGGTCACATCATCACATAGGATGAAATCATATTATTAGCTATTAGTTCACGCGACACATTCACATACACAGCCACCCAGCAGTAGTCTAACTACTCGGCAAACAGTCCCTTTACCTGTTTATTATGGCCATCACCTAATTGCCCACCACCAAGTCATATTCTCTCCACACACCATTGCCAATAGAGTTGATACAATCACTACAGAAGCCGCGAAAGAGAACTGACCCAAATGATATTACTGCCACTGATATACCTTTACTCAACTAATGCTCCTAAGTAAGATATTACTTGTACCTACTCTGAAGGTGTACCAATTATATATATGACACTAGGTACTACTCTAGTAGTACACGTGTTATTAATGTAGAAAATGCTGTATCCAATACTTGGGTATACTCAACGCCCAACACAAATACAACTTTTCCTGGACATGTGCTTTATATACCTCTAGAGATCAAATTGTGTGGTATATGTACGTATTCGTGTTAATCCGGTCTTGTCTATTACACACACCAAGTCTCATGGTCAAGCAGTACGTTTGAAGCCACTGCCTTTTATTACTATGCGTAATTTCATGTATGTATGTTTTAATTGGGACGAACATTCGTATTTAGTTGTTTATAACAAACCCTAAGCCAGTGCATGACAAATGTTCACAACAAGCTGTAGGTCACAACAGCGTCTTGACAGTTTCCTGTCAGTGAGAAAACAACTGATAGTAGTTATTATCCTGCCTTGGTATTAGTATGTATGTATGTACACTTATGTAATTCAATTTATTCGTTAAGTATTCTTAAGTAGTAATTTTATTGTAAGATAAATATAGCTAGTACTGTGTTTCTACAACGTTTGAATGTTTATCATTTAAAATTATTTTTAAATGGATTTATTGCCACCGTAACAACTTTATTTGAAAAAGCAACTGTCAAGAGTAATCGCCCAACATAGCTGGAAAGAAATGTAGAAAAGTCTATGTTTGCGGAAAATCATGTGAAAGTATGCCGTTAGAGAAAGGGTAATTCTAAAACAATCTCAGAAGGATGAGGAGGATGAAGAGTGAAAGGAGAAAATAGTGGATGGGAATATGGTACTACGTTATTTGAGGTTTATGTATTGTGATAGTGTATATGTAGTGTCTGTGTGTATGTCGGTTGTAGTGATTGTCTTCATGAGAAATCCTGCGTCGGGTTGAAAAACAACCGTTGTCTTCATTCATCAGGATTTTTCTTATCTGGCTTAGTATATACTGTATAGTAGGAGAGGAAAATGAGAAGACGAGTGAAAGTGCTTTTCTGGCTTAGCCTCCGGCTTGATAATTTGGTCGTTAGGATTTAGAAGGGCGTTGTTGTGTAAAAATGAATGTGGCAATGTATTTCGAGACTAGGGAAAATGCATTGACTGAACCGCCCTTTGCTTGTACATATCGACATTTTTACTTTTCTGCCTGAAATGACTCAAGTGGGTCCCTTTGAGCTTCCTTGCTTGTCAAGATAACTGAAAATGCCCCGTAAAGTCCCGTCCACCAAGTCGTGTCAAGATTAATGAGAGTGTCTTTCCAAAGGCGACCGTATACACATGGAAGTTAATCGGCATTAATCAAATGAAACTGGTTTCATTGGTCAGTCGGTTTTTTTCCCTTTTCTTTTTCTCTCACCAATACTCACACAAAGTAATGTTCAAGAAGTCAAGTTTACCAACCTGTGTATTGCATTGTCTGTCTGGCACTTCTGGTGGTATCAAGAACGTCCTCTATTATTACGTCCTATTATCAAGTTCTACATAACATTCTGTATTATTAAGTTAAATTACGACATTCAAGCTAAATATCACTCTAAATCTACCACCTTCTCAGAGTGTAACTGGCTATCAAATGTGAAGTTGTTTGGCGTGTGTATTTAGAAAGTAACGAAAAAACTCTCAACTTTTCACTACAACCAGAAAATTAGAGTCAATAGCAGGGTTGGAAAAGTTTTTTTTATCTCGAAGTATATCAAATAATACATGGAGAGATAGAAGGAAATAAGGTTTACCGGTGCCTGGTAGTGTTTCACTCCACACACAAGGAGAAATTCTCACCTCTAACAAAAATTAGTCGGTCTCTAGTATTCCTGCAATCAAATATGAGAACTCACTGTTATGACAGTTATGCTTTGTACCATGGAATGTTTTACGGAAATTAGTGCATGCATAAAGACTATAATTTACACTAGTATTTGTTTGAACATTCTTAAGAGTACAAACTATACTGTAGTATTTGTAAGAATTCGGGCATTGTAAGTAAGAATTTGAGGGCGGGAGTCGGGGAGAGAAGTTGGCAAGGGACTACAAAGCTAGGGCTAATTTTCTGTTTTATACAAGTATGCACACTATGAATGGAGGGGTTGTCCATGATGTACTGTAAATTCTTACACCAATGTATTGTGGGTATCTACACGTTTACTATGTATACGTGATTACTATATAGTCATCATATACATACATGCTTACACTGTATGTACTATGTATTCAGTAATATATGGCTATATTTTATTATGTGTACCTTAACTAAGTACCTATAGTTGTCCTATGGATGTACAAATTCACTAGTACACTACCATCATATAACGTCGAGGCTTGATGGATTCCGCCGCTAATGACAGACTTGTTATAATGATTCGGTCGTGAATGACACAAGTGGGAAATGCTCGTACACTTACGATAATTTCTTAAGAATTCTACTTTTCCGAGCGAGATCCAATAAAATAATTTACTGCAAAGGCTTCTGTGTCGTTCCCCCGGTCTTGCAAAACTATAGTAACGGATATGCGGAACAGTTCTGCACCTTCATCTCATATCTTGCATTTGAAACTGCCTCCAGCCATGCATTATGTCTTGTCTACCAAAGTCTTAATGGCTTGACATTTGTTCTCAGCGAGAACCCGACCATGATATACTGTATTATAGCCTAATTAATATACACCAGCTTAATAGTACTTTTTGCGTTCCAGGTTTATTGGATAGTTGTAAGAATTTATGCTATATGGATAGTTTATCAGTAGTACTTTACATGCGGGAGGTTTTACAGAACATCGCTGAAATAATTGTTTGTTTTACTATATATGTATGTTGCACTGGAAATATGAATATTCTAAACAACGTAATTATTTACGTGTAATAAAGTGTCACAAGGGCTTACCGTGCACAATACTGGCAAAATAAATATATTAGGAAAGTACATACATAAGCACACATGGAGCGTATTCAAGGAGTAGTTTCAATGGCAGAAAGGATTTTTGTGGGGAAAACTGCTATTTGCCAACAATCCTGTCATTCTTGCTCCTTTAACAGCAGATCTTCCTGACTATGGCTACTATTTACTGTCCAATCCCCTGTTTGTGCTTGTCTCTGTAAAACAAGTGACTATCCAGATTGTATTAGATTGCGATACTGTGAGAAAGGCCGACAAGGGAAAGAACCTATTTTGAGAGCTGAAGATTGTTTGCTATTGCTCCTGTCTTGTATCCAAAATGTATTTGAGAGTATTGAAGGGACATCGGTAGTAATACTAGCGGCAGCATGTCCACTGAATCGCCTAGTTTCACTTAGTTAAATGCTGAGTCTGCATGGTGAGGAGCCAAATTGCCGGCATCTAATGTTCCTTCCTGCAAGCTACTATCCTCCCTTTGAAACCAGATTGTTTTGCACAAAGACTTTTTACACTTGGAATAGTGTGTGGAGAAAACCATTAAAAACTGCTGCCCACTGCCAGTTCTTTTTTCGGGAAAAATATACATGCTTACAGTTCGACATCTGTCGCCTTAGGTCGATCTTTTTTTTTACTTTACACTAAGATCTTGCCCTTTTAAATATACACGACTATACTATGACAATACATATATCTTACTGTACGCCACATGCCTTACATCACAAAGTATGCACATTCACTTATACGAGTATACATAACTACTCCATAACAAATTTTACATGCACAACCTAGCAAACTGTGTGTCATTGAAAACTACGCATTTATAGCAGCAAACTATACATTGTCGCCGATGACCGACGCAGCCGGCTCGAAGCAAGATTGCAAAACGGGTGCAATTTTCCCTTCACGGGATTATGGAAGTCCAGTCATGATTTACGCGATTTCTCCGACAGTCTCATGCTAATTCTCATTCCAATGGTTCTTATCAATAGTGAGAATGGAGTGAAAAGGAGAGATGCTGTGCTCTGATTGACCTTCCTGGCCATTCCATTCAGGAGTATATAGTATAAGTAGGAGTTGGGTCGTTTGATCCGGAAGCTCCATAGTTTAGGTTCAGCGGTGAAGCTCCATATAGTTGAAGCTCATATTCAAAGCAATTTTACCAATGGGCCATAACTTAGCATCCCCTGTCCACTCTCGATAATGATATAGAGAGCGAAAAGAGTATGTGTTGAGGATGAAGGTGAGATGCGGAGGACGACTTATTGATCAAGATCCACAGTCAGGGACAAATGCTTAGGTAAATGCTAATATTGGTGAGTATTTCATGCCTGACTGCTGGATGTCGTCCATGACTGGATGGATCCTCATTCTCCACCAAGTCCACATGCAGAGAGTCACAGAGTGGGGATAGGGGGACCCTATCTCCTCTTTGTCGTAAATCTCTCCAGTGTAAATGTCTCGTGAAGATAGCACCTTGTCCAAACGACCACGGACTAGAGATGTAGAACAGGGATTATGCACCAACTTGGCTCAGCAAAAAGAAAAAGTACAGCAGAGAGAAAAATAGAAAACTGAAGCAATAGGAGGTGATCTTATGCTTAGGTAATGTGTGAGAATTGTAAATGGTAGGATGTGTATTTTGAGAGAAAACTGAAGAGCCAGTCCATGTGTCTCAACTGCTGCTACTCGTTCCCTTGACAATGACAGCACCAAAGCATAAGGGACGCGACTCTATAGGGAACATTTAAGTCAATGGAAAATAGGAAACGAGAAGTGTACGCTTTAGGTTTGGGCATCTGATTCAAGAGGAGGATGTGATGGGAGATTATTACCGTTATTCAGGCGCTGAAACCGTAGAGAAAAATGGAAGATGGATATCGAGGAAATTGCTTTTATTTCACCGCATGAGTTTTCATCCCTTATTTGTGCGACAACTAGTTTTTTGTACTAGAGGAGCAGACCTCACTGGCGGCTCCCCACATGGACAGCCACTTTTCTTCCCATTTCCTACACACCATGTACCACTTTTGACTTGGTTTCTCTCGCCCTGTCTCTTTTTTCTTCCCTTAAATATCTACAGTCGAAATATTCATATCTGATGACATGCGGTGCATGTTTACCCATCAAAATACTGAGTTCGTATGCATTCAATATGATGTAAGCGACGCAACGTAGCAGTTCGCTTAAACATTTGGTATTTTGTTTTACTATGCCCGTTTACCGTAATGTTGTCGGTTCAACATTGGGTTTCACGGCCGACAACAAGCAGGTCATGTATGTACATATAATAGTAGTTTTATAGAGTTTTAAAGATTTGTCACCCTCTATAAGAATCTCCATTATTCACATTCGAATGATTTGGAAACTCACAAGAAATAAGAAAAAGATAGAAGACATGATATTTTACAGCCTTGAACGCCCGCTGAATACTGGATGAAATTTTGTCATCCGAAACTTCATCAACGTGCACATTGGTGGTTTTTGTAAACCGCTAAGGTAATTAGTTACTGGAACAGCGGTAATCATGACTTCTCTTCTTATTCCGTCACTGGTACCCTGAGTTTTGAAGCGCACTTACATAAAGGGTGCGAGGTTGACACCAAACGGTTTTGCTATGCAAGTAAGGTATCCTTGCTGTAGGTGAAAATATGTGTAAAGCGTTTGTGGTGTAGCAGGGAATATGTATTCACTGTAGTTTAAAAGTATGCACAGCTCCACCACGGAAAAATGTATGTGGCATGAGTAATCGGGTTATTTTTTTACTTCTATCCATAGCGTAACCTCCCTGCCTCTTTCTCCCTTAAAAACTCTCACACTTGTCGCGGGAATGAGAGACCAGAGAGGGCAAAGTATATCTAAGTATTGGTAAGGGAGAGACAAAAGACAAAAGAGATAGAGAGCAAAAGTTGAAGGGAGGTAAAGAGTAAGAGAGAGAAGAAACGGTTGAATTTTAAATAAAGAGTGAGGAGAAAAAGACTAGCAGCTAGGACTCTCGCATCACATTTTCTTTCGTGATTATTGAGCCTTTAACATGCATAAATGAGCTTCGTGCAACTTTTATTCTTCATCACACTCTAGGGACCGTTTCCTTGCTTTTCCTCTGCTTATCTCATCCATGAAATCTCCTTGTAGTGCCTTCGAATTAAGTTGATAAGCACTTTTCTCAATTTGCAATCCGCATCTGCATTTAGAGATTCTCACTCGGAACATATGTCATATCTTAGGAGGCTCCGGGATCTACACAGGAGGTGCTTGTTCCTCCAAAACTAGTCATAACCACCGATGAGTCTTCGGACTGTGGACCATTTTATGTGTACAATGTAATGGTATATATGCCTTGCTTTTACACTCTTCTCTCCTGTCCTTCTGCTTTCTCACCCTTCTTGCTTCTCCACTCGCCCGCAGGCTAACTTTCTGTGAAACCATTACGTCAACTTGTAGCACGCATATACTTTTGTACATTCCGTCAAGTTGAACACGATATACTTACACCCGTGCACATACCTTGTAGCATAATATATGAAGCCTTCTAAACACAAAATGACTTGCATGGAGCCTTATGACATGAATTTTAATGGTTGTCCCTCTACAGTGAACCGTCCAAGTCAATGATGCTTAGTCCTTGAAGGTATTTCAGCGTTTTACGAAGCTCCTATTATTTACGACTTTCTCTTGCCTCCACATGCATTGAATTTATCATAACTTAATTACTAATAAGATTCATTGTTGATTTGAATGCAGGAGGGCGGGGCATTTGAGTAATAATACCAAGTATAATTTGGTTTTGGGGGAAAAAGTATATTTATATAATAAATACTTGTCTACATAAAGGAATTTAATGTTAAAAGGCTGTGTATAGGAGAAAAGTCCAGGGAATATAGGGAGAATGTTATAAAAAACAGAGATTTCGCCAGAGTTGATGTCGCAGTGTATTTCTCCGTCGGAACACTGTGTCCTCTCCGTTGATACGTGCATTTAGGGTTGTATATGCATGGTTGGGGTGAAAAATAGAAAGAATCGGTGGATGAAGTTTATGGGACGGCGCGTCGCTCACCGTTATCTTATGGCGCTTCCCCAAGCTGGTAATTATACATGGGTGGTTGACTTTTCTTAGCTTTGGTACTTTATTTTTCACACTCGACTCTTTTTCGTTCTGCACGGCCTACCCAGTAACATGTTTGGAACTAGTGCATGTAGTTACAACGGTAGCAATAATCGTAGTTGCTTTCGAAGCGGTTGGTGTTCAAGCTGTACTAGTAACCAAAAAGTATTTTTCTGATAGTAGTCGTGGGAAAATTGCGTGGTCACAAATTTCGTGACCTGAGAAAGTCATTGGATCTCACAGGTTCTGCTGGAAGGTTTCCTCTTATGCCTAGGGAAACTCATCAGTGACTGCAGGAGAGGTTCATTATGGGACTTACAACAACCACTATGACTGCTATATAATACTAGTAGTTGTAGACGCACTTGAGAATTACAACTGCAGATAATGATAGCAAAGCGCTATACAAACTAAACGACTACAACTACTTATGCTATTAGTTAATATAGTAGAAGGCAGGACTATAACACCAGCAAAATATAGCAACTGATTAGAGCTTTTGCTATCAGAGGTGCAAAGGTTCTCTCTAGTCTTGCTTTTCTACGTACAAAAGTTTCTCCAGTGATGCTGTTCCATGTACAAGAGTTAGTTATGCTTGCCTTTGTATAATCACCGTGGTATATACAAAGCTCTGTTACCATGCAATGCGCAAAGGTTTCTCTAGTCTTGCCATACAGTGTTCAAAGGTATTCGTCTTGATAGCCAGGCCATAAATGTAGAGGGAAACGTGAAACATTTTAATGTGAGGGAACTCACAAGTTTTCCTTTTGCTCTGAAGCAAATAGTTTGAGTTTTCCTGGCCTATCATCCTCTTTCCACCTAATTTCTCCCTCTGCCGATGATTGTTTCCTCCGTTGATGGGCCACTCAATAGGAGAAGCCCGGTGATAGTTTAGTGGTGGTGCTCAAAAGGAAATTCGATTAACATGAGATAGTAGACTGTCCTCCAGCAATTGTCATGAATAGCAATATCAAACCATCACCGCTTGTTGTTCATGATTTGTGGCAAGCGGAGGCTGATGTGGGAGGAATCCATTAGACCAAGCTTCCTTTTAACACTTTGCCGCCAACATAGTAACTAACAGCGCAAAAGAGAGAATCAGGGAAAAGGGAGAGAGAGAGGCAAGATCAAAACTAGAAGGGCAATGGGCACAAAAAATGAGAAGTGATCAGCCAGGTATACGGAGTCGTTGAGAATAAAGACGGCTTCTTCTATTTTTTCCAACCTGCTGTTAGCACTTATGCAATATATAAACTTGTATTATACATATACCACCAGCTTAACTACACATAGCAGGAATTATACAGGAAGAAGCTATACAGTCAACCTGTATCTGTATGCAGGAGAAGGACATCAGATGGCTACGTATGCCCATCCTCCACTTACTTTCGAAAAGGTTGGCTAGTCTTGAATGATTTCATTCGTAGGTAGTTCATAACTTCAGGATCCTAAACTACATAGATGAAGCAAAAGGAAATGTCCATCGGCTGTTTTTTCTTCTTGTTCCTCTCTCACTTTATTTGCAGCGTTTCGTTCCGTATATACAGTAGAAACATTGTAAAAGTTTAGGACAACGTAAGTATGCAAGAGCCTAGCGAAGGAGTATTGTGATATTACTGTACTATTTGGCCCCAAATACTACAGTAGGCAGTTGGTTGAATTATTGCAACGAATGCTTTTGAAAGGGGGCATTTTGTCGGCGAGAAAAAATAAAAAAAGAACAATCGTCTCCCATATATAAGTGTTCAATATCTCTTCCTTTGGCTGAGGCGTCGTCACTGCCCTTCCATGTACATACAGGAGACGTGCGAGGAGATGGTGAAAAACTATCAAATATGTGAGGGTCTATCCTGGCTGGGCATTATGGTGCAATTTTCTTATGAAAAACACTTTTCCCTCGGTTTAGATGTCCCTTTTGTAAAAAAATTCTCCCCAATTGTCTCGTTGTCCATTTATGCTCATCACTCAAGAGCAAACTGGAAAAAGTGGTGCATTTTTGTAATACTTGGAAAGAGTGGAGCATGTTTGTAATACTGGAAATAGTGCTACAAGTCTGTAGTGCTGCGGATACATATCGACAGGAGTGATGACGATGTCTTTCTTTCCATTATTGCTCTACTTGACAATCTCCTAAGCATTAACTCATTTAGAGAAACAACTTTACAACAAGTCCATATGTACGGATCTAAATGTGATTATGCACGTTGCTACTTCAACTTTCTATCAACTAATGTGGAATGTTGATACATGGTCACACTTTTCATACCACCGTTTTTGTAGTACAGTAGTGTCGGCATTCTCTCCATGACGGAGATCTTTTTGTGTATAAATTTTGCACAGACACAGAAAGTTCTGCTGGTGGTGGTCCTTGCACGGGAAAAGGCTTTAGTAGACGGTGGAGTCAGCGACGGTGGACGAATAAATTTCATGGTATTTTTCGTCCCATTGGATTGCTGATGGCTACTGTAAATTTTAACTTTGGCTATTTCTTCACACGTCCAGTGTGCGGATAGTGTTGTAATATTTCTTTCGATCGGGAAAGGAAAAGTCGGGAGTACAGCGTGTCTCACAGGGATGCATGGACCACTCGTAAATCAGAACCAGTCGCCATGTTATTGCCATTTAGAGAGAAAGAGATGGATACGCCAGAGAGAGGCTATGGCATTCAAGGATTCAATATGCCATCGTAAAAATGGACTTTGCTCGAGTGAAATTCAAGAGTCATCGACATTAACGAAAATGGAGTGCAGTACATTTTCTTTTTTTGGGTGATGCTTTTCCTATACTTGCTTTGCCACTTGCTGTTAAAACGCTAAACGGGGGGAAATCCTCCAAGGGTGAGACTTCTCTCATCGGTTCTTTCCTCGATGGATGCATACCACAAAAGCCGATTCAACTCATCAATGCCCAACCGAATGTGTCCAGTACTAATAAACTCAAATTGAATTCTGTGTATTTTCTGTCATTCTAAATTGTCTTGATGTATACTTACAACCTCTCCTCCAGCCAATAAATATCATCCACTTCCTTATACATTCATGGCGGCATCTCCCTGTTGCCGGAACCCTATTTCTTTATTGTATCGTCGGCTACTTACTACACCGTTTACACCCACTATGCTCATTTTAAGTACACTATTTTTCATCTACATTTAAAATATGTAGAAATCGTTGGAACTTCAAATCGTTACAATTTTAACTTCTGTTGTTACAATTTTAAGTTAATTCGTTTTTCCCAAGGATATGGTTATTTATTCGTTTCATTCATTTTAAATGCGCGCCAACTATAAAGTGAAGTAGATATATCTACCTTTCATAAAAATTCCCCTGTCAAGTTCATTCAGGTGTATCTTTATGCTCTTGCTAGGTTTTTAACGACGTCAACAAGACTCCAGCAGTTGTACTATCGTGGCAGTAGGCTAAAAATACTATACACATGTGCTGTGAATGGTAAAATACTATTATAACTAAGGGGTGCTGTGAAGTGACTGAATAAAAACGAGGAGAGCAGCAACTGTTGAAATGATGAATGGCCGGCATGGATTTGGATAAAAATGGAAGATGAATAGGAAAGAAGACAAGTGTGAGTTTGCTTATGCGAACTTGAGAGAATTCCAAAAAATTTCTTGTATAAATATAAAAGTATCTAGCTTTTTCTGATGCTGTTGTATTAAAGTGTAAGAAGGAATATTTAGAAACTCAACCAGTTATAGAAACCATAACATGTGTGGGAGTAGTAGCAGTCGTAGGTCACATATATAAGTTTTGCATCGTAGTGCATACACTTGAGTAAGCTCAGTTGTATATAGCACGAATATTACACAACTCTCTGTCAAGTCTCTATCATGCAAGTAAATATGCACTGATATACAGAATTGCCAGTACGAAATAGAATTGTTATATTCCAAACAGCATGAAAATAGTAACTATAAGATTGCCACGAACACAAGCGATCATACTATTTCACTATGCATTTAGACCTGTGCAGTAAGAAAAAAATGAAAAGAGCTGAAAGGGATTGAAGAGTCGGCAACGAGAGTACGACATTAGAAATCTGAGATGTAGTCAAATACAAATTTTTCAGCTGACACTTTTATTGTTCTTGCCAGTGACATTTAGGCTGTACGGTTACCTCTTTGGGACATTATGTCTGTATGCACCTTATAAAGCCAGCTTCAAATCAGTTTACTGTACTTAAAGCATACCTTAAGTGCCATCACTCTTGAAAGGAACCCATGCTTTGTAGTGAAACATTGTCTCGGAGGATTCCTCTATGTGGGCGAATCTCCCCGTGTAGCGGCTCTTTCCACGTACAGCAGTAGTAACGAGAAGCTTCGGAAAGACGTTTATGAGAAAATATCATGTAAAATATTAGAAATGTAGTAAAAGCTGTAGGAGTCACCTTATGCATAAGGTTGTACAAAACTTCGGCGGTAGAAATTGTGACCGGAGAAACCAAGCTGGCTTAAATATGTAATACATGTAACTGGTTTCAAACAAGGCCTTTTGAACAACATATATAGATTGTACATAAGTACATTGAACACGGTAGAAAGTATTTCTGATTCTCAAATCTCTGATGCTCCATTCTCTTGAGGGAGTCCGATCTAATGACTAAATCTTAAGGCCGAACTGTCCCTAGTGAGTCATTAGCCCAAGGAAAGAAAACTGTATTGGTTTCCTGCCCTAATACACACTTGCAACCTTTCAAGTTTTACCTTTTTTCTTGTTATTCTCTGGAACTTTTACTCTATACTGTAACATAGTTAAACATGATTCATGATGGCATAGATGCAATACCGTGTACGGTGAAGAAAGTATAGACTCCGTCAGAATGACCTGGAGGAAACGGGATCGAAGACCACAAATGGTCGAATCAGATTTGTTTGGAGAATTTAAACTGTCAACACTTACAAGCAGATATATATATTTGGACTGTACAGCTCTGGAGTATTGTTCAAGTCTAAATTTTTATTCTCGTGACAAATTTCTCAAAGTGGGTGAAGAAGTTTTTTGTTCTCAAGAGGATTCACTATTTAGCATTGGGACCAATGCTTATCTTGTGTGGCTAAAGATATAGTAAAAATACTAAGTGTGAGTCAAGATAGAAAAGGAAAGTCTAGAGATAGAAGAAGGCTAGTGTGAAGTTGGAAAAGGACAGTGTAGCCAGAGAGGTACTAATGGTTGTTTTCATGCCAAAGTTTTCAGTTGTCATAACCAGGAAATGATACACTAGACGAGAGTATTATACGAAGCCTTGGTTGTTTGTCTCTTTTACGACAAGAAATGGCGAGAGTGTGTCGTTGTGTAGTGACTAGTGGCCCGTTGTTGAGTTTACAATTGTGGTTTATAGAGTCATAACTTTTGAGGAGTAGTTCAGAGATCGGCGAAGTGAATTTCACTTTCTTCCCGCTTTTCACTCTCTTTTGAGTCTGTTTTCCTCCAGAATGACTTCGCATTGTGGGAGTGTTAGCAACAATAAGGGAGGATATAGGAAAAGGATGGAAGACAGAAAGAGAGAAAAAGAAGTGAGAGAGCCCACAGTTGTGTTTGTGTCTTTTAGCTCTTGTGAGTGGGAAATCGTATAGTAAACTGTGTATATGTATGCGTGGTTGGTTTCATGTACGATTGTGGTTGTTAGCTTGGAGGCAGGAGCGTGTGGGGTAGATTGTCGTTTTTAAGGAGACAGCAAAAAGGGAAAGAGAGGAGAAGAAGGTGCACGAGATATGATTGTTTAGTGGGTGTCGGAGATGATGAGGCATTTTTATTGAGGTCTTGGATGCAGGTCGCGTTTTTATAACATTGTCTCAGAGTATTTCGTGTGTGGGGCAAGGAGGGCGAAATGGGCCATCATGAGCAAATATTTACTCAGTTTGTGCTTCTTGAATAGGGTTTTGCAGGCACTGCCATGAATGATAACACGTTAAAATGCATTACATATGAAATAAAACCAAGCAATATGGGAATATCATGCAAATGAAGTGAATTTTTTGAGGCCAACGGCAACGGGACCAAAGATGCAAGCGCAGGACGCAAAACATCGCCCAGAATATGAAATATGCGAAGGGATCTTGCTTGTGCGAAAGGGTTGAAACGACAGTTTTTAAGTTAGGCAAGCTCCGTGAATACCAATGGCTTAGGTATGAGACTTTGACATCCTTTTTCATTCTCTTCTCTCTCTCACTCTGTCTTCTCTCTAAGTTTTTACTCGAATTAACGGGCAAAACAATGCCAGCATTCGACCACACTTGCTCTTTACTGCCACCCTCTTTGCTCTTTGTCTCTCTCTCTCTCACTACAAGTATCTTCCGAACCTTATAGTGTATCACCACTGAAGATTCGATCACTTCTTTGCATAACCAACTTTCAGCAGGACTTTTAGCCATTCTTCACACTCGCATTATCACCATCATCATAATACTAGACCATGCCCCATACACACTACCATTATCTTTTTACACCCGTGCCACACACACTTTTTCTCCTCCCATGCCCTTAATTTCATTTGCATACAGATGCCCTCCTCGCTCCTCTGTCACTACTACAACGCTCTTTACCCTTTTATCTTCAAGTATCTCCTTCCTTGTAACCTGTTAAAACACAACAATCTTGTTAAATCACTCCTTTATTCTCCCTACTGTCCAACCTCATGTTCCAATATGGGGAATTCCCAGACTAAATAGTTTTCCCAAATGACAAGTCCGATGCATGCTTCCGCTTTACCATTGGTATTATGTCTGGTTTGGAACAAAACGTTTAGGGTCTTTTACAAAATATATAGCTCAATTTCAGTTAGCGATAGTAGTCTAAGCGTGAATGCCAGCTATAAATGTACAAGGCAATCATGTAGAAATAAGCATGGATACATAGATATAAATTCAAATGGGCAAACTATCTGTATAATACCCAAGTTAGAATTTCATAGTAAAGGTAATGTTTGTATCGGACTTTGCATGCAGTTCTACGCAAAGAAAAGATTTGTAATACGCAGCATTTGTCCGTTTTAAATCTCTAAATGGAAACAAGCTGTGAGACAATTATGTTGTAGTACAAGTAAAGCGTTCAAGTCGGAGTGAATAGAGTTGAGGTGGTCGGTCGTATTAGTCGTAGTTGGTGTGTAGGTTATGCTGAGAGGCCGGGGATGGTGAAAAGCCAAGTCGTCAATCATTCGGAACCCTAAACCATCCGAAAGTAGAATATAAACCACACATCAAGAATTCATTTAGCATGTTTTCTTTGCAACATGAATATGCCTGGCGTGTTCTTAAAAATGCTCCAGTCCTGCAAGAAAACATGATTGCATTATTTACTCGAGCCTTAATTGACAGTGAATTATTGAGTGGATGGCCATAGTCGAAACACTTGAGCATCCCCCAAAGCGCGCTCATAGTGCTTGCTTCTTGTTGGCTTGTACACAAACATACAGGTAAGACTATTGCACTGGCAACTACTAACTAACACAGACATGGGAGATAACAACTCATGGTATCAAATAATTTGTAGTTTTATGTAAAAGTCGTTGTGCTACAAAACCCTTTTACACATGTATATGAGCTGTATTGATTGACTTTTCACTTGAACAATCTACGAGAACGTCACGTAACGTCACTCACATCAGTCATCTCAAGTCAGTCTGCGTGCAAACAAGTGAATGAAGCAAATCGGTATGCATGTATGTACAATAAAATTACCATGTTTATAAATCTTTGATTATTCTAACATGTCTAATGATCATTATACATAAACGAGTGCATATAAACAGTCATTACAAAACGCTACACCGGATAGAGTGATGTGCGGATGTTCACAAGACAAAAATGTAACCAACAAAGGTAGAAATGCTGAACCGTAGTCAATGGAATAAATGTCGTGCTTTTATATTGTGCTGATATATCAACTCCTGGTCATATCATGCACAGTAGAGCTGACAGTAGCTATTAGACTTGAGGAGGTGCGTTCAAGTCCAATTTTAGATGTTCTCTGGTAATAACAAGCTTGAATGAGTAATGAATGATTAACTAAGCACAAAATTACCTGGTAAACGTAAATCCTAGGCCGTTGAAACAAAAGATTTGCTCGCGGGCTTATAACTATACGACTTCGAAGTTTCCATGGCTTCGGACAAAAATGATGCTGGTGTTGATGATAATAAGGCATGCCCTGGGAAAAGACGGAGCAAGACGAGAATAAAGGGTTAACAAGCTACAGCAAAAATGGAGAAATAAATTGTCCCATGTTCAAGGGAGGGATGGAAGGAGATAAACGTGAATAAATGAGTGAAAATAAGAGTTAGTTTAACTAAAATGCTTTTATATGGACAAAAAAGTGCTAATACTTTGTTCCGAGGTTCGGGTATTAGAACACACATTTTACGTTGTTTTTTTAGCTGTTATAGAACTCTACACATATTGTCCTTATACTTGGAAAGCTTGTCTATTAAAGCTAAAAGGCATATTTGTGTATCCTAACTTGTTACTCCAATCTTTGTTATTTCTGGTTACTTCATGTGCATATAAGATCTAAAAAAGGTAGAGTTCATACACATGGTCTGATCTTCTGATTACAAATTTATTGTATCAACTGCTGGCTGAGAAGAAAAGTTTGGTTGAGGTTGTCACATCTCAATTGAGCTCCTAAGATCAAGCTTTCTTTTACAATGTAATATATGGTTTCTTGTAGACGACATTCTGGGGAACTCACATAGCGGCCTGTTTACTGATAAGACCGGAGAAAAACTTTTATTCCCTTTTCAAATCAGGCGCTCCATTCTTGGGTGGTCATTCATGGTGCTCATTTCCAACGAAATGGGGGGTGAGTTTGTGTGGGATTCAAAAAACTGAAAACCAAGAGTTTTCTCCATCAATACAGATTTATACAATTACAATTTTGCCAAGTGTAGAATTGTCATTAAATGAAAAGGAGACATTGATAAACCTTTGAAAGTTACAACGGGACCCCGACTTCTATATGTATGTATATCCCATGGCTCAACTCCTACCTCTCCCTTTCTCTTTATTCTATTTCCCGACTGTTTTAAGCACTCGCCTGGCATTATTCAACATCCTTTCTATTCCGGGTTTCGACACATAAGTACCCTCCCGTATAACAGAATGAAATAACACCCGGAATATCCCAAGAATATCAGCATCATAGGTATACAAAGAGAATAACAGAAGAGCTCATACTATTAAGGGTAACAAGAACATACAACGAAGAGAATAACCCGAAAAGAAACAAACTTGACTTTATCTTTCCTGGGGATCCATGATCCAATAAATCTAATCCCTATACAGATGCGACTTGAAGCAATATCTCAGTTTAAATGTACAATGGACTTTCCCTGGCATCTTGACAATAATTATTGGTATTGGTGAAGATGTAGGATTCTGAGATACATAATGTTGGTCAGCAAGACAGCATGCAGCATGATGGTTTCGCTAATACATAAATTTCTGTACAATATATACTTAAATAACTCTATAGCTTGACATAGGGTGAATAGTAGAATTTGACAACAGTGACTTACTTCCCTTCCCTGCAGTTCAATTTCACCCGTGGCATATAAGTAAATGCTATATCTTTAGATTTTCTCATAAAAGTTCATAATATAAATGCAGAAGTTTTTTAAATCGTACGTTGAAATTGTACATTCGTACATATTTGCTCAGGCAAATTATATGGTGTGGTGGTGTACCAATAGGTTCGAGCGCCTGTTTAATAGAATCGCGAAAAACTGTTTGCGCTGCGCCGAAACGTCGCACACACATGTCACAGGTTGTCGTCACGTGCAAGTTACGAGCGAAAAGGCATAAGATTCCATCGGTTTTATGATGAGCTGATGTTGATGATGTTGGACAGAAGTTTCGTCCAACATCATCAACTGTCAAATGTATAGTATTTTCCGATTCCGAAGTATTGTTGTGTAAAATTTGGAAAGGATATGGGAGTTTTAGGGAAGTTGGTGTCTGTGTTAATATTGTGATTGTTTTATATAGTTTATAGAACCTTAGTAAAAATTCTGGTAACGAAAATTATTGACTGACATTTATTTTTTGTGATTCCTTTTCTCAAGACACCTCCATTGGTAAAAGCACTGAAACAACGTCAAAAAGAACTTCAAAATATAGCACCTAACGAAGTAAGTAAAATGCGGGATGTTACGGGTGGCGGTGGCGGAGGAGGGAAGGAAGCGCATCTGAACACTAGTAACGGCCGAATTGGAACTCCTTCTCCCCCGACGATGATACCTGGTGGTCCTCAGCAATGTCTACCAATTCCTCACTCTGGAGTGACAGGTCCAGGGAACGGAAATCCCATGATGCTCGGACCAAACATTCATCAAGTACAGCAACTTCTCCAACAGCAACTTCTCACCCCCGCTCAGCTTCAATCCCTCATGCAACAACAAACACTCCTTTTTCAACAACAGGTATATCGGAAACAGGTTTGTTCAGACAAATATAATTCACAATATTTTGCATGGAAAATGGATGTATATTTAAGCATTTACATATTACTTGAAAGAATTTGGTTAAGTACATTAAAATATAGAATCAGATTTTATTACAAGAGAACGAATCCTCGAGTGGGATTGCTGTATCATGTTTGATTAGCATTATTAGATAAGGAGCAAATACCATGCACAAATTAGATGACATGGTAGAATAAAACGTAGTACCTTCGAGGCAAAGAACATTGACAGGAAGGGGTAATCAAAAGGGAGTTGATGCGATAAAAAACAAGTTGCCGAGTCATTATTAAGATTGAATGAATGTTGGGGAAAAGTTTTGGGTTCTCTCGGATAATAGCTAAAATTGGAGAATGCGATAACTTTGCGACAGTCTACTTCAGCGATCAAATTGGTTTCGCATCTGAATTTTAACTGTTTTTATTTATGTTATCCTATGTTTATAGTTCGACTGATGTTTACTTATATAGCTCCTAGCTGTTTCCAAGCTATTATACAACTCTGTGATGGGGTTGTGCAACGCCGAATCGGAATAGAATGTGGGAGAACTTAAGAAAATTAGTTGAAAAAACTTGCTTGCTCGTCGGTTTTTCAACATTTTTATACTCAGTACTAGGTGTTTACCTGTCAGAATGGGTGGAAACAATCTTTTTATATAACCTAAATCTAAATATCCCTGTATGTCCATAACTCATAAACTGTCTCTAACTTTGTGTGTAAGTAGAAACCGTCGTAGCTTCAATACTCAAGGGGATCGGCATGCATGGCGAGAGAGAGAGAGAGAGGCTACACCGCACGAAATTTATAGCTAGCAGTAACGGTCTAGAAAAAATATGTAACATTGAGCATTTTACAAACTTTATCTTTACGTGATATGCCAGTATTTACGAGAGAGAGTCACACAAAGGAGCAGAGTTATTACAACCATTGGAAAAATTGAAAAATATAAGACTTGTAGTTCCGTTCGGTTCTCATCTGCATGCAACTTTGTTGACTTCGGTAGTATAGATATTCGATAAGTGCAGAAAAATCCCACTTACTGCAAATAACATCCAAATACCTAGTATGTACCCTCTATTTATATATGTATAGCAATGCTGAAAACAGAATGAATGTACATAAAAAATCTTCGAGGAAGCGAAGAAGCGATCAGAGGTGATATGAAGATAGATTGGGAAACCTCACGACTACTGTGTTGAAGTTATAGTATACAACATCAAATCTCTGCGGGAGCATTTTACTATTTTCTCACACACCACAGCCCAATATCTGATTCAACCCTATGTAACCTACAACAGCTTAACCCCTTACATAGCCTTTTCCCATAAGTACATACACACAAAGTTTCTGTGGCACTTAAAGAGCAGACACTGCTCCTATACAAACTTCCTGACGATCCGTTTAACTGAATTGATTATCCATAAACAATAAACCATATATCATGAAATAAAAACAAACATACTACGATTAAGCACAGTATAGGTTTAATGCTTCATTGTTCTATGTATTTACTAGTCTATTCAAGTCCCTTTGGTTGCTGCCTAATAAAAGCCTGTAACCATTAAATGTTTTTCACTTGTTTATTCTTTCTGTAATCATGTTTTTATTAGAATTTATGCTCTGTTTTAAGATAATCTAGAAATTAAAAACTAATCACTAAAACTTTGGTACTGCGGATGAAAAGGTTATTTTACTCATAGAAGATTATGAAACTTGGTAATCTAAATGAAAACAATATAGTCTACAAATTACTTCAATAGTCACTTCTTGTAATTATTCCGTCGTTATTATTTATGTTACTTCTGCAATCCTTTATTAAAGAACTACATTTTACGGTCAGCGTCGAAGTGGTAAGATTAACGTTTGGAGTTGTTGTATAAACTCTATATACACGCCTGTCTTGTTCTTTGTCTGCATAGTTAAGAAACGGCGTTGAGGCACAAGTGGTTATAGCTTAAATAATTGATGGTATATAATTGAATGTTGTTTAGTTCAGGGGTTCATTTTGACAAGAGGAAAGTTTGAATAGACTAAGCAAAGGTGTATTGTACATAAATGTATACTTTGAACGAATTGACTTTGAACGAATATTTTGTTTTGACTTCGCAGCAACATCATCAGTTGGCGGAAATTGGAAGGAAGCAATTAGAACAAGCTCTGCAAAATCTTCAAGAGCAGCTGCAGGTATGTTTTCTTGTTGCTGTATTTATTAGAATTTACATTTGAAGTCAGGTGGTGGTAGGAATCCACTATGCTTGCTCTTGTATTAAAGTATCTGGAACAAATTATAAATAATTTGTTTGGGACTATGTACCTGGTTACTATTATTGAATGGGGCAATTATTCATCCTGTAATTTAGGTCAGGCAGTATATTATTGCAGTTAATATAATAATAAAGTACAAAATGTTTATTCTTTGCATATTAATTATAATTCATTATATTAAATAAATGTATGCAGTAAACAAAATAGATAATATCGATTGTTTTTGAGCAAAGCAATAGGTATCGGAAAGCAAGGGTGCGTTCAATTCTATTCATAACATTTGAATGTTTAATTCCACAGCTGAATCTATTGCAACAGTCCCATTTGATACAGAGTGGTGATAAAAAGAAATCTTCAGGTGCTCTTCAACAACTAGCTACCCAGCAGCATCAGTTAATGCAGCAGCTTCAACTCACGCAAAGACAGTATTTAATTCAACAAGGTCTCAATATTCCTTCGATGGTCATGTCGGGCGGGAACGGAGGTACCTATTTAAACATAATTACATTACGTCATTTCACAATTTAAATCTATTTCGATTTACCATTTGATTTCAGTCATAAGTAGTCAAGAGAGGGGCTTCAAATGTAATGTTTTTTCTTCCGTTTTCCCATTTGGGTAATCGTCGGGAGATTATATTCGTTAGGACCGGCATGTCTTCGACAAGTGTGGTTTAGTTCTGCAACAAGTGCGAAAGAAATTGATGTTGATAAGTTTGTAGAACAAATCAAATGCAGGCTCAATCTTTGCCACTTTGATTTGTACCAGATGAGGCAAATAAACTTTTTAGTTTGGGAAAAACCGACGGAGGGCCTCAGAATTCCGAGGGTGCCCAGCTGAGAGATGATAATTAAGTTTTCAAATTAGAAACCAATGACTTCGTGGCCCACCGCTCTTTTTATTCTTGTCGACTTTTAGAGAGCGTTAAATTGAAATTTCGTATTTAAGTTTTCTCAGTCACCATGTATCTTACGTTTCTTGGAGGAAAGGTGTCTGGTTTTGAAATTGCAGTAGAAATCCCACACATGTCGACGACGACTGATCTTTCTTTGGTATTAAGAGGAAATAAAGTCTTTTGAAACTTTACGAGATTATTACTACTTATGTTACCTAATGTATGAGCACATACATTGAATATTTTCAGGTTGTCTTACATTTTCAAAAAGAAAGTTGTCATTTTATGTTGATATGTCATTGTGCCAAGTTTTGAAAGTGGCGTCAAAAGTTTTTGCTACCTACATATCGTCCATTACACTTGATTTCTACAAGTTTTCAAGGGGATTCCAAAACTTTTATTAATTAATCTTTTATGCGTCAAAGGATAGCAATATGATTGCTCATGAATCCTATTTTTATGCTTGTACATTAATTGTAGGAATAGTCCCTGAAGAACTACACAATTTATGGAAAGAAGGTCAAGAAACTGCAATGAATCCCAATTTACCAGATATACCACATCAAAATGGATCAAGTCCAAAGCATTCACATGGTCCCAATGGTACGCAACGTTATTGAGCAGACAATACACATCGTCTACACAAACATAAATAGTTCTAATCCTTTGGAGATGTTAGTATATAAAATTATTATACTTTTGGTATGCATATTCATTGTCGTTTTCTCTGCCGTACTAGGTATTTTCTCAGGATTAACGCGGGGCGATAATATCAACGGGCTGCCTGTAGAGGGTGAGAAAGGGGATGCGTTGGAAAAATCAATTAGTCAACAGCATCCATTGTATGGACATGGAGTGTGCAAATGGCCAGGATGCGAATCTGTGTGCGATGACTTTTCAGCTTTTTTAAAGTAAGTCTCTCCCCTTATAACGCTTACAATTTTAATAATAGCTTTAGTATCCTTCTTTGTGTAATTATATTTGAAATCCTTCCTTCGGTCGTACCTCTTGCATTGTCTTCGTAACTCTTGAACCGTATCCTTTAAGGTACGGAAGGTTTTCTATGAAAGTGATATTTTTTAGAAACAAAGAGGTAAAGAGATGGTATTAACGTGAAAGATTGTGTTCGACACTCAACCCAAAAGATTGAGTAAATTGGAGGAGAGTAGGTGATAGTCAAGCCGAAGCAGATTACTCCAAATCAAATGGGGGAGAGAGGAGACTCAGGATGGAAAGAATTGTACTCGTCGTTCGTTTTGCGTTTCATGGGTGATTAGAAGACGGGGTTTCCCTTTAAAAACCAAGAGGGTTTTACACTGATTCAATGTCTGCTGTTGGATTCAGAAATACAAAAAAACTTTTCTAATTATTCCTTGATCAAAGTTTAATAGAATTTCCACCCGAGAAGTGATAAATATCCCCAATGCAATTCTGATTGACGGAGCATTAAGGAAATGCCGATTTATCCCTTGTCTTTTTTTGGTCTTATGGTTTTTCTCATTTGACTTTCGACTTGAATAGGAAATTCTTTTTCAGGAGAATTATTTTGAACTAAATTCTTTTCTGTTTTTCCCCATTATTTCGGTTCGTTGATCCAATGCGGTATTTTCATTCATTCTCTCTATATGTATCTAGACATTTGAACACGGAGCATACGTTGGATGACAGATCTACAGCTCAAGCTCGAGTCCAAATGCAAGTAGTGTCGCAATTAGAGCTCCAACTAGCCAAAGAAAGAGATCGACTTCAAGCAATGATGCAGCATTTGCATATGAACAAACAACAAAGCATGTCTGCAAATAATGCTGTGAATAATCTGCATCGCCGCTCAGAATCCCCCAAAAATAGACCACAAAGCGTCAACGACCATATTCATGTGAGTACTTGTATTATTTATTCGTGGAAGTTTTTAATATTGTAATCGTAAGTAACTTAAAAATGGTGTCATACGGATTCAAGTATTATTGAATGTTTTTCCAAGAATCAGAATTGCCACGGAGTCCCGGTTTCGTCAAGTGGTGGAAATCCCCTTTGTGGAGGCGCGGTGGTGACGCCAACAGGAGGAAACGGTCCTCTATCGAAATTGGCTTTAAATCCAAATTTGTTGATGCCCGGCCTATCTCCTTCGGGTTTAGTTTCCGCTGCCGCAGCAGCAGCAGCTGCTGTAGCTTCTGGTCGTAATCCTGGTCTACTTCAACCACCTACACCCACCTTGTCAGGTTCAATACGTCGCCGTATTAGTGATAAAGCATCCCTACCACTCTCTGGAGGTGAGTTTCTTGCGAAGTTTAACTACTTGTTTGTCTCTCTCTCAAGTACATATAATGCATCAACTTTGTGTTTCTTATTGTGTATGGCTTGTTGGTTCCATAAATTTTAATAAGTTTGGATGCCTGACTGCATGATGTTTACAGTTTATTAGGGTAAATGATCCAATATCTTGTGTAAACAATTTTACTAGTTGGAGGAGTTGTAGAAATATCTTTGTAGCTCTTGCACACTCAATAATAATACCCAGTTTTGCATGTAATTGAGCCTATTTTGTTTAGAAAAGTATGAATGTTGACATTTCATCTACGTATGTCTAGTATAGTGGTATCACAAAATAAAAAAATGTTGTAAACTTAGGCCCATATGAGGATACTCCCATGCGACGTCGAATGGGTGACAGATCAGCTATAGATATTTCTGAAGGTAACGATACCTCAAGTGGGGTTATACGCTACTTGCAAGCATTGAGAATTGGAGATGTTGAAACATGTTCTCCTGACATATTAGATTCTATTTGTTTGTCTCTTTCTTTGTACTTGCGAGTATGTTCCTGGCGCATGGAAGCCCGCTATTTCTGTTGTAGTTGCTATCTCAAGTATTTAAACAGTTTTTACGTTTGTGTAATAATTATGTCCTCTCATCGTCAGAAGTTTGGTTGTAGTAGTTGGTTTGATTTTTAATGCTAGTGAAGTAGCGCTGGAATGCAGTGTACTGTATTAATCGTCTCACCGTATTAGCATCCGAATGTTTCATTTTGACATTACAGTAGTGGCTAAGTAGAATTATTTTCATATTGATTAAAAGTGTGTTAGAAGTAGCGAATGTTTTGAAACTTTATATCTACAATGAAAGCGCAGTGTTTATAATGATGACTGATGGCCACTAATTATCTTAGCGGTTCCTTGTGAACACAACAAGCGTTCTGTACAGCTATAATCTATCCACTAAATTTCAGTCTGTCTAATCAGTTGATGTACATACATACTTACATATATATGATGTCTTGATCGTATAAGTCCGTGTCTGACACTATCCGTTTCTGTTTTTCTCTTTCAATGCCGCTGCCTCCTTCTATACTACTGATCCTACTACTACTACTACTACTGCCAATACATCTACTTGCACAATTTTTAGGCCTTCCGTATTTGCTGGAGAGAGCAGGACTAGATGTTCAGCAAGGTATGTCTTTGTGTCGTTTTCTTACACATTTTTGTGTCCTGATCCTGAGTCGTTCCAGTATAAGACTAACAACTGGGCTTTAGTCTTTAGTGCACGATGAGGTTACTAATTAAAGACAAGCGATAAGAATGCAGGTGATCGTAAATGTAAAAATATTTTATGATACGCATACATTAGTGCACACATAGGGTCTATAGTATTTACGCGCAACTGTGCGAGGAGTAAACTGTTACAAATAGTTCTTTAGCCCTCCTAACAAACATTGAGAAACAGAAAATATTATGGATGGTGAGAGAGAGTTTAGAGGAATGGAGACGGAGTGAGAGACAGAGAAAAAGAGAATGAGGGAAGGAAGAAGTGTCGGCCAACATCTGCGATGCTATCAGTTGGTTGTTAATTACAACTGATGTGTGGAAGTCCCTCAAAGTTTAATGACTTCATCAAGATCTGAAACTCTTTGGCATCCAGGCTGTCATTAAGCTAAATGAAAGATACTCAAAAGCCACGCGCTAGAACTTTAAAGAAATTAGAACAAATTATGCAATTCAGGTATTGCCTTCCATTGCTTCCTTTTCTTATAGTCGGTAAGGCCCTCCACGTAAAGACGACTTCTATCTTCTTCCCTAATGAAATTTCCTTTCATCAACACTCACTCTCTGCTTTCTCCTCTTTACATGCCTTTTATGAGCATTGTTTCATGGTTTCATCATCTACGGATCTGCATAATGGTGGTAATACGTACCACCGTACCGCATAGACTTCTAAACTGTAAGCGCATATTAATATCGTTAACTCATTTCTACATGGTCCGTTCTTCAGCTCCTTTCCCTCAACTTATGTTCACATGTACATATAGGTATTTGTATAGAAAAGTCCTGTTTCTTGCCTTCCCCTTCTTTCCTTTTCTCTCACCACTTTTACACTCCAGGTGTGACCATTCTCATCTATGTAGAGACTATGATGAACAGTGTACGAATACTCACTGTCCGTTCTTGGAAAAACCAAGAAGGAAACTTTGTTTCTCCTCCCCATGTTCTCTGAGTACACCACCCCTGAGGTTTACCTCTCCTTTTCTCTCAAGAGCACACTTTAACTTTTTAAGGGTGACTTTAGCTATAGGAAAGGCATATAGGTTGTTGAATTTCTATATGAGCAAGTAATTTCTGTTGGCCGAGCTAAATGAAGCCAAGTGATGCACATTCTGTGTGGCCAGCTTTTACTATACTTCATTTTCTACCGTGCTTACTTGAGTATCACCATAAGTTACTAAGGCAAGTCTACCTCACGGTCACGTAATAAACATGGAAAATATGATTATGTAAGCCTGCTTATGTGCCTTTGATTTTCTGTATCCGCCTGTCAATGTATTGTTTTGGGGTTGAGGAAGTTATATCGTGCAGCATCCGGGGAGAACTGTTGTCCCTCTAAATAGTCTATTTACAGCCCATTTGGTAGTCTGCATTCATGAAGCAAAAATGATCGAGATGTGTAATGTTGAAATCTGCGAACCATGAATGTGAATTCTTTAACGAGCTTTTCAGGAGATTCTTAACCATAATGGACTTGTAATGCTGTCATTTTCTGGAAAGTAAATCCGTAGAAAAATGCCAAGGATTTGAGTTAATGGCTCAAATGCAGCGTTTGCAAATAATTTACTCGAGACGTTTAAAGCATAAAAATTTCTGATTATCTGCGTTCTGCTTCACAATTACGACGATCCTTCTCAACAAATATATGCTTTGTGAGGGTTCTTTCTATCCCGTCCCACACGTAGGCTTTCTTCATCTTCCTCTTTTCTATCTTACACAATCTCTTTTTCTCTTTCTTCTCCCTCTCTGCCTTGATAGCCGTCTGACTGAACTCTGTGGTTTGGTAGACTTTTAGCCCTAGTTAGTTTAAGATTGTAAGCCCTCCTTGATCTTCTCTCTCTCTCTCTGTATCAAAATTGCCTCGTTTATACTTAGAGAGACTTTGTTGAGTGTGTAAGTGAGATTGCCATACTACTGCTTTCTTCTCTGCCGCTGCTTCAGTTCAATGGCGGTCAATCAGACAAGCAAGCGTACCACTACAACACACACTCATAATAATATTATAATTATACATGTTTGATGTAAATGTAGCTCTCGTTTTCAACTTACAGTTGTCTCTTTCCCCATTTCTCCGTCTCAACCTCTAATTTTCCTACAGCCTTTGCCATTTCTTATCCTGCAATCTGGCATCTTTTTACGTCTCTGCTTTAAAAGCCAATTAACATTCTTTTTGATTTTTCCTTTGCAGAGATTCAACGGAACAGAGAATTTTACAAGAATGCTGATGTTCGACCCCCATTTACATACGCTTCTTTAATTAGACAGGTATAAGCTTCAAGATTTTTAATTACCATTTCATATTCTTCGTCAACGGAAGTCTTGAAAGAGCTTGGCTAGCATAAGATTCATTATATTTAAAAGGCAAATATTCTTCGAAGAATATTGGATGAATGCCACATTCATTGACTTTGCTTTGAGAGCAAACTTTATGAAAAGGTTTTATATTTTTGGTGTGCCGACAATATTTATTAATCCTTTTACTCCTTAGTACAATTCCATTTGCTAACTGAATCTTATCTTGCTTAATTTAATTACAGGCAATCATCGAGTCTCCCGATAAACAGTTGACATTGAACGAGATCTATAATTGGTTTCAAAATACATTCTGCTACTTCAGAAGGAATGCTGCGACGTGGAAGGTAACTTTGTCTATTCTATGCTTTTGAAGTTTTATTTAAGCGTATTTATACATTCCGCTATTATGTATCTAATTAATTGATTCAGAAGATATAATTCCTTCAATGTATTTATCTAAAATACACATGCTTTGGGTTTCATCGATTACAATCAAAACGCCTGTAAATATTGTTTTTATATGATTGGGCTAGCAGTAATTATAAAGTTTTGCAATGGGTTAATTGTCAAGTACTTACAAGCTCTTAATAATGTGGAATCTGGGTTTTCGATTCGTCAGTTTTATCTTCTTGCGAATGTAAGTACCTTTGGTGTATATAGTTACGCCTGTAAGTTGTATGTACATATCATGTTTTTACAGAGCTTTAATGGGACATGTTCTTATACGAGAACAGTTAGTGCAAGGAGCTATAGGGGGCCATTAAGATAGTATAGCTTTTGTATATATGCGAATTGGGGCATTGTGGGATTGCTGGAAAAGTTAGATACCTAGTCATCGTTCGGAAGGGGCTTTTGGGCATTGATAATTTGCCAAAAACAAAGGTAGTTTGGTTTATTGCGGTGACTCGACTGTTCTTTTGATGTATGGAATCTAAAAACACTTATACACACAAGACAGGGGCAGGGAATGTTGTAATTAATTATCACAGTACTACATACCTATACTCTAGAAATGCGTTGAAAAAGACAAAACGGTATTGTATTGTGCTTCCTTATGTCACAGTTTTTTCCCTTATACATTAATTACTTTAATTATTACAGTACCATTATTACGAATTTAATGACGATGGCAGTGTATCGCAGAACTATC
Source organism: Lipothrix lubbocki (assembly GCA_034696945.1). Lineage (NCBI taxonomy): Eukaryota > Metazoa > Arthropoda > Collembola > Symphypleona > Sminthuridae > Lipothrix > Lipothrix lubbocki. The sequence goes on along the minus strand of JAQGAK010000027.1, from coordinate 10,763 downwards.
ACGCAAATAAATGAGCCTACGTAAGTACATTAGGTGATGAGTGAGCATTGATGGTCAAAGAGACTTTAAATAATTCATGTAAATGTAAAACGCTGTGAGATTAGGTGCTGTTGTCAAAGGTCAGGCCTAATTTGAAAACCGAGGCGAATGAAGGAAAAATAGGTTAAATATTTGGATAGGTGTTCATATACTGCTAATGATGAATAAAATAGGGTAAGTAACTACACCAGGAGCAGGATCGGAGAAAGGCAGTTGTCAGTCTTACTTGAGGGAAATGAACGTGATACAGTTACTGATCTGTACACTATGGCAGATACTTTAGCACTCCCGGAGTGTAGATTAAATGTGTTGGTTCCTTTTCAACAGACTGCTGATATGTTAATCGAGATGTACAAGTAGGTGATTATGATTGGCTTTCTATGGTAAATGTGTATAAATTCTGATGAACGGTAGGGAGAGACTGAAGATAAAGTGAAAAAAGAAAGAAGAATTGTTTGCTTTGCTTAGGCTGCTTCTTAAGATTAAGGGAGAGTCTTAGACAATATTGACACTGTGAATGTGTAAACACCTGACACTGTTTACTCAAAAATGCAACCAATATATATGCAAATGTCTATGAATAATGGAGTGCTTTGAGATCCCAACAGCAGGTTTATCTGACTGTAAAGTTTTTGTTACTCTTCTAGCTCGGATTCAAGCGACCAGGAGTCGTTTTTAATATTTATCGAGATCTCCTTTGTTATTCCTACTTCTCTTTCAATTCGCTTCGGTTTTCAGGGAGAGTGAGAGGAGCGCGCCGCATATACATTCTTCTTGCCCTGCATTGTATAATAGACAATATATAGAGATACCACAGTCCCTGAGATGCTAGAGGAGAAAACAAACGATAAGCACATTTCTCCATACCAAGTTTCTGCATACACGTACACACAATTCCACACACACACGCACATACACTTATACATATATTGAACACTTATACTTATGTGCACTTAAACAATACACTTGAATTTATATATACGTACGTATACGACTGGTGAAGCATCATTGCTTTCTCAAGAGCTTCAGTTGCATGTGAATCCAATGTAGTTCAACGATATTTTAGTTTTCTCGCTCTCACTATTCCCTCTGTTTAGCTCTCCATAAAAAACTAGCCCTATCCTTTTGTTCAAGATTATAAAATGTTCCCTTCCTACTCCGTTTAACCATCCCGGTCTATTCCTTCTCTCGCCGCACTCCTTTGCATCAAATATCTCTTTAGATTTAGATACTCACATGCGTTTGGACTTATTTGGTTGTAACCATGTTTTGATATGTAGTTATTCCCTCTGTACTTGATTTGATGCATAGAAGTTCTATACCTGACAAATTTAGTATTTGGTACTTTTCATGCCAGATAACTACATTGGTTTATATAGTACGTAGAAAATGGGAGCAGTGGATACCGAATTATATGTAAACGCTTAAAAGAATAGACACTTATATGGGTATTACTTCTGTCACCAGTGGTAAAAGATTGGATGTAATTATTACTACATTGTAGTTTAGGAAAATTAAGCATTTGCTTGATAATTGAATATAGATTTTTGAAGGGCTCAAGATGAATGCTAATTTGGGTGCCTTTTTTAAATACCATTGTAGTTGCTGTACTAGTTTGTATTTCATTGAAAAAAGTCACAATAATGTTGTTATAGACAAATTATGCCGCCCAGTAGAATGGAATGAGTCAGTGTAAAATTGGTTTTTACGCAGTTCAAGTAACTTTATGTACATTATCTTCCACAAATAGTTTATTGCTGGTACGAATTTCGGCTATGTAAACTTTATTAAATGGATATCATTAATTATTTTGAGAGTGTGTTGGGTAGACCAGGGATCATATTAATTTAATTGTTTTAGACTTTCAATATCAACTTCGTTTAAAGCAACAAAGATTACGAGTTTTAAAATCTTTGAAGTATGAAGTTACTATACGGGGCTAAGATCGTTTAAATTTTCTCTCTTTGGTAACGTTGTAATGTAAATACAGTGAGAGGCATCTGTGGGGCGACTTGTCGTACTGACGTCACTGTATCACGGTAACGTTGCATTGTTCATTCAGATTGTAAACAACTTCGGTTGATTATTATTTTGTGTTAGCATTAACCAACAAAGGTAGGAATATTCAAGGAATGTTATTTTAATTTGATTTAATTGAAATATTTACTTGCCCGCAGAATGCTTGAACCTCATTACTGATTGTTTACTGATTTCGCATGTCTGACATTGTTGTAGATAAATTGATTTCGAAACAGTTACAGCGGAATAGTCATTGATTATTGTTAAAACTTAAAACGAAGTTGTCGATGATTCGTACCTTGAACTATTTTTGCGTAATGGTAATCTACATAAGTTTACTTGTCCTGGAATATAATATGACAAACGAATTTTTGAAGGAGTCGTATTTTTGAAAAGTCAAAGACGATACTTTGATTTTGGCAACGCTGTTTTATTTTGCATTGCTTAATTTGTTGTGTGTATCTTATTTTATCATTATCAGAATGCCGTGAGACACAACCTAAGCTTGCACAAGTGTTTTTGCCGCGTGGAAAATGTGAAAGGTACGGGAGAAGCTGATTGTGATTGTTTCCGCCTGGAAGAGCTTGTTTTTTTTTTAAATTTTGTAATAATATTGGTATTTCCATTTTTTATTACTTACTATGTATATCAGCTCTGTCTCTGGCTGGAAACGGTTAAAATTGGTATATATATTATAATTTTATAATTAATATTTGATGATTCTGTATGCGGAAATGTTCCTATTTGAAGTTTTGAAGAAACTCAAATGTCATGTACATAAATAATAGGAGCCGTTTGGACCTGTGATGATTTCGAGTATGCTAAACGACGTTCCGCCAGGTAGACATTGATTGAAAACGGTTCAAGGCCGGGATTTATCTCGCGCCATTTATATATTGACACATTTACAACACATATTGAACTCTCTCTAGCTCTCTTTCTTCGAAAATTTCGCTTTTTTAATCTTTTTCTCATCTTTGCTCTCTCTCTTTGTCTTGCATCATCTTTTTCTCTCACTCAAAAATAATATCAAACGGTGTTTTTCGTGTTGGTTTTCTGCTTACAAGCGCATTTTAGTCTAACTGCCAAACCTTAAAGTACCACAGTTGCTTTTTCTACAGAGTTTTTACTCTTTGGGAAAAAGATGGTTTCATATGTGATTCAAAGTGATTTCAAGTCGTCAGTGTGTTTTGTGTACTGTACTGTATTTTTTAAAATAAGGGAAGTGGCAGTTGGATGTTTCTTACTACGTTTATGTATATGCTTATGCGAATGGCTAACCGCATGATTTTTTTAAACTAATAATCTTTGGAATTCATTATTTATAAAATACTCAGACGGGTCAGTCTGCATCTTTGTAAATAGTTTGAGGCGTGTGTGCCGGGGGGTGTTAAGAAAGGTCTACCAATGAGGTGGACTGCAGGTAACAGCGACAGTTTTCATGCCAACAATTGGTGACTACTACGGATGGAGCTAATTAGGTTGCGAGTACTCTAACGTAATTGGTTTATCTTTTTTCTATTTTTCATCAGAACGCGATTCGAACAAACCTGAGCCTGCACAAGTGCTTCGTGAGGTAATGCTCCCTGGGTGGGCTTCCTCGGGGTAAAAATTTCGGGGGTAAAAATATAAAGCTGTTTCGTTCCTCATTCTTTCTAACTCTTGTGGTCAGTTGCTCGGTTTTTTACCCCTGAATTTTTCCCCCCTGATTCTGTTTTATCTATTTTACAATTTAAATTTCAAAACATTTTGACTATCGAACCTTTTCCCAAAAACGTCAATGCTGATAAATAATTGTGTTTTGTAAGGTATGAGGATGATTTTGGCAGCTTCTGGATGGTGGGTAAGTGTTCGGAATCAACATACGTAGCAAACTTTAGCTAAATGAAATGCAACTGTGTTTCTCCTGTACGCAGTCTTTAAAGATTGATTTACCTGGTAGATGATGCGGAATTCGTTAAAAGACGCCATCTCTCGAGAGGCAGACCAAGGAAATATGACCCAACCCCATCACCTTCTCCATCATCCCACCATCCGCCTGCACAGTAAGCACCTCCACTCACGTTTATGATGACCCAGATTAAATGCGGTTTATCCTTTTCATTCATCCTCTCACCTTGATAACGAATTCCTTAATTACTTCCCTTTATTACGTTTTTTCCAAGTTTCCAGTTCCCGACAATCCTCGGCTCGCTGTTTTATCCCCGATCTCCACAATTCCCGGCAATGAATTTTTAAAATTCCGAACGCATACTTACACTACGAGAACGTTACAAGGGTACTTCGTGCTACGAATTCGCGATTACTGTATATATTAGGTTGAAAATACGAACGCGCGACAATTATTTAAATCGTGGTCTGTCCTAATAATGTTCTGGTTACATGTATCCTATGAAAAGTATTACTTCGCTGTATGAGTTGTCAAGGTTTAATTCCTTTGTTGAATTGCTGGTAGGGTTCCGGCAGGAAGTTTATTCTATGCCCAATCACAACCATTACAATTAATTCACCAAAAAATTTGGTGAGCATCCTTCTTCACTTACTACTATTTTGATGAGACTTGTGCAGTGGTAATAAATTGTCCTCTAGCGAACATGTACTTAACTGCACACAAAATTATTCCTGCCAGCAAAACACTAAAATGGCGGCTGCGAACGCTGGTGACATTCTATTAAGTCACTGTTCCTGTAAACAATTTTGCATTTTATCGCCTTGTTATTTTCTGTATCCAACTTCGGTCGTTCAATTTTTGCGTTTTCTCTGTTAGGCAGGAATATTCCAAGGCCTAGGTTTCTGTTCAGATTTTCATTTTACTTTTGTTTGCGCAAAAGTCTGGATTCAAACGAAGCGTTTGAAAAGCCAGATTCAGTATTATGTACACAAAATTTTGGGTTTCGCCCGCCTGATGCAAGTAGTTTAAATGGTTACGGGTATGTATTTCGTGTTTCGTCATGTGTTGACGACATTGTTGAACGTATTTGACAGTTGGTCCTGTCATTGTTTTTGTAGCCCCAGATTTTTCAGGATTTTCGTAGGAATTATACTATCGTCTGTGCAAGCACCGTCAGCCAACGAAAGTACAGAGAATAAGGTTGAACTTTTTGCAGACGTTACTTTTTCTCATCTTTTTATACTCTTTGAATCATCTTTTTATACTCTTTTGAATCGTCTTTTATACTCTTTTGAATCGTCTTTTTATACTCTTTTGAATCGTCTTTTTCTAATTCACTTTTGACCATCTTAATGTCGTTTTTTGAATTTCGATGGCCTCGTCAAGTCCAATGTCATGTGTCCAAGTGGTCATAAATTTTTTAAATAAATTTTTCTCTCTTTTCTCTCTCTCTCTTTCTCTCTTTGTCTTTTCTCATTGTCTTTTGCATCGCTACATTTACAATTTTTTACTCTAATCTCGAGTTTAACTACATGACGCTCCCACCCGGATTTCCCAGAGTAACAGGTACAATGGTCACTTGGAACTTGACATTTTCATGGCTTTCCCAGGCTGAGATACTTGTTGGCATAAATTATAATATCGTAAATGCTCCACTTAAAAAATTACTATTTGCCTAATTCCTTGCCAGTAATCTTTGTATAGCTTGGGAAGGTCTCGTATTTTTGTCTTTTTCGATCTATGCGCTTAGAATTTTGTACTTTTTGGTGGTAAAGGAGTTTACCTCAGGTCCCATCGTTGTACGTAACCGAGTGATTAAGGTAGAATGTAAAACGCGATCGTGCGTCCGTAGAAATGATATTAGCTATTTTAAAACTCTTTTTCTCTTTTTCAACTTGCGCTTATTATCTTTGTCCTTTTTCTCAATATTCTTGCATTTTTCTTCCAATCAGTCTCAGTGTTGACTTGCATCCTTTTTGCAAAATATTTTGCACATTTACACTTTTACACCACTCAACTTTTACACATTTTTGACTTTTTTGAACAACTTTGTGTCCGCAGGAACTAATATGAATATTTAATTGAAACAGGGGAATCCAATCCAAGAGTCCTACTCTAGCACAAAGTCCGACATTGTACGGTGAAGCTATAAACGCTAGTCTACAGGTAATGTATTGAACGTTATGAAACATTAGGTAAATGTGCATATTGCTTTATCCAGAATGCTGAAGATACTTTAGCTTGTGTGTGGCTGTCCAGTTTTTCTTATCCGTATTATAGTGATTGGTACTATTTCTCGAATTGATAATAGTCTCGACTTAGTTAAAACTATAATGTCGATTCAGTCAAATGTATATGAGACCTGCATCCAGAGGGATGTTAATAATCGTTGTTAAAAAATTTTCGATAACAGGCTGCTCTGGCTGACAGCAACATGCCCTTCGTGGGATCCATGAATGCAGGAAACGTAAGCCCAGATCAAGCTCCAGTCTCACCTCTTGATCCCAGGTGCGTACTTCAACTTGATTTCAAGATGTACGGGGTGAAACAGATCTATTCAAAATCTTTTATAACTGTGTAGACACTTTTATGGAAGTTTCTCTCATTTAGCAGGTCACCCCGTGAAAGTCCAACGGGAATAAAGCGAGAAAGTGGAAGTCCAGTATCAACGAACGGCATGCATCATCTTAGCATGCGAAATTGTCACATTGATCATAACGGCGAGGGCTTAAGTGCCCTGATGAAACGGGAAGTGGAATTAGCGGATGCAGCTGGACACTTTGGAGCCTCCTCTGATGGAGAATCCATGGGCCGAGATGATCAGGATGATCTCCTAACTATGGACAAACATGAAGACCTAGCTGAAGACTTGTCCTTTTCCTCCTCATCACATACGGTAGACTCTAGAATGGAGGCTAGCCGTTTTGATTAGTATAATAACCCTCCGACGTTGACAATCTTTTTTCATTCCAAGTTCATGTTCGAGTGTTCCCTGTATAAGTGAAGCGCCACCATCGTATTTCCCCGTATATACATACAATTAGCATTTACTTCAAATAATTCACAACTTTTCTTAAGTATATATAACGGCCGAATCGTAGAAGCACGTTTGTCCTGGTTTAATTTTTGCTGCGACTCAAGTATTATATACATAGAAGCACATCACTTTGGAAGAAGTTTGAAGAAATCGGTGATGATGAAACTCAGTGAGTGCTCCCTCCTTCGTGTTTAAAAGTTATTGTCTCAATGCCGTCGTCGTCTTTGAGTGTCAATACGATTATTGGAAAAATACTCAGACGTGTAATATATAAATGCAAACCGGATGTCTAATTACCATACAATTATTATACAGTTAATCTGATTTTACTAACAATAAGCAATGGATCAATATATCTCAAGTTGGTTTACATATATTCGTACACTAGACATTACAATCATTAGAGTGTCTGATATATTATCATAATTCATAAATGTAAAGACGATTTAATTTGTAAATTTCTCCCCCATCCATGAAAAAGTTGGCCCTTTCCAGAAAATACTGTAAAGAAATCAGGATGGGCTACTATGTACGGATAAATGCACTGTACTTACGAATTTAGATTCGGAACTTACAATGTGTAATTATATCTTTACTATAATCATCTCATGTAAGCAGCGTTGAAACTTATGATTAGTCTCTCGTTGTGTAATAGTAGGGTACTAATAATTAACCATATTAACTAACATTTTCAAAAACCCGAGGAACTGACTGAAAGCAGTTCATATATAGTGAAGCCAATTTTAATCAACTGTAAATTTAAGCTATAAGTGGTTAAACCTAGACTTTGTAAAACCTCAGGAAGTTTACAAGAAGCAGGTGTACTTAGTTATATAGAACGACATTCTCGCCATCTATTGTTTATCTAGTTTAGCGACGCAGTTCACACATTTGTTAATCGTTTATATTGTTTCTAAATTCCAAATCATTAAAAAAGAAATGCATTTTTATTGTGCAAATATTTTTTTCATTGTATGAATCAATAATTTTACGGTGTTGTACTAATTTTGTATTACTGCATCCAGTTCTGTTAAATTCAAGCTGTGCTAATGACAAAACATCTTTATCTTTTGAAGTGTATTAATGTTGAGATGCGTTTAATTCGTTGAGTTCTTTAGTTTCACCTCTCGGGCAACAATATATTGAATTTTTGAATTAAATAAATAATGCAAGGGTTGGATGACATCGAGTTTTCACTAGTTGGATCTGTTGACAGAGGTCTTCTGTGATGTGTGAAATGTATGATTTTCATTTTATGTTTACAAACGCCTATACTTATGAAACTATGTGTAGACAAAGAAATTGGTCAAAGTGTTACTCTTATGGTTCCTTAAAAGTCATGAAATAATAGATGTAGTTCGTCTACTAATAATAATTTGTAGTTCCGCAGATGTTTTTATCTGTTATTCTTTTTACATGGTATATTTTGTGATATTATTTTACAACTATATGTATGACGTTCGTGTTTTGTGAAAGTGTGTATGTTTATGAATGAAATATTTGTGTACGCAGAGATAAATAAATACTACATTAATATAATTAATTATTGCTATAATTACAACAAAGGTTGATGTAGTTTTTGACCCACAGGTAAAGCCCGAAAATGAAATTTAACATATATTGTCTTTTCTTGTGTACTGTTTGATATTCTCTGGACTCCCAAAGCTTCAACTTAGGGAAGATTTAGGAGTTACCAGAATTATTGTAAGTAGACGAGACTGCGAAAATTATGAACATGATGATGTGCAAAGTTACTTAATACTATTATGACACGTATAGTTACCACTACTACAATGTTACCATGATTTTTGAGGATGTATCTTATATTTAATATTATTAGCTCCTGACTACGTATACAAGAAATTAAAATGCTGTAAACATATTTGTAAACTAATAAAAAAAACAGCGTTGACAAAATAGTTGTGTACATATAAACTAAATTAGGATCGAAAGAACTCAATAAACTGTAAAGTAAGGATGTAATGTTATTCTTTTTATACAATGTATATATACTTATATAATTATAGTTAGTGTAAATAATGTAATTAACACGGTGTAATTTTGTGATTTGCTAATGGCAAAAATCTTTTCCAAATCTTCGTTGATATACACGTACTTACTGTAAATATAAGTTCAATAGGTACATATGTAAGTTTGCGAAAACATAATACTAATGATTAATGTGAGAAAGCAGCTTATCATGAAGAAACAGTCACGAGTGGTTAAAATAATTTTAATATTTTAGTGTTATTCCAAGATGAATATATCTCATTCAAGATTTAGTTGTAAAGTTTATAAATAATATTATTATCTCATTCGACGATCGTTCATAATGTAAGTTTTAACTTGATATTAAAACAAAACATCAAGATAAAAAATGTCTGTACTTACGATACAATTAAAGCCCAACTTAGATGCTTATTCATACGTAGAGGTAATAATTTAATCATTAAGAATAATTACTGAGACCGTCTTGTCTTGGTATGGGTTTTGAATGTGTGTAAAATTCAGCTGTGAATAGCAGTAAAAGCCTCGTAGAGCGGTACATTCCCTATTATCAGGGATTTCTTTATAGCTGCAGCAATAAAGTGACAAAGAATATTGTTGAAGTCTTCAGCCTCGTCGTTTTATCATTGTCATTATAACATAATAAATTTAACTGCGGCAAAATCATACCAAATACGACCTCACATTGTCACATTATTCCATCGAATACGGCTGTTGTTTTCGTTGTCACGCGTACTCATCAACCTATGGTTATGCTAATTGTGAAGAGTAGCTCAAGTCACATCAAAAGAAAGCACTCCCATATTACACATTCCCATTTCCTGTTTGTGGAGGAGTGGAAGTATGAAGGTGTGTGGTCAAGAACAAGGTAAAATGTTTACAAATAATTTCATTATTGCAATACCATTTGATTTATGAACTTCCATAAAGCATCACAAACAGGACCTTTTTTGTGGAGTTCATATTTTATAAGTATAAACCACCCAAAGATTTAGGAATCATCAGATAACACTTTCTCAGAAACAACTTCATTTTTTACAGAGTTGAAGCAAATGTAAATAGTCAATTTATGTAATATGTACAGATAGTCTATGTAGTATTTCATGTTTCCCGTTGCCCATAGTGATTATGAGAAACTTTATTATTTAGTCTTTATTAAGACCCTCATTTTTAAAATGTCTATATTATACACATTGTAACCATAGCAACATTTAAAAGTTCAGTCAATAAGTCCAACCCTATCAACAAAGTGTCCGTCCACAATAACCAAGTATTAAGTTGTATTTTAATCAACCATTACGTGCTCATATTACTCGGCAATTCGGCATATCTATAAAATTCGTTTTAAATACTTCGTGTACATTCATTCTCATATACACAATTACTGTTAAGACTCCAATTATTTTGCATTTGCTAACCTAAACAAACGTACAACAAATTATACTGTTTACCAATTTAAATTGAAGTACCTCTTGCAATAGTGCCAACAACAGTGTTCATTATAAGTAACTGCTACGTTTTTCATATAATATATTCACATTTCAGATATTTCACAAGGATCAATCAATGTGTTTAAATCTGTTTACTTAAAATTCTTGATAACAGTTAACACGCAGACCAAACCAAAGGCTTACCTATATAGCAAGTGCCGCACGCGGACCTTGGTGAAGACTTAGTTAGTATTATTATTAGAATTATCAGCTATATAAAACGAAGAAAATCGAGAAACGAGTACGTCCGTCCGTCCGGTCGGCCTCGGTATTTCATTGG
>JAQGAK010000026.1:0-238530 GCA_034696945.1 Lipothrix lubbocki | reverse complement strand
AAGTGATTTCGTATCTTTGCAATGTTAAAATCGAGGACGACTCATTCACTACGGTCCAAGAGTTTAATAAAGTGATTCAACTTCACTGATTCTAGGATTAGATGCGCGAATTCATGTACTTTGAATATAGATGGAATTAGTTTGATCGTCGTACTCACTAAGAAAGGCTCTGTGCCTTGTTCAACGGTGCTGCATACTTATTTATACACTCGGTTTAACATTCCAACCCCACGCAGAACTCGACCGCTTGCCATTCCACTGATACTTAATCAGTTATGAGAGTAAACTTATGAAATATTTAAATGCCTCAATATAAACATTCTGGTTGACATGAATTAACAAAACCCGTGGTTTACGCACCCTGAAGCAACATACTTTCAGTTCTGTTTGATTATTTTACGGGCTAAGTAATGAAACTGAATAGTATATTTACATACAATCATCCAACTCATTCCCTTCTCACACTGCCTACAACATAGTATTTAATACAGCTTATTCAATTTTACAGCTGATCAAATTACGCGAAAGTCACGATGAACTGCAAAGTTTGACGATCAAGCAGGAGACTAAATTCGATATTCTCATGGAACAAATGAAAATTCTCGGTACGTCAGAAAGTTTATTTAAAATTACATTCAATCCAAACAGCTAACATTATTAAAAGAAAAGCACTATATGGTATGTGGCTATAGTAAGTAGTTATTGCATTATACGACGCACAATTTCTTTTCCACAATGTTCCTTTAATCTCTATCTTCATTTTTGCTCAAATTTCAATGGACAAAGGTTTAAAGCGCCTACATGTTTATGCGAATATAGACACCATTCGCTATACTAATCGACGAAACAGAACTTGAACTTAACATTACCAAAGCCAGTTTAATATGCTGTAAACGTAAACAATTTGGTACAGCTAAAAACTACTCAGTAAATAGTGCCGTTCGTGAACCAACGCTTTAACGCGTTAGAGATATTACATGAAATGATGTGATCACAGTATTCCGTTGTTTAGTTACACACACAGGCGGCAATTGGAGAAAGTATTAGGATCTGTTTCGCAATTACCTAACTCATTAACATTGTTGGACAAGCTATTGTTTAACAGCAAACTAATTAGCCACAGTGCAATAACTTCCACAGATATGCGCGTAAATACCGGCAATTCATGGATAATTGAGGAACGGTTTGATTTTGATTATGCAATTTGGTTGGATGAAGTCGGGGATTAGATTTTCGCTTATTAATATAAACGCTCTTGCAGTAGAAATTAGCCTAATTGTAGTATTGTCGTTTAGTAAAAGCATGTCTAGGAAGCCTAGTCATAACAGTGGGGATCATTTATTTTACAATTTTATGTTCTGATTTGGCATTCAACTAGTTAGTGTATTTGTTTGCAGCCGATTCGCTCTCGTCGGAATCCATGAAGTTGAAAGAGGTGGAGAGCCGAATTGAAATGGAAGTCACTGCTATGAACCAAAAACTAGAAACTGCACTGGAGAAGATGATAAAGTCGTCCACAGCGTAATTAATTTTTTTTTTGTTTCTCCTCATAATCGTTTCTGCTACTCAGCATGTTACTGCCTATTATGTAATCTGAATGTTTTGAAGGTATTGACATTTGTATGATAATTTTTATGATATTGCCTTACGAAATATTATCTCTTAGACAGTGTAAACAATGTCCTCAGATTTAGTGTTTGTCACAATAGGTTTGTTCAAGTAATCATGATATTTTTCTATTATTGGATTATTAGAGAAAGTAGGTCTTCACACATCCGCGTAGAACTAGAATATGGGCAGAGACCGTTGTCATTTTATGAACAGTTATGATTTTCCTAGCGTTTCGCCATTTATGACTGCATTATCATTGCTGCTGTGGCAAGGGATGTAGTATAGCATAAAGAATGGACTTTAATAGTAACACACCTTCCACTGTTGTGGCGATTAAAATTAGATATGACACTAACTGCATTATTCACCCTTGGGAGTATTCACTTGAATGGGAACACGACAATCATTTTGAAGGCAATAATAAAATATTCAAGAATCCGTCCATTATCTATCTTCATTATTTCGAACACATATACAACACACATGGATATTTGTGTGTGAATACATTCTACTTCTATTACTGATATCTGTATGTAGACAATCCTGGTACAATTTTTTCCACACTGTTTTGGCGAAACTTTAATATTCAAGGTTTTTTACGTTGTCAGAACTACTGAATTTTTATTTGCAAATGTGGCATGGCGACGTTGTTCTCCCCTTTCTTTCCTTTTAGATTTTTTTCAATAACGCCAGTGGTATGCCTGTTTACTACAACTCTAAAGTAAAGGCAAACTTTAAATTATTTTTGTTATTGGATAGGTTGAAGTTTGTTTTGTAACCATCGGTATGTTTATCTAATAGGCGTCCAGCAGTCAATCAATATCAATTCATCAGGGCAGGAGCTATAGGATTGAATTCGTAGTACTGAAATTCTTCCCAATGCTTTTTCCTACAATATGGATACATATAATTCATCTTAATTCTTCCGCAGGTCAGAAATCCTTTTAGACATCTCCAAAGAGACGTTGCAGCAGCTGGACAAGTTGGATGGAAAGACTGACAAGGTAGGATGGCATGCATGGATATACATAAATGTGATACACGATAATTAAATGAAGTACAAGGATACTAGCATCAATCACAAACTGAGGATTTAAAGCTGAATTCTTTGTATCAAAAGAGGCGTAGATTTTCTCAAGGTTTCCAATTAATTAAAAGGACGTACAATACTAAAGAGAATATCTATGAAATGTTCAGGTCCTTAGCGAGCTCAAATCCGTTCAAACTGAGTTGGGCGATGTGGGCCAAGCATCCGTCCAGGCGGTGTTCAACGTTCAAGTGAGTTTCCCCGAAATTCTTTCCAAATCCTTTGATCCAGTACCACACATGTACACTAAATTCTGTAGTCGATACTTGTCATGGTACAGATAAGATGTCTTGAATATACTTGTGTATAAGCCTACTGTAGTGTAAATTATTTTTCTTGCAGAAGCGGATATTTGTTAGTTGGTAGGGAAGCCATGTGGTAGAAGTAGTCGAATTGCAGTGGTACAAAGAAATAGCCGAGTTGCGGTCGTAAAGAGTAGCTCGTGCGAATAAAACCTATGCTTGTGGTTGTGTTACAAGCCCTACTCAGTCCTTTGCAACATTTACGAATATTGTCATCATTTCTTACTGCATGAGGCTTCGGTTTCCCAACCAATACATGTTGCTTGGTATAACCGACTCGCCACCCCGTAGACATACATAAATACTAAAATTTTGATAATGAAACTCTGTGTAATGAAAAATCCTTGCTTATAATCAATGTCAAAATCTTTTACATGTTTTTCTTAACTACGTTTTTCCATCCATACTTTGCCGAGTTTACAAACCTGTACAACATTGATTGCCACTGCTCCGTGGTTTCTTAATATTCTTAATCACATATATTTTACCTTGAAGTCGAAGCACAATACATATTTCTATTAATGTTTATCGCTTGTGCCTGCAAAGGTTTCCAAAAGCCCGATTTGGAGTTTTAAGTATCTACTTTACTTTGGCATCGGCTTACTCGGCATACGATTGTCATGTGCCTTACAAAATAAAAGAAATACGTACTTCCTTGATCAGCTTTGCAGATACTGAGCTATGTACATACGAGGTTCCCTTTTCTTTGCCAGAGCAATTTTTTGCTGTTTAAACCAGCAGCTGTCAGCTCTTTTGATTTGATTGATTTTTTAAAAGCTTTTACTCCTCCGCTGTTTTACTCTCACATGATCGTAACAAAAATTAAATATAACATTCACTCTTTGCTCCAACCTTATGTTTATGTATTGAAAGCTTCTAGAAACACCTTTATTATATACTCTTGTGCTCCTATTACTTGCCAAGAGCTGACAACATGAAATAATTTGAAATAATTATTTTTACTTTATTTTGGTTCTGACTCTAATGGACCCCTCTGTTTAGTCAAGCTATATACTAACTGTTATCTTCCATTGTGTGTTACTACAATGACACGCTGTTTATTATATTCGTTGAAGGACGCGTATTACTTTTTCGGTTAGACAGTGTCAAAAAGACACAAGCACCGGGGGAGGATAGTTTCAATAACATTCTGTATCCATATCCCAAAGCTGTGTCAAAACAAGGGGTTAACTCGTCGTTTAGAAATGTAGACAATAGTTTTTCAGTCTGCTTTATGGGTACGAAATATATTTTTTTGTGACCAAGTTGATACATTAATGCGCCATGTTGATTGTCGTTTCCTTATACTCACTGGGTTTCCAGAAGTCAGAGGAGAATCTGATGACAGCTATGGCAGAAATGGGAAACCGCACGATTTACGCATTGCGACAGGAGCCTTCTTCCAAAATACAAGGACTCTCTGTCCTATTACTAAACGTGAGCGCTGGGAATTCTACGCTGGCAGATGCGAACACCATCTCATCTTCTGAGCCAGTGTCCACTTCTTCATCGCCATCCAACGAGTCCACAAAAAGCCCCCGAAACTCCGTATCATGTACATCACGTACGAGGCTTATAAGTGGTAAGAAATGGAAGATAAAATCATTCAACAACTAATATCTGAAGAAGGGTTTGTTTCCTTCTATCATCACTAGACAGTACTCATATTAGGTAGAACAAAGACGGCCTGAAGTCTGAAGATACTTTTCTGTTGTAGTAAAAATTAGGATCTGTTCTTCCTCCTCACCTTGGGAAGGGCAGAATTACACTGAAATGTTTAGTTCTCCCTCAATACAGGGTACTAGCCGTCATTTAAGTCATTACCAAACACACAGGAACCTGAACGGAATTATACCCAGAAGAATCTTAACTTTTAGACAAAGAATCCGTTCGTCTTTATCTTTCCAACTTCAAAATTTCTTTTTAGGTTTACTTGCCTCTGATCCTGAAAGCTCCTTTTATGTTCTCGTCCTGTTTTCTAAGTCTACCTATCCAACATATAAAAGTAAATACATACATTCGCATTACATTTATATTGTGTATGTAATAAGATGTGTCTGTCGGCAAATATATTCTCTAATCTTAACGGAGGAGGAACATGATACATTCGTTATACATTATCCAACAACAAGTAGCATTCGCCACAAGTATAATCACACACCTAATGCCTCGATACATATGCGTACATATGAATGAAGAAGGTACGTCAGCAGGCATGGCTAAACTTGGATGAAATCCGAGACTTTTTCGGTAAAACCTGCTAATAACTATTGTAAAGGTCCTTAGGCGTATTTACACATGCCTGATTTTATCTGTGCTCAGTTCTAATGAATTAATTTCTTTCTGCGAACAACAGGAAAAAGTTTTACTAAAGAATATCTTGTAAATTAATTTCCAATAATAACTTAATTCCTAGTAATCATGTGGAATCAACTTTTAAGTAGCCTTATGTAGACAATGCCTGTCACAAAATTTTATACAAAGAGTATAGTTAATGAAATTTCGAATTATACGTTCTCCTGTATTATATCAGATTGAGTAGCTTAAGGAAATGATGAAGTAACTTCAATCTTTGAGAGCTAACTTTAATCTTATTAATATTTACGCTATACGAATAGTGATTTCACATTTCCGATCCTTGATGCAAGGAAATTCTAGTAGCTATTCCGCAAGGAATTTCCTTAGTTGGAATTACTTACCGCTCATGATAGTTTATAAAAGATTTTTGGTGCTCGTAAAAGTTTTAGTTAAGAACATGTGCACAATGTACTTCATCCGATTCTTGTAGTAATTACTTATTTTGGTTGTCCGGATTTTTGCATGTATACAAAAATGTATACATACATATTGAGTACAGGTTTTACGTTAATTAAATGCTATTTCTGAAATTATTTCGGGTAATTTAATTAGGACTGCATTACTTATTACTTACTTTGTTATTAGAACTTTATCATATTGATCCACTAAAGTAATTATTACAACATTAAAGTGGCTATTTCCTCTTTCATTAATCAGTTTAGTTTGGTTGACAAAATATGTATGTAGTTTATTGGCTGTTTATGCTTGGCATCTGTGCCATGAGCAACATTTATCTTAAGTTTAATTGAACCATTGAGAGTGGACTAGAGGATTAAATTGAACATGAAAGGAATACTAACTATATACTTACATAAGTTATAGAACTATAAATTATTACTGCCTTGCATTCTAGCCTTTATTGTAACGTACGATTGATGCTTGTTCAAAGTGTGCTTTCTACTCTACTATATACAGGCTTTCCAGCTAGAGAAAAAACTAGGCAACATTCATCTCATAGTACTTCAGCAGGCATATGACTGCACAGTATAAAAGATTTAGGAAGCTCAATTGAATATTGGAGGAGATTGCTAAATTCGATTATTTCCGGGATTTCAAGACAACTTTACATTTATATCAGTACAAAAATTGCTTGAAAACTTTTTAATGCTGGCAATTCTTACGTTTAGCAACGCGTCAATTGACTTGAACTCAAAAAATAAATCAAGCCTGTACAAGTTAAAGATATAACTTGAGAGCATGGGCGTTGCTGCTCTCTTGATTGCAAAAGAGGATTTCTAATTTTGAGAACTTGACTGCAGATAATTAGCACTCCTTTCTTCAATGAGGCACTGAAGTTACATGGATGCTATTTATTTTACACACGTACCTGTGGATACAAGAAACTAGACTGTGTACACTTCTTGTGAGATTCTTGGAACTGATATATGTATTTTGCCAGCGTATAGCTTTTATTTCAGATTCATGGCATATCTGTAAATACAAACAGAAGTGTGTATGTTCATACGTTGCCCATCGAGTGCATCCAGACGTCTTTATTTGTACTGCACATGTATACTAACTTCATTAAACATATTCGCATACATACTCTTTTTCTCGTCTCCATTTTATACTTCTTGTTGAAGACTTGTGTTTACGTTTTTATATCCAACTACCTCGTAAGTAAGTGAAAGTCATTAGAAGCTGTACAAAGGCTATAAAATAATGATGAGAGAAACGTTGGAATTAGTTCAGGCAGCTTTTTTCACGTCAGTACTGAAGACTCATTACATGTACATATTGGTATAAAATAGATAATAGTGTCCGGGGGAAGAATGTATTGTTAAAGTTATCCTATTAATTTAGAAATGCACTTGTGAAGACGCGCACAATTCTAGGAATGCTAGACTGCATTCGAAAATAACTCGACTCTTTTCTTTTCCAGACCGTCCTATGGATTGTGTGGATATCCGGGTATTAGGCCACCAAAGCAGTGGAGTTTACAAGATTTATCCACTTCCGGAAGTTAATCAAGGAATCGAGGTGAGTGTCAGCTGAACGAGAAAATAAATTACTGGGATAGAAAAGAGTTCATCGTACATTAAATTTTTACCCGTGGACACAAGCTCCGAAGAAATGACACTACTACATATAGACTGCAGGTACATCACAACTAGAAAACTCTCTTCTCCTTGTCCTCACCCTTTTACCAATACACAACCTCAACCTACTTCCTCACAGTTCCTCGGGATTCCTTGTGTTCTCCACCCGCATAACATCGCATCGCTGGAAAGTCGCAAACAAGATGGCATAGACAAAGGCAAACAAAACCAGGGCACGGAGATAACATTGAAGAATCTCTCCAAATTTCTGTTACATCTTAAGCTCCAGCAGCAGCAAGTTCACAGGGAAAAAGTATATGATGAATGTCCCAGATGTCCCTCTCACAGCATTTTACATACCTTGTTTGCACTTTCACGGGGATCCAATAGCATCAATACTAGTCTGTTCATACAGTGGAGACTATTCTCACACATACATTTCTTGTATTTGTAGCATTTTCGTATATTTAAAACATTTTTAAGTATGTACATATACTGGTATCTTATGTGTAGCTTGTACATTGAGCTTACAGCAAATGTCTCAGTTGTTGTATCTGGAGGAAAAATACATACTAAAGGAAGTTTATTGGAGCATCTGTACTTAGATTGTTAGTTCGTACGATTCAAAAACATATTTGTGTGTACCGTTCTACATTTGCACAATAACTGTAGATATGCAACGCAAATGGAACCGGATTTTTTCTTAAGGCAACGTCCTGATTTTCTTTACGTACAAAAGATGATAGATTTCGGACTTGCATAGCATCTGTTTTGGCTGTCATACGGCTTTCATGAATACACTAGAAAAGTGTTGCATATCAGAACTTTTCCTGTGTACATTTGTTACCTGATATATTTGTACATGCATTTACATATACGGTATGGATTATGCCTTGTGAGTGATAGATTAAATGTATCCGTGTAAGAGACTTATACATATATCTACCTACACAAGAATTGTGTACGGATAGTGCCACTTTCTGTTTTAAAAAGCCGCTATTAAGAGTCTTGGACATGCTTACATGACAAGGTGCGCTGACTTGTATTTAAAAATCCTTAATAAACTTGCTCTTACACCCGTTTCTCATATATACATATATGAGTGTTAGAAACTTACCGTGTTCATGAGGCGCAGTATAGTAGAATGAATATAAAATGTATCTTAAGAATGTTATCATCATAAATCCTGTTGGTAAGTAGGAGCCTGTGAAGGAATAGAAAGCAAAAAGTTTTTATTTTATGAACTTGGGCTACATTGTTGTTGTTACTTAAGTTTTAGAATGAGTCCACTGTATCTCCCGTGTGTGCTACAAGCTTTCTCCAAAAGAGAAAGTAGCATCCGAGTGGGCCGTTCATTTTGTCGGAAGATAACTTTGAAAATTTATGAATTCTTTACTCGTACTTACGACCACTGCGAGACTACTATCGCTTACATATCCATGCATGTGTTCACCAAATAATATAAGTGTGTAATTTGCGCCCATATGATGCTTAAACACTGAATCTTATACACTAGATTGCCTTCCAGTTAGGGTAACATGAAGAGGGCATCTGAGACAATCCGAAATGTAAGCCACATTATCAAAATCTTTAGATCTTCTTTTACAGCCATATTTTCCTATTTTATTTCCCAAACTTGTCAGCATTTCATTCGTCGGATATTCATTCACCCCCACACGTGGGGCAATCTTATGAATTCATGTGGAGACAGTACATCATCCATCTTGACAGCTACCCTGCACTCACCGACTTGAGTTTCATACAGGTGACTTATTTTATAGTTTTATGATGACAAGTGGTATTACTAGAGCAGGAGCTTCCAAATTTCTACAACCATTCAGTGCCTCCAATTTTATGATTTACTCTACGGACTTTATTCGAAGAACTTTCATGTGACTTCCTTGTCAAGGAGATCTTATATTGCGCATCCTCTCATGCGTCAACAGCAGGAATAAATTTTTGTTAGGTGTGAATACTCTGGCAATCATAATTGATGCCCAGGTAATTCACCCTTGTGGATAGGTTGTAATACGCGAAGCAATAAATCAATTCGTAGAGAATCTTTGGCTGCAAGCATCCTAATGATGGCAAAGAAATGCTGTTTATGGAAAAGCAAGCCTTTTAGCTTTTCTCTTTGGGAAAGACGTGAAAGGCGAATCAATGCTTATTTCCAATAATTACTGCTTCATTAATGACGAGAGGAACTGTTTTTTTGCTCAGGTCTACTGCGACCTAGAAAATGATGATGCAGGCTGGACAGTAATTCAACGTCGGGACAATCAACTTCCCAGAGAAAATTTTTTTCGCTCCTGGAATGACTACGAAAACGGATTCGGATCGCCATATAACCACTTCTGGCTTGGTCAGCAGAAATACGCTTTTTATGTCATAACCATGATTAAATTCCCTTCCTTTCAGTCTCCGTCGCTCTTGTCTTTTTGAGCTGTATTGTAAATCTACTTACAGTATGCACAATAGAATCAAGCTTACATAGGATCCGTGCTATATAGTGTAGATAAGTAAAATCGCTCTTTCAAGTTTTTTGGTAAGTTTATTTTCATGGTATTGTTAGCAAACCGGTTCAATATAAATGCTATTGTGTTACTGTCACATTCGGTATAAAGGTAAACATGACATATATCTAAATACCTAATATGTAGTACACAATATGATTATTGTGTTTCTTTACTAAAGTTCCGTTCAATATATCACTTAATGTATAAGGTATTCTAGTCATTGATACTGAAAATTAATAATCCTAAACTCGCAGAGGCTCATAATAATTACAATTTTTATATGACAATTTAAAATTGTTTGCGAATTTAAAAAAGTATATATTATTACATTTTTTCCGATTTTTCCATTATATTTTTTATTTGAATTATATTTGTATTATTTATTGTATATGTTTATGGATTATAATGCTTGGCCCGGGATAAAATTCCCATACGAAAAAAAACAGATTAACTCCAAATAAAATTCATTCATTCATCCTCTACGCTTAAAAGTAGTTGATTAATCTCCTTCAAAATGGTAATCTGGTAATGTTAGGAATTCCGTTTGTTCCATCTTGACTTGTCTCTTATTGTTTTATTAACAAGCCAAAACAACAATAATAGGGTAGATTTGGCTACAATGGTAGCAGATTGAAATCCTTTGGTGAAAACGAAGTGAGTATTGCTTTGGTTCAAATATGATCGTCACGTTTTACAGGACTATCAGCCCTCGCAGAATTGACTGCAACTGGTGATCAAGAACTTCGAGTGGAACTCACAGATTGGGAAGGAAACTTTCGTTCAGCTAACTACGGATATTTTCGAGTGGACAATAGTACTAATAAGTACAGGCTGCACGTTGCTGATTACAGCGGCAATGCTGGTAAGATTTTTTCAATAATGTTTGAGTGTAGCTATACTTTTCTGTTGTGTGTTGATGTGTGATAACCTATGTAAGACAAAGTTTCTGTTCGTACAAGTTGTCTCCACAGTAATTAATGATTCACGATCATAACATCTGCTGTTGCTGAAAAACACATACCATGATATAATCGTGTAATTGGCAGTATGCTCATTAAATCCTTTATATTACACTTGCGAATTTCAAAATGGATTTGTTGTGTATAATAAATTTACTTTTTTGATATTTTTCTCTTCTAAATTTTACAATTTTGAGTAATTAAAACCTATTTTATTTAATAATGACTTTCTGTACTATTTTGAGTTAATATTCTGTCAAGATTTCATCGAGATAAAAATTTTATTCCAAGGACAATTCTGAAAGGTCGCAACATTTTGCAAAGCCCTCGGTTTGGAAGAAAGCCCTCGGGTTTTTGTTGACTGCACGTTTATTATTGAATGTTATGTATGTTTGTATCACAGATATTATGCCAGTTGTTTATGCTTCATTTGTTATTGTCAAAGCCTACGGGTCTTTTCCCAAAGTAAAAAAAATCAAAACTCAAGAGTTATACATTCGATTATGCAGCAGTGTCCAGGACATGTGGTTTGTAACAGATGTTGGTCGATCTGATATTTGCATAACGTCAGGAAAAGCCATGTAACCCCTTTACAACTTCCAAGAAATGCCGTATAACATTTTAACTGGAAACTGACATTCCCGTTGCATAAGACCAAATACAAGGTATCCTGATAAAACAAGGGAAATCCAGCAAACAATAGATGAAAGAAGCTTATTTTTTCTGAACGAGTTTCATTTGCATTACGCATTATTATTTTATATATAAAAGCTCGTGACACTACCACTGCGATGTCTTTTCTGATGTCCCATTTCTCAACTCTAGCTTATTTAACCCATGATAAGGCAAACTATGTCAGAAAAATACTGAAGCCTTTGCCATTTCAGTTTTGGAGCTGACATTTATCTTTTTTCGTTTTTACCAAACAGCCTGTCCATGAAAGATATTTCCGCCTGCGGCTGCCCTGTTTCACAGAATTTTGCTTTTGTCAGTTTCAGAATTTAATACAAAAACTGTGGTTAGCAAGAAGTGGATAAAGGCAAACGGAATTTCACAAAAACTGGGTATTGAGCCAAACAATGTAGTAAAGTGAGTTCAACAAAAGATACAACTGGCTTGATCATCCTGGTTTTTTGCCCCACTTTTTCAAAATAATGTTTGGGATTGATTGCAAGCAGGTTTAAGGGCTTGCAGATTTAATGAATCATGTTTGAGAACAATGGAGTTAATTAAACTATCCGGATCATATGTTGTATTTATTGAAATACTCCAGAAATAGGAATAAGCGCTGCCGCCATTTCAGGTATAAGAAGTAGTGAAAGCAGATAAGAGAATATGAGTGAAAGGGGGTTGGAAAAGTTTGACGGGAAGAAGTGAACCATGGAATCTTCAAAAAGGATAACCATAAGCATGTAACGACGACATCGAAAACCCTTTCACACTTTCCATTTTATCCTTTCCCCTTTATCTTGTTACTTTTATAAACGTACTCGACAAGTTTTTCTTCCTTGTAACACATTCACATGTTATATCTACATACCTTAGGTTTCTGTTTGATCGTGCCATTTCATCTCCCATCGACGTCATAGCCGTATTTCCAACTTAACTGTGCACATTTGCCCGAGGGATAAATTTTAATATGCTTCGTCTACCGATTAGTCCTCTATATCTTGAACTCTTCCCATTCGATTCTCTCTCCTATATATATTTTAATTTGATTCATTTGCATTCAATAAAATTGGTTTCTGCTGTGTTGGATTGTAGAGTTTATCTTATATTATACATTGAACTCTACACGCAACACACCCCCTACAACGCTTACCTATTTTATAATTACATCCTCGCACGAGGAATCCTCTTACAATCGGGTTACAATCATCCGGAATTTGACAGTATACTATGCATTCAGCTTTAAACTTATCTATGTACGCCTAACACATAGTATGTATAGATGTGAATAGGAAGGTTTGAGTTGAAAGCTTTTACATCGAACTCAAACGTGGATTGTTAAGTCGTTCATCGTAAAATCTTTGGACGGCTCAAACCAACCCATTGCATTATACTATAAATAAAATTATTTTGACTTTAATGAGATAATAATTAACAAAGACAAACTATATGGTGTATTTGTATCCTAAGAAAAGAATCAGTTGTTTATTAACCGAGTGAATAAATTATTGCCGTAATAATCCGTTAGGTAGGATTTGTATTGTAGATATGCATTTACAATTGAACCTTTGAAATCGAGCGGCTAAATGAATGCAGGCGGTAATTGGCAGTAACTTCACCTACTATAGTAAATGAAAGTCGTTAAAATTTTCATGGCTGTCAAATCCTAGGGGAATACACGGTTTGGTATACAATAGCATCCTCTCTTTATCTCCTAAGTCTCTTTATCTCCGGATCCCAATTGTACATCTCCTAACCCATCTTTCCGCACGTTCCCTTCACTCTAATATGAAAAAGAGGAGTGGAACAAGAAGATAATAGCGAGTCTATTCGGATTTTAGTGCAGCGAGGAAAATAATCTTGAGCATGGTAGCCATGACACTGGATTTAAGATGACAAACAAGAGAATCATCTTTTTAATGTACTACCTAACGAAGAAGTTACTGAGCTACTCGAGTTATAAAGACGAGAACGTACTTCATTGCCTGGCATAATCACATGTACTACACTTATAGACAGGGAGCGCCTCAAGGATGGAGTAGTTGTAAAGCAGTGGAGATGAGGATAGGTAATAACGTGACCACGGAAATTTCTGTGTCTACTGGTTTCTTATTTAAAGATGCGGGTGCTCTTCTCTTTGTGCGTTGGTAGCAACCAGTTTCGTAACTACATTCTTGGATAACAGAATAGCCTTTATGACAACTGACGGTCATAAATACCGTCATGAGAAAAGATGCTCTCGGCGTACTAATCTGCTCAAAGCGGTTGCGTTTTATTTGGACTTCTTCCGCTTTTACGTGCTTGCCCCAATTGACTGCCCACTATACCTTCTAGACAGCTTGGACGTTATTTTTATATTTGTCTTTCCATTATTATCGTACGGCAATGATAGGATCTCGTTTCTCGTTACCTAATGTTGGCATAGATGAAATAAAAATATTAAGCTTTTATTAATCACTTCCTATGATCTCAAAATCGCTGCAATACTTGTGAAATATAGAGTTAAGTAGAAATATCTCGTATAGTAGTGAATGTTTTTTATCTACTCTTTCAAGTTTAATTTGCGGATGATTTTTAAACAAACACAGCTACATCTAGCAATAGTAACATTTAATTACGCCCTGTTAGTTTTTTTTCTAGTTATTTTTCCTAGTTTTTGTTAGTTTTGTAATTAGGACATTTTTTACAATTGTAGTCATGTTGAACATAAACCTTAGAATTACGTATCATATAAGTTAACAAGTCAAGTAAGGCATTCACCAGCTACTCAACTAGCCATGGATTTATCAACTACCATTTTCTGCTTTAATTTCTGTGATTTTTAGTTATTTGGTGTTTTAGTTATCTAGGACTAATGATATCATTCTAACATTAAAATTTGTTTTCACTTATGCTAGCGTGATCTTTTATTTCCAGGCGACTCAATGGCTCACCATAACGGTATGCAGTTCACTACAAAAGATGCGGACAATGATCTAGCCCAAGCCATTAACTGCGCGCAGTCATATCGTGGAGGATGGTGGTATAGAAGCTGTCACCAGGTAGTATTTCTTGTTATATTTAAAATCAGGACCGATATTTAAGTCTTTTGAAAGCAAATTAACTGCCTGAGTATAAATTTATAAATCTGGTACTACTTTCCATAATCTCATTCCTTATGGAAATAGAATATGAAATAGAATTTATTAGGTTGATATAAGTGGCCTTAGCCTTTATAACAAATCCTAAGGAAATATGTAGCTACCATCCATTTACATCTTTATGTGTTGTATTACTAGCAAAACGTGAAAGCAGAATGGGCAAGTTGAAAGACAAATGAACTTTCTAAGATGCGTTAATTATGTACTTGGTTATAAATACTGTATAACTGTGGGAAAGGAGAAGAAGCGTAAAAATAATGGAAACGAATTGTTTTAATCTAATAATGTAATGGAATGTAATTAATCTTCAAATTCACTTCGGTTGATCTACTGAGTCCGTGGGAAAAGTATAGTGTGCGGGGGAATGTGAGGGGTATTTAATTCCCCGACGAAAGCATCAAAGTGGATGCTTTAATATGTGAAAAGTGTCAACTGACATAGACATCTTGGCTGGCGTAAGTGAATTCGGAGACAGTAAGTGACTATGAAATGGAAGGTTGGCTACAACAGTAAGCTTTACTAATGTACACCAACGGTACACTACACAATATTATACAATATAGTATATTTAGAGTGCATTATAGCAAGTCCCAGTTGAGAATGCACGTAGTGTGTAAAGGTTTTCGTAAAACAGTCAAATTGAGTCAAGCATGCTCAATAAACGGCGAATGTTCCACAATTTGACATTCTGCCCCCGAATGCAACCAAGATTATAAATCTACATATAATAGTACATATATCCTGCATGCAGTAGTATATATTTTTTATCTCCTACAGACGTAATAAATGTAAGTTTATGCCATGAAATATAATGCCGTAATGCTGGACGCAATGAAACAACACGTATTTCTTTTGACTACTGATCCACTAAAGGAATTCAGTCATGCCCACAATTTCATGCCGTAAGGAATGAAAATGGGTGCAGGGGAATCATCCCGGCTGTAACGCATTCTTTGTTGTTATAGGTAAAGAAAACAATCACGTATACCTATGTAGAATGTGCGAAACACGCACGGTACCATCACTTTTGTTTTCGCAATTTGGTATCTCTCACACAAGTGTATCATGTAGCTTTATACTCGATACAAATACTATATCGCAATTTGCAGGTTGCAAACAAATTCGACAACCGATTGAACAAGCTGAAGGCTGCTCAATATTGTATGGGTTGGAAAATACCGCTATTGTGAAAATGTTGGCACGACATCAGCCTTACATGATGTATGGTAGATGTTATTAAACAAGCTGTTATCCCGAACTACGTACAGGTGTTGTTTACGTTTAAGTAGACACCTCCAAAAAGAAAGAGTTACTTAGACTGCCAACAGCTGTGCGAAGACATTGAGATGAGTAGAAGAAAATGTTGTATGTAGTGTAATGACTAAGGTACACATTTTCATCACGTATCGTTACTCTCATTTCCCAACTTCCACATACTCATATAATTTCCTTCTTCATATAAACGCATGCATGCTCTTGCCCCCTAAGCAGCACACTCATACTTTCCCCAAAAAAGAATATGCACACTTTTACTTTCCCAATCAACCTCTGCCGACACGCGTACTTTCTCCAACCGCACAGTACACTTTCGCCCCTACATATAATGCCACAACTCCTCCACAAGTTTTTAAAAGTACGTTGTAAAGAACAAAGAACCTAACCGCACACCAAACGCACAGTCATTTCCCACAAAAAGAACTATCTGTACATATGCCTACCCAGGACAGGATGATAGCATGTCCACAATATTTACATGCATGAAGCATACATTTTACATTCTCTTAGAATGGGGAAGCGTGTATACAGCCTATTGACTTATGTGATCGGAATAAAAATACTATTTGCTTCATCGTTGTAGTTGCTGTAGATGGATTTAGTGCACAATTAAATAAAGTCACGCAATTTTCAAAGAGCACAATTGAAGAAAAAGTAGAATAAAAGTCTGTTTCAGACAATCGGAAGTATGTATATTAATTGAAGTAACTCTAACCGTTTAACATCCTTGAGACAGGTCGGTTATATGCAATTATAGAACAGTATAAGTTATTCATAGGGAAAAAGTAACTTTTTACACAGAAGTAAATTTTACAATCTAATGTCGGACATACTATTTACCGTGGATTTAGCCTTTACATGTAGATTTCTTAAAGTTTTCTAGTAAAATATTCGAATATATGTAAATTATGTAAGTGTACCTGTTAATAATTAAAACATTCGTGGGGTAGATCTGTGATTCCAACAGGTTTTAAAACTAATCTGATACTTATTTCATGAAAAATTATCTGTACGTTGACATTAACGATGAAAACGTCAATGAGGTATAACCATTAAATGAAAACAACTGGAATGACCAGTGAGATAACTACGCTTCGGTTAGAATGTTATTAGAAATTGGAATAGCAATTATTGTATCTTTGAAATTAAAGGATTTTTATGACATATTTTTTTCGTTTTTTATTAAGTATTAGCTTGTTCATTTATACAAAATCGAAACTTTACAACGTGGTTAGTAGAAGACAAATGAGTTGTGAATGTAAAGATTGTTTTGAATAATTGATTTTTCGAAGCGATTTTTTACTAATTATTCTGCATGTACAGATACTTAGATTAATGTATTTAGATTTGTTGAAAAAAATTTTTAAGCATCTACCCCCATTATTAACTTTTGTGTTAATATCCTAATACAAAGAAAAGATATAATTTTTGGGAAGTTTTTTAATAGCATCGTTGATTTTGAGAATTGCATTTGCAACTGTTATTTTATAAGCAACCTTGTCTAGGCTTATCACAGTTCATATCGGGAACAAAGTCGTAAAAAGTTTTTGTATATGGTATTTTATCAGGATGTTGCACAACTTTTCTGAAAATATCTCGTCTTTGTTGACTGCTAAAGACAAAAAGAAAATGGTCAGTATATGATTTTGAAGAACACATACCTTGTGGTATATGTTATAGTAGGTATGAATATGTAGTTGTTATTTGTGCTGTTTAGTTCTGCCTATGAACAAGTACTAAACAAATTTTCCGCAATATTGAACTTTTTATGGAAATGTACCCAAACTTCCGAAAACATTACGGGGCACGGCTTCCATGTGAAAAGGAAAGAAATTGCAAACACGTATTCTTCATTTCTTGTCTTCCTTGGATTTTAAACCCTGAAGAATGTGGACGGAACGAGGGCAAGATACTTGCAGCCTATTAAAGCATGGAAAGCTGGAAACATACAAAAGTAGAACCATCGCATCGCCTTGAATTCAGATAGGAACGAATGCAATTGCGAACTAGAAAATTAAAATGGCGTGATAGCTGGAAGCTACTGTAGCACTTCCTGTTCAAAACATACATTCAAAATTCCAAGAAGCATCCTGAGGCGTGGAAACCACACTGGGATTTATCATCTGAGTGCATTTGATTAGCCGAGCATTGAACGCCTTTGGTAGATAAATGCATGGTGATGCCTATGTATGTACATAGCAGACTATACTCTGTACAAACATTATATATTATAGATATAATTCCAGCGACGTGCAAGCAATACGTCCATACATTGCCGTCCAAAAATTTGTAATGCTAGTCAAGAAACGAGGCATATGGAAGCTGGCTACCATGATTTAAAATGGAAGAAAAAACTCAATATATCCAGTTGCTTGTGTGTAAGATCGGAAAATCATGTGGAAGAAATTGTAACTTATTTCCTGTACTTTGCTCCTATTTCTTTCCTTCTATGTGGTTCATTGTGCGTTCCTTTCCATGATTTGAAAAATCATTCAGGCTGGATTCATCTCTACGAATGGTTAGGACTACTATTCAAAATACAACTACACTACTACTGTACTAGTACTACTACTACTAATATTACTAGTCTTTACAAGGGTAGCTTCATAGTTACGGGGAATATCTAGCTATAATTTAATGGTTGATCCTCCGGTGGAGAATACACGATTCACAGAGCGGAAACTCCTTCTGGGCGTGAAATGGATGGGGCGGTTTTGGTGTCTCATTCATACTCTATTTCATGCAGAATATAGAAATGCAGAAAAGGAAAACTTGGCGCCAGAGAAATGCCCACATATTTCTTTTAAAGCTCCTATCGGTTTGAAACTGCAAGGTGTAATGTAATACAATAAATTTTATTCCTCTTCGGAGCTCTAGAATCCTGGGTGAAAATTCTTATTTTACATTCCTGTGACCTTACGTTTTCCCTGTTGTGCCACTACCCGCCTCTCATTCCTCTCCCTGTGCTATTATGTGGTTAAGCTTGTGGTCTTAAGCTTTCATTCATGTTGAAGGACTTGAACGATACTCATGTATTACTGGAAGAATAAAAGAAACAATCCTGTCGTCTGTAAGAACATTGCAGGTATCATCCATTTATTTTTGTAAATCTCCTACATCCTTGATGTGATTAAAGCACAATTCAAGCTGCTCCGCAGAAATAAATTGCAAAGATAGTTGCTGCACTTTAAACTTCTCTAACTTTTGAAATTAAAAGCTGGCAACATGATTGTTTAATTTATGAATTATACCTAAATCTTCTGGAGATACAAAAAGCCTTCTTGAAATGCCACACATTTCAGAAGTGCATAACAGCTGGGTTGAAAAATTTATTATTCCGGAAGACATGGTGAACTTGCTGAAATACATTATAAGGAACTAAGTTTAATAGTCAAAACTAAGTACAACGCACTCGTTGGAAGGCCAAAAAGAAAGTTTACAAATTAAAATATTGTTTGCAAACAAGTTGCAAACCTCTGTTCAGCTACTTGATTTTTTTTAACTATTACAAACATGAGTAAATACATGGTGCTACATATATTATAATCAAAAAGGATACTCCAGTTACCCTTCAAAATGAGAAACAAGCAATAAGTAAGTTGGAAGAATGCTTGAATTTCATGGAGCAGTTAAATCAGCAGATATCCCAGTCTGTGTCTCAAAGGAGTTATATCGGAAACTTTAGTCAAGTAGGAACTTGAGATAGGAATCGAAAGGAGAAAGATGAAAAACCAGTTCATGTCAGAAGTGATTTGTCCTCAGGCATACAGTCACAGGAGGGTTAGGGAGGCGATGACTGGACCCGCATTACTGTAGTTGTAATAAGGAGCCAGTCTCTGACCCAGAATCTCCTCCATGTGAGAATGAGTGTACATACTGGTTTATTAGAATGAATGTTATATAAAAGTGGTTTATTACAGTGAATGTATTAAAGTAAGGCATAGACCAAGAATAGAATTATTATACTAGAGGTGAGAAGACAAGGGCTATAAGTTCCCTGAAACTGCGGCAGAACTCCCTTCACATACATATCGAGAAGACTCAGGAGTATGAACACGAGTTACATTTCCTTATCCATCTGCCTTATTGTTCAACTCACGGGAGGAATTTAGAGAGATTTGATGGATAGAAAGACGGATGTGTGAATTTGAAATTTTTAGGAGGTCGAATGCCGAGGCACGTAGATAAAAGAGCAAGACATTTATGGATTGTTTTAGTAGATCCTCGTTTCCGATTCTCAGAGGTTTTCCCTTCCGGACTTGCGACTTTAGCTTAGCAGTTTCGCAAAAGGAATATTTTCCTTTCATTTCCCATTTGCAGTAGGTTTTATATTTTCAAGTTAACAGATGAAAGTTATGAGTAGAGCATGGAATCACATGTAGTCAAAGACAATCGGCTCTCACAGCAAATCTCACGGGTAGTTGTTACATGAAAAGGATGTGGTTGTAGACTACAACTTGTAGTGTGTAGTCAAATGAGTAGAATTGTGTTTGGAGATGTAAGCAGGAGAAAGCCATATAACGCTTCAATTCATATGTAAGTAGCTATTTGAACACTTCTGGATATATGAGACTGAACGCAGTAGGAGGTTAGCATGCACTAAGGCAGAATCGGTTTGAACGCACTTGTAACACAGTGGTGAGCCGTTAGAAGTGTAATTTGTTCATGCTGAAAATACATACCAAGAGTTCAAGTTAAGCCTTTCTGGGTCAACCTGTCAGTAATGGAGAGGAGAAATGCGCGCATAATGCAAACTGCCATAGGACCAATTACTCTTCTTGGATTACGCGAGCAGATAGTAATTAATGCTTAGAGAACTTAAAGAATCTCCTCTTTGCCCTTGTAATGTCTAGTATAATTGGATTTATTATTACAACGTGCTATTCCAGAGCTGTCGACCTCCCAACACTTGTTCTCTATTTAATCAAACATTCGAGAATTCCATTTTTAGTCTGTAACGACTAACGACAGGACAGGCAAAAAAACCCTTATTGTTGCGTCTTTTATACATCATCTTTCTTTTTTATCTAAAAAGTCTGTCAAAAAATTGGGTTACATTTTTGAAGTATGACAATACTGTAATATAAGGATATTTTGAAATATTACAACGAAATAAAAGTTGTTAAGTTGCAATATACCGTGTGTCCCATCAGTATTACATACGTTGATGGAAGTGTGTGGATATGGAAACAGAATTTCCTAGAGTTCCCTCTAGAGGAAAATGTTTCTTGCTGTCACCATTATTCTAGAACGGTTTGGGAGAATTTATAGCGGAATATGCATGTACCCGGATGTTTCTATACATTGGTTTTCGAAAGGACACACGCCAATAGCATACTGATTTTAGCCACGCATTTAAAAAAAAGTTTCCTAATAACTGTCTTACTGGGTTCTATTTAATACGGAAAATAGGTATTAATAAGCCACAATACAAAGTTTACAATTTCGAATCGGCTGATGAACCATTTTCAACCAACCTCTCTAGAACACGGTAAACCATAATTCGACCATTTTATTTATTCCACCATTTTAAACCCGAATAATGGAAACATTATTCCAAGAAATCAGACTTATACAAAATAATGCACTCGTTGCTTAACTCAAGGACTTACTGAATCTAAAGGCAATAGAAGAAACGAAACATTACTTCACAGAAACTGACGTGGCCTCATACGCCCGAAAAAGCTACCTAAATACTAAAAATTCAGAAGTGTACCACATTCATTTTTTTGGTTATTTGCGATGTTGGAAAAACTGGTTGAGCTTCAGTAGGTTGTGTTTCCGGTTCTTCAACGATTTCCTGCTGAATTTTGTGATTAATTCCTTTAGCAACGCACCCAATATTAACGAGTCTTTAAAAAACATACTTGAATAGTTTCTATTGTTGTCGAGTATAAGAAGCTCAAGAAACATCTTGTCAATGTTATTCAACTCAAATTCGAAAGATAAGTTGGTCTATTGGTAAAAAATGATTCCTATTAGCGCATTTAACAACAAACATAGTGGTATTCTTGTAGTACGAACAATGATATCGTTTATATAGCTTTGAAGTTTTTGAATCGTTGTTGAAAACATATGGAAGTAATTTATTATTTATTATTCAAGCTAGTACGACATAGTTTGTGGGCTTTTCCAAGAACCGACTTAAAATCGGATGTTAAGGATTTACGCTCCAACCGTTAGACTGTGGTGTGCAAAAGTAAATCGGATTACAGAAAGTTTACAGAAGGAAAAGGTTGAAGTTCTAAAGGACTTTTCAGGGGATGATTGTATGAGACGCAATTCCAAACATTACGTTTTCAAACAAAATACAGAAAAAATTAAGCTAACTTTCACCTTCAATCATATGGGTACATTTAACTCTATCCAACTTAACAACAGTACCCATGGTACGAAACTCCATGAAGCTTTACCTGTGCTACTACGGAGACTTAATTGCAGCTGAGAGGCAGATTATGTTTCCGAAAGCGACAAGACCCTTTGAATGGATTTATGTAAGACTAGAGAACGTGACCTATTTTATTCTTTTCTCATTTCATTTCTTTTGTGAGATCAAGATTCTTTTAGGGCTTAGAGTGAAAAAGCACAAGTAAGAGAAATTCACATGGGCAGAAAATACATTGTTTGTTCAAGGTTTGAGCTTTCACGATCTAACGAAATCGAGGAAATTATCGCTTCGCGTACATTTACTCGATTCCACGCTGAGAGGTTAGGTCAATCATACAGAAAATATAAATTATAATTTGTTGGTCAGCCAAATAAACTAACAATAAGAACTGTAATGTATAGTCTATGAACGTATGTACGATATTTTAACCACCTGATTAAATTTTAATGCTTAATTGTTACTTTATTGAATCCTGTCACTACTCACTATCTCAATTTACATAATTCCAGATCTACATTGTAAGGTGTTGTAAATCAACGAAATAATTTCAATTTTAATATTTTTATGCCCAATGACGGCGTGTTCTCCAAAAATCTATTTTTGGGGAGAATGGAAAGGTTTTAATAAAGTAATGATTAAACAATAAATTCTTATTTGTTAATATACTGCACGGGTGCTAATAATTCAAGCGTTACAAACAATCCAACGTGCTCTAATGACCAAACTAAGGTTTATGCCCAGTTTTATCACAATCGATGCTGGTAGGTTCGTGGTCTACCAAAACGTACGGACGAACAAACAATGTCCACTCTACTGGAGTTTTGTGTTGCCCGAACAGCCGGTCTGGTTACCAGCGTGAGAACGTGTGTGGGCTCTGCTGTGCTTACGACACAAGTGGGCCTCTCCTTCTTCTACTTCAAAGCTATAAGTAGCAGATCGAATCAGCACGTCTCAAAGATCTAAAACATGGCATTACTGTCGATGGCAAGACAATTGTTCGCCAAATGACAGTGGAAAATGGAGAATTATAAACCTACATTGAGCATGAAAAAAGTATTTTGAGCCGCATGACAAAAGTTGTAATGTTCAGTTCATATTTTAGTTGATTTTTATCATTTCCCCCATCCGTCGTGATCCAGTTATTGTAACC
This sequence comes from Lipothrix lubbocki, assembly GCA_034696945.1. NCBI lineage: Eukaryota > Metazoa > Arthropoda > Collembola > Symphypleona > Sminthuridae > Lipothrix > Lipothrix lubbocki. The sequence goes on along the minus strand of JAQGAK010000026.1, from coordinate 215,036 downwards.
ATTGACACTTTATTCTTGAACCCTTTATGTCGCCCCTGTTATTCCCGTATGTATCCACTTACTAAATAAAAAACTGCAGCATCGTTAGTTATTATTATCGTCCCTACCAATCAATAAGTAATCGTGATTTCGTGATAAATCGTAATGAATCCCAAGTACAAAAAACTGCATGTCAAATGCGTATTGGTATTACAAATGGGGAGGACAAAACTAAGCGTGGGAAGGAATGGGTTGTTTGTATACGGAACGTGATTGAAGTGAGACGTATGCTAAAGGAAAGAAATGGGAAGTAAACAGGAGATGAAAAACAAAACGAAACGGATAGATTTAAGTGAAAGCAACAACAAAAGTGTAGATGAGCCAGGAAGAATTGATTTTGTTTTGAAATCGAAAAGGATCTTTTCCATTCTGTAAAAAGATTGATGGATTGTCTTTTGTTTGAATATTTGCATAGGCAAACCTAAATGGATTGTACGTGGACAAAGGAAAACACGGATCTTATGGAGCTGGGATCAATTGGTATTTGTGGCATGGATACTACTACTCTCTAAAGAAGACCGAGATGAAAATTCGAAACAGACATTTCACTAAATAAGAGTATCTTGTTCGATTTATCCAATGATCTGCGAAAGAAACGAATATACTTTTATGGCATCAACATCTTTTCTTCTACTTTCCAGTACATATAGAAGTAGTGGGCACAATATTCTCGATTTGCTTTACTGTCTTCACGAACTATCAGGATGCGATAACCTCCCACCTGCTCTCATTGCAAATTTGAAGACTTGCACGCCGTATATATAACCTGGTGCATATACACATAGTGTAAAGTTTTAACAACCAAACGGATAGACTTCTGAACGCTCTTTTGTACATATATTCTGCTGAATGCCCATCCAATGAATAGTGCAGCAATCAAATTTTACAGTTCTAGAGTGAGATACATTTGAAATTTACATATCTAGCCCATGCTATGTATTTGTGTCAGCCTTCATTAATGCAATATTCCAGGAGTACGTTTCGTTTGGCAAGTATTGTGTTATATACATACAAATCGCAATATCATTTTTCATTTCTCAATCATGTTAGTTTATTTTATATGTCAAACTGGTTAAGATATGGAAACCATATTCGTAGTGAAGCAGTAACTGCGAATTCTAAGCTTTAAACTAATATTCACCAAGTGAAGGAAGGATATTAAGGTTTTGGAATTCAATGTGAAACTAGAAAATTCCTGAGGGAAACTGTTTCTTGAATGCTTAAAAGCTAAACACAACAGTAATAAATTAATAATATAAATTAATAATATTGGTAGTTATTTTAGGATTGCAAATGAAAATTAATAAAAAAACTTATATGAAACATTTGTCTACAAAAACTGTTAAATTCAAGGATGGAAGCAAAACTGAAGGATGGTTCCGCCTTTTATTGGAAAGCAACTGCTCTTCCTGGAGTTTTCTGTACTATTATTATTATTTGTTAGCATAGTGAAAGCTGAGAAAATCCGCATGGAGATAAATGAAAACAGACCCAATCTGTATGCATCCGGATGTTATACTTCATTTCCTTATTCATGCATCCGTTTATTTTGTAAATTTTGACCAGAAATACATGTTACATTATCATTCAAAACACGTAAGGGTTAATCCATTAATGTTTCTTTGAAGTTGAACATTGTACTGTAGTTGTTTGTTCACCATTTGACAATATGAATCTCAATATGGAAAGCAGTTTACATCCATTCATACAAAATAAAGCGGAAGACTCTGTGTAAACAAGATTCTAAAATACATCAGAAAACAATATATTGTTCTCTAGTGCTTTGAGGGTTGCAAATAACCGACGACAACACACTGCGAATTTGTAATGTAAATCAACAAGTCATACAAACGATGTCTCCATATCAATCTTCTATGCATTAACAATATTACAGAAGACTTTTCACCCAAAACTGCGGTCTGCAACAGTACCAAAATCAATTAAACATACTTAATACATATACATACAGATAGATATATAGACCAACAGCTGGAAAACTTGCAGTTCCACTCATAGAGACCAACTATAGCCAGGGCTGGATATAAAAAACGAGGACTTAGCCTAAGATTCGTTGTTAAACACGATGCTCAACACTATTGGAACACCCTTACACCTTAATAATATACTTATTAATTAAAAGAATAACATTTTAATACTTTGGAGCAAATATCGTACTGTATTCTTCTCCTATGGAGTAAATTTAGTTGTAGCGTCTCACAACGTTCACAAACTGCACAGATACGAAGCAGCTGGCAACTACACCGTAAGTCAAGTCCTCTACCATGACAATGGAGCATTATTCCTTGGCATTTATAAGCTGAACGCTCTCACAAATACATTGTTTATAATTTTTATGTATATGACCCACCACAGGCAAATATATTTATACATAGCTTAATACAACAGAGGCGAAGGCATAAATGAGACACACTTTCTCTACATATGTTGATAACGAAACATGGAAACACTTTCACCGGCTGCAATCAGAACACAACATTTCATTTTGTATGTGAAAGCGGCAAAAATTACACACCGATAGATTAGCTTATCAACGTGACTCTGCTACAGTAGTTATTGAAGTGACTGACACGGTTCGGATTGCATTAAGTACAAATACTTTTGTTCCATATGTACCTTTGTTTGCACATTATACTTAACTACAGGATTTGTATAGTCGACTCACATTCACACTGAAATGGGATACATAGACAATTTTGAGGGTTTACCAAAAAATATTTGCTATTTTGTTAACGATAATTATATTATTATACAAATGTTCCAAGAATGAGCGTTTTAGTACTGCGGGACAGTGCATCGAAGCTTACATAATTCCTTTAATTTGCAATATAGAATAAAATTACAGCATATAACATCTTAACATACAAATGCAGTAACTACAGCTAAGGCTTTTTTGACCAGCAGTGTGGATGGACCATAGCTTTTGATACGGGATAAAAGTTTATATACGTTGAGGTTACGCAAGCAAGAAAATAATAGAATACATGCAATGTATATATAAAGTTATTCCATTTATTTTAATATCACTACTACAAAAATATGCGATTTCATTCTTTCAAAAAAATCTTAAGTACGTTTGACAACGTATGCCAACGAGTGCCCGTGTGAAGTATAGATACATTCAGACAAACTTCACCGCAAAATTAATATTACTTTACCCATAAGAATTTTCCTTTGTCAATATAAAGGGTACCACTCATACAAGACGGGACATAGATTATATAATAATTACATAGATAAAGTCGACAACTGGAAATTGATCGTCTGCTATTCCTTGAGAATGCCAAAACACGAATAAGGGTGCTACTTGCAGAAATTGTCAAAATCTTGTACACGTCCATAAACATGTCTAGTAAATTCATCATTTAGTACTTAATGTTCAGTTCGTTATCAAAGCGGCAACTTTTGAGAATACTACATATTCACAATTGATGCATTGGAAAAATGATATTCAAGTTATATACACGCCAGCATGAGGTTGGCATATAAGAGGAAACAATACCGCGTACACTGAAACTTTCTTTACTTTTACATGTAAGTCTCATTCACTATAGTGATCACCTGAGGTTTATAAAGTTAGGATGCGTTTACAGTCCGTACTTCTAATGGAACAAGCAGTCAACTAAAGGACGAGTATTAAGATATTACGCTAAGCAGGCAGTTTTCACTGAATAAACCTTAAAGTTGAATACCAGAGTCCAATGATAAATCCATATAAGTAACGCATAGTATGCTTGTTAGTCATACCTATTTACAGTACAGTGTAGAAAATTTTAGTACTTAGGTATTTAGTCAAACTCCTTGCATTATCTACATTTTAAAATGCTCTCATTCTAGCAGGTTGACTACCGATTTTGACTGCCGACAATGCTTCCTAAAGTAAATTAGCATTATAAGGTTTTGCACACATACAACGTCCAATGACTCTTAGAGCCCCATTATTGCGGGCTGATCTTGAGCTCCAACGGAAGCAGGCAATGACGGAGGCGGCGGTCTTTCATAATTGACTAATCGACGACCCACCAAATACCTAGACAACGAAATATAATACATTTAATTACATTTATAGCCTTGGCCCTTGTCATGAATCCACACTTATTAGAGGTAAAAAAACGTACTTGTCGTTTTTGATGTGCTCGTAGAGTTTTTTGAACTGACGAATTTGAAATGAAATTATACCAACCACTAGAGCAATTACAAGCAAATACGGATAAATTCTTCGTTCTATCAAATTTTGTGTCTCCAGGTTCGGCACTATAATATTATTAAACAAAAATAAAAAATTTACATAGAATAATGATATACTTAGTACAAATAGTTCAAACTAGACACGGAAACTTACCAAACATAGGTACAATACTCTGACTTATCACATAAGGTATTGCCAGGGCTAACCCGAGGCGTTCAATACAGGGAGCAGCCAGCGCTCGAATAATCAAATTTAGGTTGATATTCCTCACTCCATCATTATAAATCTGCAATTTATAACATATTTATTTTGGTTGTCCTCAATAAAAAAATGTAATTCACAACCATTCCGTATCCGTAACTAACGGGTCATCTATTGCAGTTACAAGTTAAAACTCTATCAAAGAGTTTGTTACAGAAAAATGGTAATGAAAAATTGGTATAACATTAATTTGTAATATAAGTTCAACCTACAATATTGTATCGACATCTTTCTTACCCTTTCAAGCACTCGCCGCAGCCAGAAATTAGGTGGACCCATCATTGCCGACGCGCATGCTATTTTTATGTACAAAGTACCCATCACCCAATTTTCGCCAAAAAGATATATTGGAGACTGGTTGAGGGGAACCCTTAAGGGGGAGATAAGGACAAGCTCAAACAGAAGTCCACACAAATATGGTATTACGCCAACTAATAGAACCACTGCAACGGTTGCTTTAATAACCTGCAACAAGACCAAATTAAATATTAAACATAGCAAACTCATTTACCTAATTGTACGCAAGGTTTCTAGACAACAACATACCATAATGCTCCATTTTTTGGCTGTTGCCCATACAGCTGACCAGCCTTTGGGAATCCATGTTCCAAGTAAAAGTATACCACGAATAACTAACCAAGTTACATAGAGTCCACTAGCTGTGGTATAAAGTTCATGAACAGGCTCCTCAGAACTTGAAAGCCAGTAACTCATTACAAAACGTCCAACGGAAACTGTCATGACGAAAATTCAAAATTAGTAAGGATGGAATGTTTTAGGCATTGACAACTTTTTTTTTAAAATGACTCCTCACCAGGAACGACAAGTATAAATATGCTGACAACTGTAAGTGTACCCATCATAGCAAGAATAAGTAGAGCAATCTAAAGTTAAAAAGAAACGCATCAAATTTGTTCTTCATGAAAATTGTTACGCTATGAAAAATAACACCCTACCTTAACAGCAAAACATCGTGGGCGAATGTAAGGATGAAAACCAGTTGGCCCATCACGCAGTAACAACGCTTGATGAGCAGCTCCTAATCCACCTCCAATTGCAAAACCTAAAACTCCTGGAGCTGCGTCTTCAACTTCTGGAATCCGTTCTAACGGTATAACGCGTGGAGGAGGTCCAGGTAAAACAACCTCCGGTTCTTCTTCCACATTTATTACCTCGGGCTCGTTAGGTACATTCGGTTGCTGTTGATCAGGCTCAAAATTGACAAATCCTTCATCATCTGATTCCTCCTCCTGACCATTTCTAGCTACAGCCGCTCGTAAACGATCATTTTCAATCAATTCTACATTTCGCGCCGCTCGCACTCTGATTCCATCTCCAACGTCGTCGGGTCGTCTATCACCTTCGACACGTGGAGCAACTCCATTGTTCTATTTAATTTTTGTAGGTCAATTAAAAATTTGATTCTTCCGCATTTGGGAATTAAAGTGTCTTCAAAAGGACTCACCTGGTTATGGTTTTCAACAGGAACATCGCCGAGTAAATAAGATCGGATACCAAGTGCCCACGACATTGACACGCACCAAACCTTCACCAAACTCTTCAACCATTCCCGTGAGTGACCTTGTTCCAGCAGAGCAGGCATCATAACCTGGAGCAAAACTAGTTCTAATGATAACTCGTGTGCCTGCTCCCTGTGTACCAAATAAAACACTTTACAAATATTGACAAATATTTGGGGATTCAATTTACAATTTAGGTCACAAAATAACTCTTACGTGGTGAAGACAAACGTGAAAGGTAAAAAGTTTGGTAATAATCTCTTGATTATCCGAATGGGTAGCCACACCATCAACAAAATTGTGGTACCAAAAATAATAATGGAAAATGAGAACCTTCGAATGTGTCGTAGAATGGGAAGATGAATCATCTAAAGAGAACACAACTTGGTAAGTATAAACCGTCGATTTACTAAATTTCTATGTTATAGTTTTGCATCGACAATAGGCAAACCTCTTGAATAGGATTAAAATCCGGATCATTTAGATTTCGGAGAAACCAAAGGACCCCAGGACGCAAGACTTCTCTCAACAAAAGTACAAATGAAGCAAAATAGAAGACGTAGATCATTCCAAACAACCAGTGCATGAACATGCTTGTCCCAGGTGCTTTGGAGAAACTGGTTTCTCGATCCTATTATTAATTATTAATTTAATTTATTATAATAATTATATGAGTAAATAATAAATAAGACACGAGTATACCTTCAGGGTAGCGTCAAAAAGAGACAGGGAGCATATATCCAGCCACCAACCGCACAAGAGCGGAAATATTCCAATTTCAACAACGGAAAGAAGACACACTTTAACAACGACATAACAGAGTCCCAGGATCTTCTTAGACCTAAGGAAAAAACAATTAATGGCCTCTTAACTTGTTTGCATAGTTAACTGAAGGTTACTTTAAAATTGTTTTTTCATAATGATTGTACCTTCTTAGCCCCAAAACTGAAGCAAATCCATGAAGGGTAACTAACCACACACCCACAACGCAATACCCACAAAGAGTGGTCAACACACTCTCAAAGTGCGCTACTTGCGTAAGTTCTTGAAGATTGAGACCCACTAATGCAAAGTGTCCGATATGGTATGGACAAAACTCTGCAATAATTATTCGTTGCATTTGAACATAATACCCCAGTAGAAAATTTAAAAACAAACAAAACAATTTGTACTTGTATAAAAATCATGAACTACATTTGTGTAAGAGAATTTGCACTCACGAAATACTAAGATGAATAACGTGTTAAGTGATACAACCCAAAAGACGTGTTCGAGAAAAATCAGTGATCCATCTAAGCCAAGAAGCCTTTCCCAAGTAAGTTCTTCCGCTGCACGGTCCCACTCAATAGGATTCCAGTTTCCAATATCATCGTTGTTATTTGCAACAGCTTGTCTTTGATTATTATTGTTGTTGTTGCGTCCACCCGCAACTTGTGGCTGTCCGCCCGCGTTTCCCTCACCATCTGCAACGTTCACATTGGCCTCTTCTTCTGCATTTTCTTCGCCATCGTTAGGACCATCAGCATTTTCCTAGTAACGCATACATAATCCGTGTTAAAAACCGTTTCCGTACTAAATAGCCATGATTCTTATAAAAGTAAGACACAGGAATACCCCCTCCCCCACCGAAACACTTACTTCTTGTGGTGGATCCAACCATTCTGGTCCACCGCCGTGCATTATGTGCTCTCTTAACCAAACTAGACTGATGAATACGCACAATGTACACATAACAATTATGCATCCATGGAAAATATCCGATAAGATGTTCTCCCTGAAATCAAAATAATTTTGAAGCCTTTATACTACCAATTTTGATACAATTGTTACAAGCTGCGTATGTTAGAAGATTCATAGTAATAATTATATTTTAAATTTTAATCGCAATCTTTATTGGTTGCTTACGGTGAGACGAGATCCAGAGGCAGTGCGAAGATCGAGTTGACAGATCCAGTAAATAGACTTCGGTGAATGCGACATGCCGACAACGGGACTATGCCTAACCAAGCACCAGCGACTACAGTGTAATGCACCCAAAAGCGGACGGCTGTGGCAATGCTTGATACCAGTCCACTGAGAACGTCTTTGATAGGTAAGCGCTTAGGCATGTCCGGAGCATAGACTACACAAAAACAACATCATGCCATCAAAAACAGTTATTACCCAAGTTAAAACATTACTCCCCCCAATTAAAATCGTTACTACCCGAAATTCAAACAACTGATAAAGTCTGAAAAAAACGAAGCTCCATCAGGACTTACTGGGTGTAAAAGAAAACCTGTGATTGCATAATTCACAATATTCCTTCCGACTGTACCGTAACCATTGTACCAAACAATCCTGATGGATATATTTAATACTTCCTGTGCACACGCATGGATAAAACAAAGGACGGTCCAGACTGCCTTCGGACCGACACACCCGACAGATATCTGCAATCATTCAAAATTCCATGTATTAAACCCTTTAACATCAACAACAAAGACAACAACAACGATCAAAATTAAATCCTCAATAATTGATCTCAAGGTGTTATCCTAAAAAACCAATGCCTTCAATAACTTCTTACCTTGGGTTCCGTCGTCCATCTCTGTAATTAAAGAATCAAAACTTGATCCCTGTCATTGGCGCCCGTTGCATCAATTAAATGATTGTTGACAGGATTTATTAAAATCAGCTTCAAATTTATCGATCTTTTTCTATATATTTTGTTTTCGATCCGAACTTTCTACCATATATAACATCCAGAGCACAGTAGAAATATATAGAAGGAGAGAATTGCAGGAGATTTAAAAATCCCGCTGGACGGGGTCACATTTGAATTGCCACATACAGAAAAGAAGAGCTTCACTCTCGTGAAAGTTTGGGGAACTCCGGCGGACAAGCCCTCTGCCTGTTATTTCTCACATTTGAAAAAGCTTGATGCTCTTCACTCCTCTCGTCTTCACTTCTTGTTTTGACTCTTTTTTCCTTGTTTTCAATTTTTGGGCTTTTCGTTATTCTGTGGCATTTGGACGAGCTCTCAACGAATCCCATGAAGGGAAAACGCATTTAAACGCACGTTTGTGTATACGGCTCCTTTCATATTTTTACGCTTTGAGAGGGAAGATTAAAACCGCGTAAAAATCCCACAGTTTCATCCCCCGCATATATTTTAAACGCGTTATTGTATATTACACAAACAAGATTTTAGACAGGAAAGTTACATATGAGACGACAAAATTAGCACGTTATTTGTGTATTTTAAAACTTATTCCTTCGTCTATTCTTCTATTCTATTCCTTAAGCACTGGGTCATATACAGCAGGTGAGTACATGTAATTATCATTTATTCCACTATTAACCCACATTCAACAGATTTTGACAGAAGCATCTTTATTTGCTTACAGACCGACCCCGGCCCGGCTGTTATTGTATAATTAATTAGTTCAATTTATGGTTTGCCCACCTTTAACCGGATCCCAAACACATCCTCAATAACATAGAAGATAAGTATAAGGCGCCCCGGATTTTATTTTACTATTTTTCTACCTGTTGACTGCTGTTATTATAGGAGTAGAAATGAATTCCGCTGGCAAAGTAAGTCTTTTGGTTATATGTACATACAATTTTATGAAATAATGTTTTTATTTTTCAACTTTGACAATTTGGGGAGGTTCGAAAAAGGGTTTAGGAATTTACTAAATGGTTGCTGAAATGAATGGAATGGTTTTTGGTAAATGTGAGGGGTAGTCCGTAAGAATCGTAAAAAACAAAAAAAGATGTATGTAAAGAATCCTGGAGATGAAGAATGTATTTTGAAGAATTCTGGAGATGAAGAATGTATTTTGAAGAATCCTGCAGATGAAGAATGTATTTTGAAGAATCCTGCAGATGAAGAATGTATTTTGAAGAATCCTGCAGATGAAGGATGTATTTTGAAGAATCCGGAGATAGAAGAATATGTAAAGAATCCTGAAGAAGAAAAATTAATTGCAAAGAACCCTGAAGATGCGGAGAATTTATTTTAAAGAATCCTGGAGACAAAAATATATTTGAACGAATCCTGGAAAAGAAAAATATAATATAAATAGAAAGAAGTCTGAGGAAGAACATTAATTATAAAAAATCCAGAATGGATGTATCATAGAATTCTGGAGAAGAATGAAATAAAGAATCCCAAATAATAGTATTAAGTATTGTATTGGGTAATTCCTAAAACCAAAAGCAAGATTCCTTTAATACATATTTTCTTACAGAATTTTGTATTAAAGGAATCTTGACAAGAAGAAAGGAGTGAAATTTATTGGGGGAAATACCTTTTAACAATTGGATGGCAACCCTTTAAAAGAATTTGTTTGATTGGAAACCTAACCCCGCAGATGTTATATTATATAGTTGAGGCTTGCAGTTATATCTAAATCATTGATAATACGTATGTGGCATTTTTAATGAACTAAATTATAAGGCTAATTTAATAGTATAGTTGATTAATTTAATAATTAAACGGACTATGATTTCACTATTCATCTTAATTTGGAACACAGCGACGTTTCGGAATAACTTCCTTCTTTGAGAACAACAATAGTATCAATGAATTCAATAATAAAATTCAACGGACCCAACATAATAAACAAAATTCATGTACCCACTTCGGCTGATCCTCCGGGGCACATGTCGGAGCACTTGAGTTTTATTGTTAAATTAGCCTGGCCATTTGCTAATTTGTACAAAATGTAATTAGGTATGTGTGTGGCGTTAACCGAATCCATCAGAGAGAAGACAAATGCAGGGAAATATAAGTTACTGTAAACAAAAATTTAATTAATTCTAAATTGATTCTACGTTTGCGCTGACGATGGTAACAGGTTGTTAACCGAAAGCTCCGCTAATAAAAATACTTTCGAATAATACATCCACGTAACCGTATAAATGAATTCATTAAAATTTAATTATTGAATTCGAAACTTGTATGTTGCTTTTATGGAGATTCTCAATTAATTTCATGGGGACATGGTGTGTTGTTTACCTTAGAATTCAGAATTATTTAGGTTGTATAAATTTAAAAAAATTATGTATATAAAGTTTGTATTTACGACGCCCCTTAATTGTCAAAGTAAATTAAATTGTTGGTATTTGCGGGATTTAATTAATTACTGATAATTGAATTGTAGGTGGGGGAAATCTTCACCGCTGCCGGTACAGCATTCAGCAAATTAGGAGAATTAACCATGCAGCTTCATCCCCCAAATGAGTCAACGGGAGGGTAATAAATTTTTTGCGGGTGTCATACCACAATAGTTTGCATGTGCTATATTTTCACAATAGAGTGTAACAAATGCAATACTCTTTTAGTCCGATTAATAGGTACATTGTTGCCTAATAAGCATTTCTTCTGAAAACATTTTTATTATTACTGGAGTTAATTCCATACTTTGAATGTCTATCTTATCTTGTTGTTGTTATTATTATAACATGCTTTATAAACTTATGATTCATTATGAACTTTTGATAGAACTAAGTGGACCGAAGAGGAGATTGATATGTTGCACTCATGTGTGTCTCATTTCGGCGAAGAATTAGGCATTATATGCGATCGAATCAAATCTAGAACAACGTAAGAGTATAACAATATTATATAAAGAGAGTCATGTTTGCATTTTCAATATCAACTAATTCTGTTTTAAGGTCACAAATACGGATGGCATTAAAAAAGAAGCAGTTAGAAGAGGCTGGACTACCTTCCGCTGCACCACCTGCACCTAAAGCTGCTTCCACTCCAGCTAAAAACGCTAAGACGAAAGATTCCGTGGGAGCAATGAAAAAACCAGAACCGACCCTAAATATGCTAAATGCATCAGACGGGGAAATGGAAACTCTTACGCAAAGAATAGAATTAGACCATGGTGATACGTAACCAACTGTACATTACGTGGTTTGTTACTGATTCTACTGTCCTTAAGTGTCGAAGAACTGAAAACGTCAATATTTAAATTAGCTTAGTTGTATTTAGATACTATTAATAATACAAAGACTATATATAAAGTAATAACAGGTAATTGATCTGTTTATCCAAATTGGTGTTAGTTAAGGCTTTGGATATTCTTTTAGAATACCGTTAATTGAAAAAATGAATGCAACAGGTGAACATTAGTTATCGCAAAATTTGTGTTTTGTTTTGGAGGTAAATGCCCTTTAGATGCTTTTTTAGGCGGCGAGATTGACATACACAAATACTGATCTATTAGTTTAAAAGCATCTTCACAAGAAATGGTTTTATCTTATCATTATTTCATATGAAGTTATATAATATAAAATAAAAATGCACTACAAAAATAAAATAATGAAAAACGTAAAGTCCAATAGCAAAGAGTGTCGCTATGTGGCGCTGTAAGTATGTTTTCTGTTCAAGATGTTGCAGACTTGCTACAATAAACTTGTATACTTTATTACAAACATTATTGTCAGACTCGCCAGTATTTCGATTAAAGAACTACATATTAGTTGACTGATAAAACTTGTTGGTATTTAGTACTTCCGTGACGTTGGTTATTACATAGTTACTTTTTGATTGTTTATATCTCCCAGTTACTTAAAGCAAGACGATTAAAAATATTAAATGCTTTGAAAAGTCATTATGCGTATGTATTTCAGTAGAAAACAAAGCATGATTTTTATAAATTTGTTAATATTATCAACTTGTTTTGAAGAAAATGGTTTTGAAGTAGTAAAAATACGCATAAAGACTATTATTATACTTTTAAAAAATAACACTACAGGTACAGAACGACCATAGATATTGTGCTAAATTTGGATTTTATATTGGTGGTGGTCATTTGATTCAAAAGTTTTTAATTTCTATTTCAACAAATATGTTTTAACCCCCATGAATTTTAAGCACCAAAGGCAAGATGCCAGCTTAAAGCGGTTTCATATTATAAATTTTGCTAAATCATGTACATTCAAGTGCTCAGATTACAACATATGCATATATATTAATTAGCTGCATAACTTGATTACTGTCAAGTAATCCAAATCTTTCTTATTACTGCAAGAAGTCAAGGTGTGATGAAACAGCTTATTAGTTGGATATATAAGAGTAGATGTAAGCTTTATGTACACATATCAAGAAGTAATGGTAAAAAACTTGACAAAAAATCTGTTGTTAGCTGCTGCAACAGTACCCTCTCCCTAAGTTCCAGTAAACTTTAGGTGTATACGTCTATTATGCATCGCATCGTAATTTGGTGAACCACAAATCATGAAAACTAGTAGCCTCAATGACACGTTTAATGGAGCGCTTTTCTTGACTTGAAGAATGATTGATTGAAAGCTCTTTCCTCATTCACGTCACGAAGTAGTGATCGTGAGACTTAGAACTGGATTACGTTCTTTCCTTGCCTGTACTTAACTTTAGAGCATGAGGTTTTATACGTAAAACGAGCTTTTTTGAATAGTAGGTACTTGACATGGAAACTTGCTTATACACTAATGGCAAATATGTAACACCGTGAGATTTTAGTGGATATATTTCTATTATACAGATTATTCTTGGACTTTTCTGATTTCATGCTTAGGATGATCTATAGTTACATCACAGTTTATAGACGTACAAATAATATTATAATGATGTTAACGAAGGATTACATATTTTGCAGAACTCTATCAATACTCCATATGTATATCTACTGTATCATTGAAATCAAGTGTGAACACGTGCTATTTAAACAGTTTCAGTAGCCTGTATTTGTAATGGTCTAAAGCTGGGTTGGTGAAATTTTGGAGTGCTGCTGCCGGCCAAATTGGTGTATAGTTTAGCGAGACAATTTTATTATCGATGTAGGTTTTGTCCCATAAAAGTACATAAAATCTTAGTATAGATAAGCGCATATGATTCCAGTGTAGTGTCAAAGTACTTTAATTTCTAGGCTGCAATATTGAGGACGGAAGAGAACTTTAAACAAAAACTATACATAGACATCTAGTTCAGTGTGAGGAAGAATAGGATGTTTTTAAGCCCAAGAGGATGACGAGTTCATCGAAAGAAATAAAGCTATAGGAAATATGTCAACAAAACATGATTGCAATGGTGAAAATTCGACAGATGTTTCCCACACCACACAAACTACGATATGACATAGAATAAATACATTGAGGAAGATAAGTAGTGGCTTGAATCCAGGAAAAGGTGAAAAGGGAGATGTGAATCTACACGTTAACGCATCAACCCTCAGCAGTGGTAGTGCCTGTAGCATGTAGTTATAATTTTACAGTATCTCTGAGGAGGGTCCTTGTCTTGCCATTTTCAATATTTCAATACTGAAAGCCGTCCCTGGGAGTTTTACTAACAAAAACTTCAACTTTTGGCGTGTGGCTTTTGACCCCTGCCAAGGGAGACAAAAGGCAGAAGACCAGTCCGTTGTAAAAGATATATGTACATCATAAACTTGAACATCCTCATTCTCTTGTGTCTTTCACACTTTAAAAGTCTTCATTCTAAACTCTAAGCTTTCAGTGTGTGATTAATAAATCCCATGTATAGTAAAACCATATAATAAATGAAAATAATACAACAATGTTTGCTATATGCACCAGGAGAATCCTTCACATGTCCATTCAAGTCCTCACGGATAATACAATTAGAGTAGAGAGCATAATGTGTCTACAGACCCTGAGTTACTTACAAATAATAGGTGAAATGGTGGAGGTATGATTGCAGATAATGAATATCATGAGTTGTCTGCTTCACGAACGAATATGTAGATGCTCTAACGGAACATGGGAATGCTGGATAAACTTGTGCCCCTGTAGACAGGCCTAAAGAAGATGAGCAACAGATGCTTCAAATGGTAGTTTTAGTGTCAAAGACACAGTTGACCCGGTGTGATAATGATGAACCGTCCTCCATCATTTATCAACCGTGGAACTACATGGAAGTAAGAGCTATGTGGATTCAAGTATGGTTAATTTTTAGGGGCTCATGTTTATAAAGCTCGAGTATGTCCAGAACAATGAGTCCTTCAGGTAGGTAAACTGTTATTGATATTGTCGGCGTGAGCGCTCCTCTTCCATAATAGAATACCACTTCAGGTTACTTTCATTCTTTGTAAAAGATCTACAGTTACCAGAAGCCAATACATTGAATAATTTTACGACTGCTTTTTTTAATTTTCACTAGCTTTTCACTTTTGTGTACGACAGGATGCCCTGGTATTTATCCATCGAACGATAAATAACTTCTCCAGTTGACAGGAGGCATATAGTGCAGAAGGAATTAAGATAGAGATATTCCAGTGTCTTCGGTTGACCATATATTTAGAACGTTCGGGGTGATTTTATTATTGATTTTTAACACCATTATCATCTTCAAGCACACTCCACTGAAAACGAAGGGAAGAATACAAAGATAAGAATATACAGCTATTGCCCTCGTCTTACTGCACAAATATAATGAAATCACTTAACCAGAACATTTAATAGTCTCATGTTATTATCAAAACCTTATTTAAAGGACACGCCAGACCTAACGTTTGAGGGTTTGGCTGCAGCATGATGTTTTCCTACTTTGTTGCTTTATATCGATGTGAAATACTTAGCTTTTGAATGTTCTATAGACGGGCGCAATGGGGGATTATGTTAAATTTTCGTAAAAAGCGAAATTAAAAGATGCTAGAATGCATTGCTCATAGAGATGATGCTATTTGAAACATTGGTAGTTAGGTTTAGGAAGGTTCAAAGGGTTAATGCAGATACTGTTTGTAAAGCACAGTTTAGGACACCTTGAAAATTTCGTTTGCGTTGTTCCTAATACGCAGATTTTTATATTATATTATTTCCTCCGTAGAGACTTAAGCTGCGAAATAAAATTTTAAAAGCCTCCTAAAAAACAAAATGGCCAAATGTATCAGGCTTCATGGAGAGAGTTGATAGGCTCAGCAGAATTTTTTTTAGATGAATTATCGATAATTGCTGAGTCAGTTTATGCAAATGAATTTTTGTAGTCAGCTAAATGAAGTTCAGTTGAGAATTAGGCGGAGTGCAGAAGGCGAAGGAGCGAGGAAAGAAAATGTAAAATGAGAAAATTAATTCAATTTCCCCTTTTATTTCATTAGCCCTAATTGTAATATAATAATAGTGTGCATGGCTGAGCTCAATATTTGAGGACTTGAGTGTGGGAAAAATTGTCATAGAATATGAGATCTAAAAGAGTTTTCATATTGACTAGGATTAAGGCGATTGGGGTTGAGTGTAGTTGTCTCTATTGGATCCACAGGTGTAGCCGTGTAATTTGCGTAAAGTGGCTTAATTTCCAGAAAGGGAGAACGTCGAATTTGACATAAGCATTTATTTACATACGCTAATGTTTCTCTATGTTTATATCATGCAAAGTAGTTGTAGGTACTTAAAGATACGCTATACCGTCACTGCAGGGAAAAATGGAGAAGTGGCAGCATGAAAGCCGTAAAAGTATACGGAATTAGTATATTATAGCAGCAAGCTCATTGTCCTGACCAAGCAGAAGTATTAGAGCAGATTACTTCTACACGACGAAAACCAAACTAACGTGAATTAAATAGTTCAAATACATGTTGGAAAAAAACAGAGGGACGTAGAAATGAGAAAAGGCTTTAATAGCTGAGTCCATTTATTTTGGGATGGCTCGGCACGGAATTCGACAGTTTGCCGCGATAAAAAGAGTCATTTTTTGTGACATGGAAGTCCTCTGGGAGATGATTCGCACTCGGATGCCTTCTGCCTGACTACACTACTAAACATAACAATTTCCTAAGTATTACAACAACAAATGGAATAATCTACAAGACTATGTCTCACGTATCACGATGTATACAACAAGGTAAACAATCTACAGTTGACTAATGGAACTATCCACATAGCTTTATCTGTAAAGCGGAGCAAGATCGTGCATAAAGCTGAATCTATTATAATATTACATTGTAGAAGCAATATAACGTACATATATTTTCTCGCAGACACACAATATATGATTGTCAGTGTATAAACTGCTTCATCCGGGTACTACCGGATCGGGACACCAATGTTACGTAGTGTATAAGATCTGCGTGTAGATATTAGTACATGACTATAGCACTTGTGCACAAATGTACATAGCTGATGGTAACGCTTAGCCCTATTATTTTATTGTATTACATTAGAGGCGGCATCGAGAAGGCAAGGCATGGCTCAAGTCAGAAGGAATGAGAGGAGCACGCAAAAAGGCATTCAAAATCCATTTCCAAGTGCGACTCACAAGTTCTCCTGAGAGCTTCAGTTAATTTAACGCTGTATGCTAAGAGATTAAATTGGAAAAGAGACGCAAAAAATACGACGAGGAGAAATGAGTTGTTCCGGAACCATCCGGATAATTTGATGAACATACAAAAAATACAAACGATATCAAATGTTCTCATATCTATTTCACTCTTTTGCATAGTTTCAGAACATTTCAGAATGTATGTAGATACATATAATTAAATTCTTCCCCCTACATTTACACGCACCTTTTTCAGTAGTGTTATACATATTTATAAAGTGCTATACATATGCATAACAGCATGCACGCACTAGCAACTTACAATTTATCCTGCCCATAACCCTTCACATCTTTCATTACACATCATATTACCATATGTTCTGAATGTGTACTTACACAAACTGCTTTTGATTTATTTGATTTGTTGTTAAATTATACATACACAGAACTAATGATTTCCTACAAATTTTGTCTGTCTATCCTACACGTTGCACAAGAATGTCTTAGACATGGACAACAACAATAGATTCTCATAGTCTTGTGTGAGGTGAGAATTTTTAAATATGTATTTTTTCAAAATAAAATCTAAAATTAATAACTAGCAGTTGTATATTTTTTGATAGCTTTTGCTTTTTGCTATTATTCAATATTTACATTTTACAGGACAGTCATTCCATTACAATTTTTCAGGCACGAATATTATAAAATATTTAATTTAAGGCTTTATAAACATGTAAGCTACTGTATGTAGTAAAGCACAAAGAGAATACCCGTTAAAAGTCAAAGCTAATCTCATCAGCAAACATTTTCTGGCGTATACTGGAAAACGTTTGTTGTTCTAATAAAAAACATACACAGGGACAGCCATTCACAGCTCTGCTGTCTTGTCTCATCTCCAATTCCTGATTGTTGGAGAGAATGAGAGGAAAACACTGCCACATATTATGACTTCTTTGCGTGCACACCTATTATTGCGACAAATTCCGACGATACAGCATGACGATTACCTCTTTTGGTTTTCTCTCTATTCCCTACAGACTGCGAAAAGCTATCTGTTTCTTCAAGATTCAAGCAAAGTAGGTTTATTATGTTACCTCGAGTTCCATTACCGTCGAAAAATGCGAGCTTCTCTGAATGGAAAACCAAGTTGCAGGTTATACATGGTAAAAAAGGGCTCGTAACATGTCTTGTGCCTCAATTTGCTTTTCTCGAGATCGCTTTCGTTTTTCTAGTGAAGATCCCATATTAGTACATCACCTAACAAAATCTAATCTAGACTAATGGTTTGTGTTGTGTCTAGTTTTAGGATGCATCTACAAAGTCGAGTGTACATTCTCGCTAGTTCCCTCGTTGTCGCTCATTTTAATGTACTTTACTGCTGTCGCAATTTCACAATTTAGACTGACGTGATGAGATTCCTTTGGGAATCGTTCTATCTGTATGATTCTACTATGTACAATACACCATTTCTAACGTGACAAACTGAAAAGAACTGAGTTATGTACTCCCTAATATTGTTACATTGTCAACTTAATTCCATGAGATTTTTTAAAGCTTGACTTACTCCTTTATTCTTATAACTCTTTCTTAATTTTTGAATGAACAAAATTAAGAGTTGCTTGTTTCACACTTTAATAATTACATCTTCACATCACGTATGTCCTTAACATGTATCTAAGTTTTACATTTGTGCTGAAAAGATTTATCAATTAATAATTACTAGTTATTAGTTAAATTTAAAGTATTATGACCGGTAGTTGATGGGTTTTATTAATAAATACATAACAAATCATAGTAATAATTTAGCAGTAATTAAATTAGTTCTGCTTTATGTTAAGCAATATTTTAACAACCAACCATTAAAAATCGAAAACCTTATGTTTATAACGTCTTTCAAATCTTCGATACTTGTTGACTAGTCTTGCAACGCTGTACAACTCGAAATCATGCAGAATTTATAAGAGAGCTGCTTCAAATCATGGCATGGAAATAATACAAATATGCTAATGAGATTAATGGAGAGACCGGTAGCCAAAGTTTCATGTTGAAGTTTTAAAGACTCTGAAAACAAGTTGCACAAGTAGCTATCAACGTGAAGATCATTTGACAAGTCGTATTACATATAGTGCTTATGGTGTTATATAGTAATATAGTGGATACATAACTCGATGAATTGTCAGCTGATTTGATTTTATGTCTGTTTAGCACCAGCCAAGTCAGGTGTCAACTCTTTACTTCAGGATAAGATGTATGAGGATTCAAAAATAATATCTTGTAGATCTTTCAACCTCTGCATGCCTTCACTTAGTGATGCTGCTGGGCTTCAACTATTGCAGAATATAGAATCCATGCATTATAGACATGCAACAGAGTTTAGTATACCTAGCTGAGGAAGTTGTATTGTAATATTCGACCGAATTGTAATGTCACCATCCAGTTGTGTATGCACAAAATGTATCTTGATATATGTAAAAATATTGTTTACGCATTAAAACAACTTTACAAAAATCTCGTACATTCGTGGCGTTTAAATTGTAATAAAATTTCATATATCTGACTTTTTCGGGTCGAAATTTAGCTTCTCCACTGGAACCATGGAAGGACTCAAGAGAATAAAATAAAATATGATGATAGTATAGCGGTTAAATCCTGCTTTGGACCGTTAAAGTGTAATAAGCTAAACGAGCATTTGTTCTGGACCGATGAAATTCCATAGGACTTTGTGACAAGCTGATATAACAAAGACAGTAGTAAATAACAGAGGAGAGAAGGGAAGAGAGAAGGAAATAATGACTAAAGTATCCCGGAGTGGGTTAAAAAATTTGAGATTCCATGCAGAGGACAAAAATCAGTATGAAAGAAGTTTTTAATATCAGTAAGAATTGGTGACTGGATGTATAAGTTTGGTTGCTGTGCGGATAGATACAGAGTGGAGGAGAAAGAAACATATAATAATGTAATTTTTTTCTCACATATCAACTGTAAAAGAAAACTTTAGTGAAAAATGCAGATAAGTTTAATATTGAAGTTGATTTGGTATAGAAGGAAAATATAGATGGGTACTATGCTCATCAGAATGATGTGCAGAAGAGATTTAGAAGAGGACTATGTAGCATCCATGAACCATTCCTGTGGTGACAAAGTTAAGGTGTCACCGCTTCAGTACCCCCCAGTGCTCACCTTATCTAGCCCCCTCATCTGATGATTTTACATGATAATGGATGACGAATGCCCATACACACCCTCCATCTTCTTCTACTATACTTGCTCATCTTCGTCCTCCACTTCATCGTCGTCATCTTCTTGTTCTCTGCCAATGTCCATCTGCTACATTAACCTTTGTAGGGGGTCCCGCCGTCTTGTTCTTCTTGTTACCATATCATGCTCATCCTATCACACTTCTTCAGATTCATCTTTTTCTTTCTCCTCCTTCTCTTCCCATGTATATAATACATTGTATATAAGGAGCAAAGTGGCACACACACAGAAGGTACTTATGCACACAATGGCATATAAAAAAAGAATATTTCGTTTGTCCGAAATCCATTACATTTCTACATTACAGATAAACTAGCCATACTCTTCATCTTTTTACTACTACTTTGACACCCTCTACTACTGCATTTTCCCGACACACACCGTTTGAATAATTTCAATGAATTACTCTCTTTGTGTGTGTCCAACGTCGTATTTGCCTTTTTAGCCATTACCACCGACATCTTCAACCTTATTTGACTGCTCCTTTTCCATTCCTTAATTTTTTTATTCATAAAAGCTTTCTTCATATTCATCTAATCCTTGTAATAATTTTTGACATAATATGCCAGCTCTACTACATGACTGCAGTAGTGGTTGTAGTTGCTACCATTCCTTTTATCGTTTTTAAATCACTTATCCCCACTACTGAAATCAGCGCTACAAAAATGCATTATTCTTCATCGAATCTAATGGTTTCATACATATAACCCCACACTTCTTTGGTAAACTGCCGATTTTATAATAATCCATCATTTTAACTGCTACAAAATTGGCGTCATTCCGTAACGCCCGTGTGAGGAGGGTCGCCAACAAATAGATCGACGCACTGGAGATCTACTCGTCTACATATAAATGCAAATACCTTATTAATCATTTTTGATAATTATAATAAATGGTTAATTCAGAACGATTTTCATACAATAATTTGGGTTTAAATTAAAATAGCCGAAATTCAATTCTTTAGTATATTAGTAGTAATTTGTAGTCTTAGAGTAGATATTTATTACAATATTTTGTTAACTTACAGAAATTTAGCTCATAGTCGATAACAGTTAGAGTATTTGAGCATTACAAATTTTAAGAGCAGGAGGGAAATAATGGATGGGTTGAAGCCACCTGCAAGAATAAAAGCTGATTATTATCAACCAAAGTCAATACATGTGTAAATAGAGCTGAGTTATAACAAATGTCTACTTTAAAGAGAGCTTTGATATAGTTTCCCGGTTAGGTAAACTAGTGTAGGATAAAGGTATACATATAATGCTTATGATACTTGTTGCGGATGAATGATGGAGTATTTATGTTGTGAGACGGATGTTATTCAGTGAATGCGCTTTAAAAGTTGACTTGCATCTCTCCAAAGTTGAAACCTCCTGTCTATCAGATCTCAGGGGTGGACTATACATACTACGCTTAATAATAACCAAAGCCACTAATGGCAATGGTGCTCATCTCTACAATATCTTGCCGTCAATTAAATAATGGATTTTGGCTACTGGTTTACTCTTCAGTGGAGATGTGGGACGGTTTACCATCGTCTTCGAGCATAATAACAGTCATAAGCTTAATGAGTCGTCGTGCTATGCCAATCCCATCATTGCCCACAAACAAAGGATTCGTCCTATTCATCACGACATTGACTGTTGTAGTCTTGTATAAAGTAGCTAAATTATCAATCGCTAGTAATCACATCATTCACATGCTGACAACACTGCTCATATCCGTGCGACTATAGAATACTAGAAAGAACCAAGGAAAGCATTAAACAAATCTCAGGATGCTACATAAACTAACCCCAACTAACTGCAGACCCATAAACAAAACTTGAGTAGGATGCACTAGGCAAGGACGCCGACGTCCCACAACATAAAAGGTGTATTAAATGTATTCTTAATAATTATTGTAATAAGCTATTATACCTTTGGCTGAATATTCCTCGTGTGAATAATTCACTATACAGCCTTTACTAACAATTACCAAACCACAACAGAGTATGTATCGTCGCGGTTCACTCCTTCATTTCAATGCATAAACAATCATAATTCCCCGTTTTTGTATAATTTCTGCACTTAAAAGTCTTTCATCAACTTATTATCTATAATGTTAACGTCTCATCGGCTAAATCATTACTTACCGGACTTACGTGTCAAAACATTCTTCATCAAGTTTAATCTTTGTGAGCTACATCGAAAGATGATTCTTGTTCATTTATGCATCTACAATGAACTAAACCTTGGATTTACTCTATAACATGAAAAACAAGAAAATAAGAACACTATTATTCCATTAGGTATAAGGTATTCAATAACCAGATGAGAGTAAAAATGCTAAATTACATCATGTTAACAACTTTCCCATCGATCCTCTTGTATACAGACAAATTCCAGTCCGTAAAGTATTTCTAATGGATGAGAAAATGGCTTTTACAGTTGGTTTTGTTTACGTTCGGTAGTAATTTTAAGACGAATTAATTTAGTTGATTATACGGACAGGCTCCCTGACATATAATTTACGTGAAGTAGATTATGTGCATGAATTTAGTGCAGTCTGTCAATGTAATTTGTAATTCAATTCTAGTTAATTGACTTTCGATCGATTTGTTCGAGGAAATACCTGTGCATCCAAGCGTCAAGAAAACATTATTGAAACAAGTTTAAACGACCATTTAGTACATATGGATAGGTAATGTCGGTAGGATCTACAAATTGTATTTTAATAAGTGTATACCAGTGTTATTCAAAGCTATTCAATGTATAAATTAATTCATACGTCAACGTTCTGTCCGTACTTACTACTGTACAATAAAACGATTTTGATCGTGTCAACGTCTGTAGACGCCATACACCTGAGAACATTTTAGCTACATCAGCTCATTTGCATGATAAGCACTCAGAGAACATCCTATTTGCAACTCTATGGAATTACGAAGTGATGAGCTATAATCTTCAGTATGAGCTGCAAAATTTTCTAATTCATAGTTAAATGTTTTGACACAGTTAACATACACAAAACGGATTTTGATTAAATTGCTTTTGTATGTATAAAATGTTGCATACACATTTTCTTATTACACCAATGGATGCTTATACCGGTGAGAGCATTGAGCGCAGAAAAAAATACCATTATAAATGTTTGTGTTACCAGTAGTGAAGTGAGAGATTGAAAGCAGATGTAACACATATGGGTTCCGGAGAGTATGATTAGAGGTTTGTGTAGGTAGAATTTAATACAAATGATGGCATGTATAGTTGCAATGTCTAGCTTGAGAGTATTAAATACGATAGCGTGTATAGAGGAATAGAAGTGTTGGTATATATAGATGTTAATAATAGGACAGGACGTTGCGCATAAATGACTTTGTCTTACTTGAACATTATGGTTGTGGTTGGCGGGACTAAAGTCGGTAGATAATTCAGGAAATTAAATTAAAGGTTCGTGAAAGTCAGCATCGAGGCTATCGAGAGAGGTATAAGAGTGAAGCGCGGGGTGACTGATTGTGAGATAGACGCTTTGGTAGTGTTTGCCTATTGGATTACAACTTGCATTAGTTTGTGGTCTGTCGTGGCATCGCGTCCTTATGTGTAGTAAACAACACTACCACCTTACGCGTCAACTGACTTGATTAGATTGGCAAAAGGGGGTGGAGGAGATGAAAATTGAACTAAATTGCTTTTCTTTGCTTTGCTTCTCCTCGAAATCAAATTACAAATCTCTTGGTATCTCCATTCAATCCCATGTATGTATGTAATTGTTCCTTTTACGCTCACCGCTATGCTCAAGACTTAGACTCTAGAGAGTCCTCTTTTCTAATAGATTCTTGTGGTTTTTCTATCCTTTCTATTCTCTACAGCTCACTCAATACCTTCACAATCAAGGTAGCGCTTTTAACTTGCTCACAAAAATTTATTACTTGAAACTTCGCAACCACATTCATTTCTTATAGCATTAATTTGCAGCTACATGTTTACACAAGCTTAAATGTTACGGTATACTAGTTCTAGCATTGCACAAGTATTATATTATTTCATGCCATGTTTAACTTTCGTTTTGTGTATCATTCAGCACAAGGTTGATTAATTAATAATTATTTCATATATTTCATTTCTTCATTCATTAAATATTTACGGGTTTCTTACTATTATGGGAAATAGTGAACATTTCCATAAAATATAGTAATGCTGTTCTCTCCAAGTATTGCAACTTGTCTTAACAATATTATGTAAAGAAGCAAAATTGTGCTGTTGATAGTCAATAATAAACTCTCAAACTTTTTCTTTTACTTACATACATACCATGATACAGCGTTAAGTACTTACTGTTCGAGTTTTCTCTGTCTGTAGTATTTGCTCCCATGAATTTGAAGAGAAAGGATATACTTATATCCTATAAAACTTAACGTTATTTAATAGTTACTTCAGTTATTTTCTAGCAAAATTCTGGATAATTACAGGATGTAAAAAGAACTCAGTAACTCCACAATAGTAACTCACAATAGTCTCACAACGTTATCGTGGCTTCGTAAATGTTACTCTACAGCTTTCCAAGAAGAATCTTGCTCAAATACAATTTTGCTTTGTGTGCCAATCATGTTTACGTCATATACATATGATACATGTACATATGTATTATTAACATGGTTTTCTCATTCGTCCACTAGTAACCTTGTCAATACCCGTTTAGAGTGTATACATTCAAAGTATCCCGCCCTAAAATATGTTGCCGGTATTGTGTCGCAACTCTGTATTTGGAAACTAGAAAATAAATATTCGGGTATTTAAATTTGGATTTAAAATATTAGATATGTGTATCTCAACCATCAATGAAACTCGTATTGATTAATTTGTTAATACGTGTGCCAATTTATTATGCTACAATGTTTGCGATGTTGCGATGTCATAAGCTTGCGTCGACCTCTAATAGAAAATCTTGAATGTGCAAGAAGCAAATTGCAGATGATTTTTCAATTAAGTATTCGTATTATTTAGCATTTCTCCTCTACGGTGAACCACACACATCATTAGCAATTTATTTTCTAATGTATTCCCTTATGCGGAAATCATTCTGAAAATGAGTTTTCATGTTCCACTTATTACAGTGCACAAGATTACAGGATCGAGCTATCAAATATGACATTATTCATTGCTTTTTCGAGGTGATTGTAGTAGCAAGGGATAAACTGGAATCAACAGTGGTTAGAACTTTGCACTGTATGGAATTTTCTTACTCTATTATTTACCCACTCAGTACTAGTTTGCTTATTTAGTTATTTAGTTTACTGTTATACTAAAACTAGATTGTGAATCGTGAGCATTTTGATGAAAGCTTACAAGTTAAAAAAAATTGAGAAAGCGGTGAAAACAAATGCATTCATTACTTCATAAAACCCATACATTACACAGTAATGATATAGTGTGTATCCATTTCCAGTTATTCAGCAGAACATTCATCACATTTTTCTTCATTACACACAAATGTGTGTTTGCTTATAATTTATTTTGCATGAAATTTGTTAAATTGGAGATTTTTTGTGTCAGGCTAGTGTAGGGAAAATGATTGGTTGAGAACTGTCGAATGTTATAAGTGTAATTGCAACCACACATTTTAAGCTTCTAATATTATAGTTGTGTTTAGCATGAAAAGATCGTGAATATTTGAGCCCTGCAATTGGCTTTGCAGAAGCCTTGGAGGAACACACAGATGGTTTATATGGAAGATGGAAAGCATAATAATTCAATAAGCCATATAGATTACTTCGAGGAGAAGAGGATAAACATATAGAAGGGTAATTGTTGTTGGCAGTGCCACACAAATACAATCTGTTCAGCACGTAGAAATTGTGGTAATTGCGGTTAGGATTGGTAAACGTGCGAGTACGTGAATATGGGAGAAGCTGACTGTTTTAATGTCATGGTCTTTTCGAACGAGAATGGACGAGCCGACAAGGAAGATGAGCCAATGGAATGGATATTAAAACCCAGCCTGGCTGACAACACTTAAATAGTTAAAAGATAGGGTAATGGCTCCTGGGTTTATACTCCGTTCAACCTTACTTATGGAGGTGTAATGTGTGTGGTTACAACTAAAATGTTCGAAAAGCCGGGTCATCATACAAAATAGTTACACATACAGATACAGTGTTTCCAGCCATATTACTTATTACACCATGAGGGTGTTTTACGAAAGGTTTAGTATTATTAGACAACCCAACGCCTACTAGCTATGCACATTTTTACCTCCACGGTCGAAAGTGAAAGAGTTGAAGGCAGGTATGACAAGTTGCAGTGTGGAGATTATTCACCATAATTGAATCGGAAATCACAGGTCGGTTTGAGTGCTAACTGCTTTCAAATGGCCAGTTTGGATCTGTGCCGCCTTCTAATATAGCTCGTACATGAAATGAGTGAGTGGTGAAGTTTCTGGAATTTTGGATGGGATGCGTTCGCCCTCTGAACTCTTAAATATCTTCATGTATGTCGTTTATTTTGCTATTACTTGCTTCGTATCTTTCACATTTTACTACTCTATGTCTACTTGCATCGGTATACATATTCTTAATACATATTATACTGCATTTATAAGATGTATAAATTGTTGTCCACGTTAAAGACGAAGTACCTTTGATGTAAATACACAGTTTAGCTATAGCTGGAGGATCACTTGCTCACAATTCAGTTCCTGCAGGTATGTATATGATCAGTGTGTAATTTTGCTTTGGTAAGACCTTCCCTTAAAACATTTTATTGACGTTCAGGAAAAGCTTAACTTAAGCATAAGCTTTATAAACATATATATGTACGCACGTTGCACTTAATACACTTAGTAATAATACTACACACTATACATACCTGATACTTCTGTATAATATGCACAATGCACACTAAAAGGTACCGAATGCATATACACAAGGTAAGATTGTAGTCAGAAACTAGCATTTAGATTTGTGAACTGGTGTATATTTACATCAGAACTAAATAAGTGTTTGCTAGGTGCTACGAATATGAATGCTTGCACTGCATCAAATGTACACACGGATTCCATATTTCGGTTGCGTTCGAACAGCGATTTGAATAATTGATAATGTGTAACTACTAGTTTCGGAGTACCTTTCTTTCACGCCCGCCAAGCCCTTGCTATATATTAAAGCCCTTCGAAAGGGATCCTTCATGTATAAGTACATACAACGTTGATGCCCGGAAGATACACTGTTGAGTTTCTAGTTTCCATCCTTAAAATATACAGGGGCAGACATGATGTAGGACAAGAGAGGGAAAAGACGTTATCGTTAAAATAAATTACCCTAATAACTTCCATATTTTATTTTAAGATTCACCTTTAAGCAAACAATTGTCAAATTAACCTCACCTACAAAGCTTCACCTTCTAAAAATTATTTCTTTAAATTACCTTTCAGGAAAGTGTGAGATGATCTCAAAAATGATTTACCACACGGAACTTCTAGTCTATCCTCTCCAACTGTTTCATCTTTCAAATCACCCCTTCAAATACCTAAGCAGCATATGTGTACTTTTCCGTTTGTATATTTTGGTATTCTCAAGGAGAACCGCAGGTTGGTAATGATGCTTTCGCTATTATAACTCACCGTACACACATTCCATGAATATCACAAGGCGAAATAGTGTTGAAGCAAAAATGAAATAAATCCCATGATAAATAAGTGGTAAGCATACATAGCTTTCATTCTTGTAATACCTGAGTCCGTATTTCTTAAATGTAGAAATATGATGTATGTATTTAAAATAGATAATAATATATAGATAGCTACTGAAACTTTGATGCTATTATTTAAAATTAGTCTATTCAGTACAAGTAGAAAAGTGGATGACATGATATTAAAATGAAACTACTGGTGTCATTGTAAGTTTCCTAGTATGCCATTAGTATATGCAAACTATTTGTCGTACTACATTACTTGAATAAATATTTACAAATGTCCCGTGAAAGAGTGTGCACACAGTAGTTAAGGCAGTGTACAAATCTACAGCACAATGAAGAGTGGCATGAAGGGGGAAAGGATCGGAGTTTAACTTGACATTCTGTGTACCTGCATCGATCCACAGGAAGTCTCTATAGATTTATGAGGGTCATAAATTAAAAACTTGTCTTTTGTTTCATTATGAAGGGAAGTGAGAATACGAAAATGATGAGTTTCAGGCCATCATTCGTATGACCTCAGCTCCTCAAAAGTGTTGTTCCAAACCTATACTGAATGCAAGAAAATTCGGGGTGGTCAATTCTCATCCTAATCCACATCGTTCTTGTCTCCATTTCAATTTTCCTTTAGATGTTTACGATGCATATGTCCCTTATGTTTGTTGCAACTTATATAGCATCCAACTTATGGCATGAACTTCATTCTTCAACATACAGTGGAGTTCCACATATCGTGGAAATCATCATTAAACTGGTGGTGTGAACTTCGTGATACAGCTTGTGCTGTTAACATAATCGTTTATCTTAGGTTGTAATAGTTTAAGTTTTCTGTGAGGTTTATTTGTCCAAGAATGTCACTGCGTACAGCCCATCATTTATCTTTTTCACCAAAAATAACGTTAATAGTATAGAAACACAAACAAGTGAATACGAAATTTCTAGATACATACAGATACAGAACTATATTTTGCTTACAATGTGAAAAGTCAAAATCTGTCCAAGAAGATGCTTAGGGAAAAATAGTCTCTGTTTATACTTACACAAATTTGGAGGAACGTTTAGGGGCTGAAAGAAGGTTGCTATCCTCCACGGCGAGAAAATAATTGATAAATGGATAGCAATGATTAAAGTCCACCTTCAGCATTTCCGATCTTTAGAAAACAACTACACAATAATAAATAGGTAGAATTGAATTATATGACGCAGGCTGTTTAGCTATACTTGACGTAAGTAGAAGTGAGTCAGAGGGTCGAAAAATTATGACTTATAAATCATGTAAGAAATTACCAGGGTCTAGAGCATAATAACGCTGTAGAATAGATTCCTGAAGGGTGTTATTAAAGTCTGATAATGTCTGAAATTGGATCGTTCTGCGACATCCTCTAGAAGTATAGTAATTGAATTAAATTAGGATTTAAGGAAATTCATCACGCTCGATTATAAAGTAGTTCAACAAGTACAAAAAACAAATGCTTGTATAGTTTAGCTCAGTTTATGCTTAGATATCCAGTCCGGCCATTTATCATTAAAATCATAGCATGTGAAAGACTATGGTAATCAGAGCAGTGGGAAAAAATCCATTGATTAATCGACAATAATAACTACATGCACATTGTGTTGTACAATGATGTCGGATTGTATAGGAGCTCCAGGTTTTCCAGACATCATAAAATCATTAAAGCGTTTACTTCTGGGATTTATTGATTTAAAAATAAAAACCAGTATAAGTCAGCCCAACCTAGTAGCTCTTATGGTAAGTACTACAATGATGCAGGCAGTGAGCCATTTGAGGGTAAAATTATATCCACAGTTTAGATTTCATGGTGTTTTACCATATCAAATTTGAAAAAATGAAATGTGCAGTGTAAAGTATTACATCTGAAGTACTATACGAGAAGTTTTGACTTAGCGTTTGAAGATTGCATGACGTGTGAAAAATCAGCCAAAATACAAACAGAAGCGGCGCCTTTCCTTGATTTACAACAGTCCCTTTTCCCACCATGTTTTCATGTCATGTGGATACACAATCATAAAATCATACAATGAAAATGCGTCTGTATTTTATTGTGCCCAGGAAGATGCACTGTCATCACTTTATATATCCCCCGTATCCTATTCTACTAGTCTCTCTGCTTACGTAAACACCCCCAACAAGAGCTGTGTTCTTTTTCAACCACACAACTATTCATTAGTTAGCAATCTGTACTCCAAATGCAACACAGGCAGACTGAACCTATATATGGACTAATGTTTCCATTGAAATGAATTCTATATCAGGAGTTACATTACTTTACTGTTATCTTCTAATCGGTACAGGTACTATTTTCGGAAAGAAACTACGGAAATACTATGACATTTATGCCTCTGCCATTTTTATGTATTAAATTACAATAATTATTACAATCGCAAATATCCTTTGACATTCGCCAAATTTATCCATTCAAGGGTAGATAAAAACACAAAATTTACTTTAAGACAACAACACATTTTATGGACTCAAAGGCTTTCACAGCAGGATCATATTGAATTTTGTTGTAGCTACTGGCAATGTTTAATGCAATTTCATACCAAAAGTGTTCTTGCCTTTAACCGTAGAAACTCCCTTTATAACTATATACTTTTAGTTCTTTAATTTCGAATGCTTTTAAAACTAAGTATGTACATTGTATTATAGTAAACGTAATGCTATTGTGTACTGTATGTCATGCTCTTTTAGTTCTACAGTGCTTCATGTTGTACCTGGTGCAATATGTGCTATATTTGTTTGTATGGCCATGTTTGATTCTATGTTTGATATCTCGTAAGAATTTGCGTGAGTTTTAATAATCATCCTCGTGGTACACAAGAGGTTCATGACACCATGAGATTTAAAACAGTTTCATCGAGAAAATGGTGAGATTAGACAGTATGCAAGATGGGTGTGTTATTTTATGTCTATGATACGGTGCTCGGTAATTAGTGGAAGGCTATGTTGTGGATTCTCTCTCTCTTCCTTGCTTTGATACACTTATAGTTGTGTGTAAGTTAGAAAAGAATTCGTGACGTGACAATTGTGCAGATAGGAGGTGGAAGTTAATAATGATGGTCGAAACAAATTAACGTAATGATCACATGCAGATTTCCTGTTTAATATCATTTTCCAGGGCTAATAGCTCCACAAAGCGTGATAATAATTATTTCAATGGAAATGGAATATAGTTTGTCGGCTCGGTGACGATACTGATAATGTGCGTAGTCATTCAAAACTTGAGAGATAACCCTTTACATTTGCACCAGCACCCTCTCTCACTATTTGCTAGCTTACACAGGAAGATCCAATTTCATAACTATACATATGTGGATGCTCTCACAAAGTACAACCTCTCTCTCTCTCTCTTTAGAAAATCATTTTCTTTGATACATTCAAATAAAATGAGAGTATAGGAGACTAGAACTATAAAATTTAATGCATGACACAGTGATGAACCTTGCCTTAACGTAATCCTTTATATAACTTTGGGATACTTATAGCTTTATGTTTTAATATATTATGCAAGTGCATACCTGACATGCACATAACTTACCTCCCCAAAAACACTGTTTTCGACTCTTTATGAGTTGCTCTTGATTTACGCTTAGTTGTCATGCACACTTTACGGTTTTGTCAGCCGACACTGCTCATTATCAACACGAGAGGTTTTTTAAGGAAAAAATCGCGTATATTACTACATAACAAGGAAAACTCACTTTATCTTTACAAGACATATAGTATTACCGTGTGCTTTATTATCTCCAAGCTTACAAATGAGATTAAAAATATAAGAGATTTTTGTATTAACATGTTTGAATTTCCTTTTACATTCAAATATTATCATTTACTATCTCTTTGAAGCTAATACAAGGGCTAAAATAACTGAAAGTTTTAAATTCGTTTATTAACACAGCTCAAACCTTAGTAACTCTGCCTGTACTTTTCGTTTGGTCACCTGTCCGCATCATTGTCACGCTATAGTGACTATGCAGCTTACGGGATAGTCTATGTAAACGTGGAATGAATGGAAGTTTGTTTAGTCTCAACTATTTTTGTTGCCATTCAAATTGAATAAACTGTTTGCACATGCAATTTTGTGCTTTACACCAAACTGTTGTAGCAACACTTTGACAGCTCAATTCCATTGTGTATGTTGCCACAACTCTGCAACATCTACACACATAGAAAATCATTTGAACATATAGTATATATGCACATTTATTTATGGATATATGGAAACAAGGTACACACCAAATGACAGGAAATATTATTCAAACGTGAGGCATCTAAGCAATCAAACTGAAGCCGCCTTCTGATCAAGTAGATTGAAAGTGGTAGCTTCGGAAGCGGCGGTAGGTTAGAACCTCCGTCAAGAGACCTCCGGATGATGAAAGGCCGGCGAGGCCTACCTTGTAATTTTCACACTTTAAGATAATCAATGGAACCACTGCTTGTATTTAGGGATAAACCGCAATTTCCAATTTTGGAACTTACTGCTCAACATGATTGAGTTTTGGGATGTTATTTCCTAAAGTTTGATGTATACAGCATTATTAGTAAGAATGTATTACATTCTTTACTCTTTGCTAGAAACCAAGATTTTTACTACAACTTTGCTCTGCATGCACATTTATTATATAATACGTAGTTTGTATTTCCAGTGTGGAAAGAAATCTTTGGTTTCAAGCCCCAATTACCAAACTGTAGCCGTGGTTTTTATTTCTAAAAAAATTTCAACATGTATACGAGACACGTTGAGATATAATTTGAAGTCAATAGAGTTATTGATTAAAAACAAAATGATCATTGCATTTGGAATTCCGAAACAACCGCCAACGGGTTGCATGTTGTAAAAAGGGGATACTATTCAGAGACGGATTTAATAATATTGACTCTTGGAGATACAGAATGGCATACTGAAAAGTGTGAGAACGAAGAGAATTCAGCTGGTCTACTGTATGTTGCCCTGGTGGAGTGGTGAAGAAAGTAATATATTTGAAATTATTAATGTCTTGCAAGAGAGTTGCAAGGCAAGGGGTACTGGATTTATTTAAAAAGAGTCAATGGCAAGTCCTGCACGAATGTGACGTTATTCATTGTGGACCCCGTCGGTTCAGGAATGGATGAACAATGTGTGTGGCAAGACAAGTTGCACATGATGGGGAATTTAAAACCACAGTTTATGTAAGGTGAGTGATTTTATATCCTGTGGATAGGATACGAGGATTATATGCCATATAAATCCGATAGACAAAATTGAGATCAAAAAAGAGAGATGCCATACAACACAGACGGTGTGATCGACGAAATGAAAATGAAAAATTCGATTAAGGTTGCCACAAACTTGGAACTCCCTGTCAATTTTATTGAACTATTCATTTCGTCAGTTTTATTATACAGTCAAGGCATCCGCCGCTTCTTTCTTTTGTCAATCTTGATCTTATTATACATGCACATGGAGCGATACACATCCCGAAGAAATAATCTGGTGTCTTCTGTTCTACAAACTTTGTTGGCCTCTGCGAATAAACGACAGCAGTATGGATGAACAACATCTATCCTGCCAGGAGTTTATATTTATGCGACGAAATCATTCAAGAAAGATTCGCCGTCAAGATTTTTTAACGGTATATAGTGTGATTACAAAAATATTGCATTCCGCACAAGGAAACCGAAGGCACCTAATATATTAACTTTGCTGGCAAGAATACCGAAAGCATGGCATCTTGAAAATAATGGTGGAGCGTGTAGGACAGACAAGAGTCAAAAGCTGACGGGAGTGTATGTTCAAGGCGGAAAATAAATGAAAAAAAGTAGAATGGTCGCACAGGCATAACACAAGATTACACTTTTATGAAAACCAAAAGTTGTTGAATTTGAAATTCCCGTAGTTTTCCTTTCATCT
Source organism: Lipothrix lubbocki (assembly GCA_034696945.1). Taxonomy (NCBI): domain Eukaryota; kingdom Metazoa; phylum Arthropoda; class Collembola; order Symphypleona; family Sminthuridae; genus Lipothrix; species Lipothrix lubbocki. The sequence continues at coordinate 180,915 of JAQGAK010000026.1, read as the reverse complement.
GCATTAAAATGAGAGAGGCAATAGCGAGTAACCAGTCACCACATGCTATCTTTAGTATATATAGCGTACCGCCTTTGTCTTTTATAGACAATGTATATGTGCCTATAGTTTGTGTTTTTTGAAACTTAAATGTGTTCGCCTTATGCATGTACATACTCCCTAAAGTTGGGATAGTAGCTATAGCTTTACATGTATTTTCTCAATACAAACTCAGCTGTATCTATGGTACACGCTTATGTACATTCTTACATACAGCCTTACATCTAATCCAAACAATATAAACCTCTGTTGGCTCTTAAAACAACAACATGCCTTGTAAAATACTATTAATATCCAACCTTCTGAACTTCCTGGGGGCTTAAGCGTGAACAATCTTTCAACTTTTGTTATTTTGCAGACAAATTTGATTTCCAATATTTTTAACATTTTGGATATTAAGCCAGCAGGACTATGATGCCTGACGGTTAAATCTGTTACAGAAAGTTTCAGTTTTTTTTTATATTTCACCACGTTCGTATGTCACTTCTAAAGGAACAGAATACCACCGGTCTGTTTAAGCAATTGTCTCGCCGGCTATAGTTGAAGACGGCAAGCCTTTCCACCCATCTTTAACACTCCGTCTGTGTCAGATGGAATTATAACGTTTTGGGATAATATTACCACAACATAAACAGCCGTCTCTTCTTTGTCGATTTCCGAGCGTTTATGTGATTTAATGTTAAATATGAACAATATTTAACAGAAAACGTCTGCTTTTAAGTTCACATCTTATAAACATCGACGTCCTTGCGTCAGGCAGGAGCCAAACAATCAATATTATGAATTTGCTTTTCAAAGAATGAGTAAATGAAAGTACACAGTTCATATGCGTCAAACAAATGTTGTACAGATAATAGGACTATGGACATACGCAATATTTTTAAAATTCGGGAGTACAAATATTGAAAACACTTTAATGGATTCCCCAAAATGGTTTGTTCTCAAAGGCTTGCAACATATCTGACCGCAATAGTTTATGGTTACAAAATAATGCTCTTGTTTAATAAAGAGATAATGCAAGACAGTCTATTTTGAATACAGCCAGTTATAATAATTGGCCAGAAGAACATGAGCCAATTCAGAAAAGACAGCCTCCACGAAAAAGAACTACACATTTAAAGACCTGCAACTAAAAATTTCTTAGCCATAATTTGGCTAGCATGTACATGATTAGACTATGAAAATGGCTATAAACAAGATAGAGAGAGAATGACGGGAGTGAAGTCACATTTCTTTCCACACATTTCACACTCTTGGTGAATGGAGAGAGCTAAGAGCGCTCATTATATCTGTATTTATGTATCTCACCGCCACATCCGTGTATATAGCTTAAGTATCTGTATATGCATTAGAGATTGTACTCCAATTTACGTATTCCAAGCATAAGGGGTGCAATGTCTACAAGATAAAGACAAGCATAACCTAAAAGTAGTTAATTTACCACATTTCCGCCCAAACAGTACATTACAATGGATTGAGCGCTTCTTGCCTGTAGTAATCACTACGAAGAGGAGGGAAAAAGCGAGCTGATTTTCATGTAAGTGGATCCGCTGAGACAAGTAAATGCATCTGTCTGCATATCATTAGACTTTATATCACATTTTAATAGAGATAGTCTTATTTGATTCATATTGAATGGATAATGGAAAACCGTAGGGCTAAAATGGCGTTCACTTCAGCTACAACGCTTCAACCCCGTACTAACCGAGCTGAAATTGGTCTGGTGAATACATGCACATCAGTGGAATTTTACGTTGCAAATTATATACATAATACTTGAATTTTAAGTTACAGCCTTTGCATATAACATTTGAATTTTACATAGCGAACACACAAAAGGCTTGAAGTTAACGTAGCAAATATACAAGTAAGTATGCACTGCATGAACCTGACAGTGGCTGATACATACGAAGATGATGCAACCTCCACGTTCTTCATTCCAACTTGTTACAGCTTTTTTACAGTTACGGATACTATAGCACCATCCCTTGTCTTCAGTCAATCAGTCCACAGTTTTTTATTTGAGTTACTTCACTTGAACGTTGACTCAATTTGTTTGCTTTCTTAACTCGTAAGCTTCGACTACGGAGTAGCTTACATCATTTTACTGTAGATACTAAGTAGCCTCTGAACGTTCAGTTTTTTATAACTAAGTATTGCCATATCAATTACATTTTAGAATAATAGTTAATGCTACAGATACTCCTTAACTCGGTGTTGACTGTACGAAGCGATTACACACTTTAGTTTTTTCGTACGTAACAATACTGATGATGATGTACACATGGCAATATCGTTAAAAATGGTTGGTTCTTCTTTCATCCTCTGTTGAATCTTTATATTGCACACAAGGCTGTACTTTTCTCAAATTTAATATCCATCTGACTTCATTTATACCATTGTAAAATGTATACGTGTCATTACGCAGAACGTGGTTGCTCAAGTCTTCAGTTACAAATTCTTAACCCTTTTGGTTCCTTATATATATGTTTGATCGTTAGAAATGCTATAAATTCCATGTATATAGATGCGGTGGATGCGGTAAAGTGTGGAAGATACAGGGAAATAAAGTATGTATATAGGACGAGACGACATGGAATAAGTCGATCTACTGTGAAGCAAGTTTGAGGATGAAAAAGAGAGAACACCTATAGAGCAAGTTTGGTCTGATCCGCGAGAAGAAGAAAAGTAGTGTAGAACTGGAAATTGGGATGAGTGGATCTGGACCAATCTCATTTCTCTTGGCTTTCTCCTTTCAATTTCTTCCTTCCCCGCATCGTTTTGCAGATTTACACCGAACAAGCTTTCTTTCTCTCTCGCCTTCTTTCCGGTACTTCCTGCTAACGTGGTATATACTGTAGAGAACTCAATCGATATTTTCCATTACGGATGCTAAATCTTCACAAATGCGAAAATTCCATTTGCGAAATTCCCTCTTGCCTGTTACCAATCAATGAGCTTGCTTCACAAGTTTATGTACCAGAGTTATAATGAGAAGTTATAGCTCTACTCCGAACTCTCTCCAACGCTTAGTCACAGTGTGTATAGTCTCAACTAATTTATAAATAACATTACGGCTAAACTCTTAGGCTCCTTTTGCTAATTTGTGATGTAAAGAATGCTTGTATGGGTGTAATTTATTTCTGTTAATTAATCAGGGCTTAGATGCATTACACATATGAATGCATTTTATCAGGCTCGGTTTGTCCCTCAGTTCTTATGCACTGAACTCCCCCTGCTGCATTATTGATGCTCGTTTTATGTTTACAACTAACGTTCACTACCATCTCTGCTTTTATAGGAAATAAATTTTTCCCTCTTCAAGTTTCCTTCGTTCTTTCAGAGAACGGAAAGAAATTCAAATGCCTAATTAAAAGCTAAAATTAAATATTCAAAACTGCAATACTACACCAATACAACACCATTTTAATGAAGTTATTAAATAAACAAAAACATCATATTTATCTCATCGCTTAAGCACAGAGCCCGCAGTAAGCAAGATGATTTTCGGGAAGAGTGGAAGAAGTGAAAATTCTCGATGGTGATTTAAACATTGATAGCATTCTGGGATGTTAGAATGGAAAGCGAGTGACATCGATCTAATTGAAACGTATCATAGGGAATCCTCGAACAATTTATTGGCTACACATATTACAATTTGAGCATGTGTTCGATAAGTAGTTGAATTCAGAGCGGGCAATGGTAAGGACTACAAGTGTGAAATCAAGCCAGTTTTGGACGTTGCGAACCGTGAAAACCCAGTCAACCCATATAATACTAGAAGAGAGGAAAGGGATCACACTTGTCAGAAACGGAATTTTCCAATTTACGCAATAGTAAAGTGTGACGGACTGACTTTAAAACTTGTTGTTGTTCCTTTCTCTCTTCCTATTACTTATAGCTTATACAGCTCCGTCCGTTTCGCTGAGGACAAGATGAGAGACATTGGGAAGAAAGGAGTGGAAGGAAGAAAGGGGAATAGTAACACCCTCGTCATGTCATTCAACTCAAATCTGTGAAAACTACGTGCTTACGTTGTGAAAGTCTATGAAAATGTTTGGAATCCAGAAGCGTTTCAATCCATACGTCTACACAAGCAAAAATGCTCGTTTTATCCCTCACACATCCAGTGCGTTGTTGTAACCCAGCAAACGAGCAGGAGCAAGTAATAAGTACTGTTTGCATATCTAAATCCCTATATATTCACTAACACACTATGTTGTAAGTAGCTAGATGGTATTAGGTATCTGCAACACTGTTTTATTATTAGGCATATGAAACATTTTAGACAATGATAGCTATAGTGTGCAAGGTACAATGTACGAATATACTATATTGTACGCTTTATAAAGCAAAATTGTACACCAATACCCCTTGCCAGATTTTTCTACTAATATTCATGTATAGCTCACTTGAACGAACGTATAAGATGTTGATCCCGGGCATACATAATACTGAAGGATAGTTACTTGCGAGGAGATTGTAAATTGCATGTGGTAGCTGACGAAGGATGATGCCAAGCGAGTGGATGTGAGTATGAAATGTTACAGATGTGTGGAAGACCTTTTTAGGTATAAATACAAACGGGAAGAGTTGCGGAGAAGAGAAGGAGGATTGGCACCCCGATAGACAGTATAAGAGGAGAGAATGTGACTAGGAGTGAAAGAGTGGGAAAAGTGAAGGAAGGAAGTAAATAAGTAAGAGTAAAGTCTAGGTCGGCAGTTCGACTTCGTTATCGTTACCATGTCGGATTTGATCAAACTCCCTTTTCTGCAAGCTATCCAATTACACGGCTCAGTGAGGCTCGCAGTATTGCTCCTATCGCTACCTCCAACATGGCACTTTACAGCCCAGAGACGAATGCATTCAATTCACCCAATTTAAGAATAATCCCTTACAACAATGTTATAAGATGAGGGGCATGATTTTCATGATAATATCGAAACAAAACACCCCATACATTGGAAATTGAGTCGTCCGCTCTTTCCTCTCTCGTCTCTCACTGCTTCTTCTTCCTGAAATATGGTTATGGCTATGGCTCACTCCATCCATTGGCGATCTACCCATCCGTATATTTTCCTTTTGGTTAGAGCTTCCGTTCAGTACTTATTTGATGTACACTTATGCTGGGCACACATAGATCAGCTTTCAAATCGTCATACGGAGAGCAAGAAGATTTGGAAATCCTCGACAGAGTGGAATCTGACAATGAGCTCAAGACAGAAGAGTAAATTTATTGTTCGCGAAAGATGTTGCCTCTAATCTGAGCCCAAGTACTGATGTATAAAGTGCCTCGCCTTCTCTCTCTTTATTTTCATGCTATCTCCAGTAAGAAAATGTTCCGCCTCTTTCCTCTTTAACTCTCTTCTTATCTATCTCACCCATGGTGTATATATATATAAAACAACCAACGCTCTTTTGATCTCCTAAGTATTATATTGTATGCGCAGTCTTTGACTTTTCAGTGAATAATTGAGCAAGTTCCATTCATCTTTCTAGCACTGATTCCTACCATTTTTCTACATGAAGTGCCAATGATCTACCACCATCCATCATAAACCAGTGTTTCTGTCATATTCGCTTTTTCCTTCTGTCTCATCTCATCGTCATGGACCTTAATTTATATCGTCATTGACTTTCCCACATCCATCTCCATCCGCCTGCTCCATCAACTATTCATAAATCTGCAATTACTGAGGTTCACAAGCTCTTTAATAAATCTATGGGCGAAAATAACCTCCATAGGATTGTTTACGGGGATGAACACTGAAGTGTCATTCGTCTTTTTATGGCTGCTTACGTGACTACTACACCTAAGCATGTAAGCAATCACAACCTGCTTAACAAATACCCATGTTGCACACATTCCCACTCAATTTCTCTTGTACATCACAGCCTCATCAATACAGAGCTTTCCTTTTCAAAAACTAATTCACTCATGCTGATGCTACATTTTATTTGTCTAAACCTCTCTCAAAGTCTACAGATATGTATGTAGGAAACAACATTTTTATGTATCGTCTTCATTTATTAAAGATTGTTGCTCAACAGTAGACATACAATTTTGCTACTCAAAACTTATAATGCCGTTTGGTTATACTTAACTTAATAATGTAGTTAATTATTACCAAATATTCGTAATGGCTTCAAAGTACGTTCTGTTATATGATGCCACACTGTTTGAGCATAATGGAAGTTCGTGAAAATGACTAAAAAATTCATCACAACGAAAAGAAACTGGCATAGAATCAAGGAATTCCAGAAATTTTTTAACTTTGTAGAACAAAACGTTTGAAGAGAGCTTCCGGTCAAAAGCCGTGAAAACATTTGTGCAAACACGTTTAGGCCTTGGAGGCAAAATTAATGAGAGTAAGAGTGGTGAAGACTGTAGGAAGGAAATTAGCATGGGAAGACAGTAGAGGTGGAAGAAGGAAGAAGATGAACGGTGGTTAGGTAATCAGTGTAAATCTAAAGCGAGCGCGAAAATTTGTAGAAAGAAGACTAGACTATAGATAAATAGTCATTAAAGTTGGTTTGGTGGAGAAATGTAGTACTGTGCTTAGAAAACATTTTCACGTGTTGGTCACAGATTGAGGTCTGAAGTGTTGGATGGATGGATGGATGGATGAGCAGGTTAGAAGCTAACGCGAGTGGTATACATACATACTAATAGCATTTAGTTCCGATGTTTGCAAGCGCAGTGTAGGGAAGAAAGGAAGCTAAATAGCTACTAGTCCTGGTTTCGAGAAGTTCAACCTCTGGAGAAGAGTGTATATCCAACAACTTATACACACAGAGTACGAATATACATAACTATTTATATGTACACAAGAACTGTGTGTATAACAGTGAGCAGAAGGAGCACTAAGGGATAGAAGACGCGAAAGATCTATTTGTGTCAGATTGAGCCTCGTCTCATCATTCATCACGGTCAATTTGTGGAACCTGAATCTGATTAGCCGGGTTCTTGGAGCGACCCAAACTGTGTGAATAGGATTGTTTAATTCGGTTGATCGGTGTGCTACACAAATTCCCACTACAAGACATCAATGATTGATATCACACTAGTTTAATCTCTCCTCCACTTTACTCTTGCTCTTGGAGAATTCGTCTCTGAGTGCACACTTCTTTCTATCACCTTCTTTTTACCTCTCGTCTTCTCCGATCTTTATATTCCCAGTGTACATACTCCGTTTAATACATTAGGTACATGCGTATAAGTATAGCTGAATTAAGTATGAACAAGTGTACCCAAAGTGGATATGTACGAGTGTATCCAAATTAAACGTATGTATTTATAACTATAGCTAAATAAATTATCTATAAACATATCCAACTAAGATATGTATCTATAAGTATATATTTACTGTACTCAACATTTACAACTATGTACGTCAGTCCTTGGAGATTCAGCCTCGGAAATCAGTAATTCCCATGTATATCTTGCACCGCACAGGAGCATGACTTTTAACAAACCACATTACATTTCGCTACGTTTTGCTCATCAAGTGCAGGAATAAGTATGGATGTTTCAGCCAAAAGTCCCTGTAGTATATATGTACTGAGTAAAAGTACCATGAATTTAACTATTTATCCATCCCAAAGCGCGACCCTTATCCATCTCACCCAGTGGTAATGCATAGTTCAGCTGAAAACCATTAGCCAGTTCTCATCTCATGGAAAATACATGAACTTGGACTTATTCACCTTTGAGTTTTTTCCACGGGAAAGTGAAAAACGGAACGTTTTTCCAAGGAAATTGGCACCTAGAGAAATCATATTTGACAAGTCTTGCCTCGCGTAGTGACAATTTTTGGACGTATGTGTCCAACTCAACTAAGTCTCTCATCACTTAAATCAGCCTCGACTCCTCTCCTGATTATTAAACCTGACTGCAGCAACCAGATAAAATGAAAAATACTTTCAAGCCATGATAATGTAAAATAAAATTATATTGTTTACAATAAAGCCTCCGGTATTAAACAAATTAAACCACGCTGGTTCAGATTTTGTGAAATAACATAAAGTCTACGCTGCTTTTTACAAACACAAACATAATACAGATATATTCCTTCATCTCAATAAATTGTAAACTTCAAATTTTTGCTGAATGTATATAAATATGAAGACAATTAAAAGTAAGTTAAAACTAAGCAACAATAATATAAATGTTGAATTCCCTCATTTTGGAAACCAGCACACTAAATAATTAATTGCATTTTGTTTAGAATCCGTATGGACGTACAATGACAGTTAAAAATTCAAATCTTGACACGTTCATCAGAATTTATAAGTGGAGTGTAATGTAAGAACATATTACATGAATGTGGATTCGGAGTCGAATGAGGAGACGAGCCGAGTTGCAGAATATTGTATGAAAGGTCTTAATTCGTAGCAGTTGTGGGATTTGGCCTTTCTGTCGTACCCTATCATGTCCCAACTATCATTAAAATGTCCTAACTGTCACCATAAAACAAATTACTTGTACTACGCCCCTGCCTGCACCAAATTATTATTCACTTGTGGAACCAACCCATATATTAGCAAGAAACATAATGTAGCCCCCTTGTGTATACCAATTTATACTTACAAATTGAGTTGTACAACATGTGGTATAAGCTTGTATACTTACATCTGTTTGTAGTTATATGTTCATATACGTCTATGTACGAAAACATTGCACATCCTATGTGTGTGCATGTGTTGTGGGTTAGACAAATTCATTGGAATCATCTTCTCTTGACTGCCGCTCACTCTTCCACCCCTGGAATCTAAAAGCGTATGAGTCAATTTATCTACTTAATAATATTTACAGACATTCATGTGTGTTGTTATGTATACAACACGAACGTTTTTATGGCATGTCAAAGAACTTGGAAACTTTTTTAAGTCCACTGGCCATTCACTTCGTCATTCACCAGTTTTAACAAGAAACTGCCACTACCGAAATACTAAAATTTCCGAATAAGTTCTTTTAAAATATTTTCTATATCTAATAATATAAAATATCATCTCCGCTTTACAATTGTTCACGAGGTAAACGAGTGGCCGTGGGTAACTTTATCCGAGAATATTTTGTGTGAAAAAATAGTTCTGTATATTTTGTATTCGACATGTAGGTATGATATTTTCTATAATTTGTTCATCGAATTACTCTACTTTTCGTGTTTGGTCAAAAAACCAAAATATATTAAATTACAAAAACATTACGTCGACTTCGCTAAAAGATTAAGGAGAATTTTTCACATTTGCAAAAGGAAACAGACGGAAAAGTTTGGAAATCCTATATAAAAACATTTTAGACAAAAATCCCTAATAAATGTCCCGTAAATACGACGTACTAAAAGCTTGTGAACTTGAAAGATTTTTTAAAAGATAACAGTGCAAGATTATCAAATGCAACGGCAACGGAAGATGCAAAGAAATGTAAAAAGGGGTGAGACCCAAAATAAGAGTATGGAGAGTGGAAAAAAAATACCCAAGCATGAAATTCTAATTTGTGGATACATTATATGCTTTTTATATACGAACCGCCTCAAAAAAGTTTGCGACCCACGACTATGACAGCGAATCCATTTGGTTGATAATTATGATTATAAGTAAGAAAAGGCGGAATCTTTCATGATATGGTGGAAAAGCCGTACAGACACACTAGGGAGAATAATTTATTTTTTACATGTAAATTTACAAGAACAACAGCAACAACCACCTGCATCGTCACATAAAAAGAATCGAAGGAATCTTTACTGAAAGAAATAGGCAGACTTTCTGTCCAAGAGCCTACTTACAATTAGTTGTTACATATTGTGAGCCTTTCGTTATTACATATGTGCGAATAATCGTGCTCTGAAGGGAGGGAGGAATTCACAAAGTAATTTTTAAGACACGTTGATTTAGAATGAATGATTGGCCTCATATATGCCTGACACTATAATTATCATAATTATTTTTTTCGTAATATCACTCATTCCATTTCTCTCACACACATTATAAGAAATGTGTGTAAAGTAGTAATAATAGCGCCCAGAGATAATGATGATGAGCTGAATGGGAACTATTAAATGGGCTGGCCTTTCTCCATATATTTTCTGCTTTCTCAATATCTATCCCCATCATAAGACCAACCATTCATGACCTGTCTCCCCGCTGATTGTCAGAGGAGGAGAGCACGGCTAGCTTCACCTAATCAATTATCCCTTGTTCCTTGCCAAAATCATTTTAAATTATGAGGGGGCGTTGAAACTGATCCTTTGGCATATCTAATTTGCCTTTTGTACTGTAATATCTTTTACAACAGTAAACCTTTCATAAACATTATCCACACAGGTATTACTATATTTTTATAAAAGGACACAGAATATTCTTCTAAAAATTGACAACCGTATTATACAAATATTAAACTTTGTCTAAGATCGATGAAATGACGACAAATTTTCATCTCCGCAGTAAGGCAAGTAACTTATGGGGATTCCAAATTTCAAGGCGTGTCTACAAACACCAGAAATATGAAAAATCTGGAGAAATCTTCAAAATATTAAAATTTTTATTCGAATGGAGAATGAAAATCAAAGGTGGAAACATCCGAATCTCAATTCAAAATTACTTGCAAGTAGAATACAATTTTTTTTACTAACAACCAACCAACAAATTCAAAGAAATATTGTCTGTCTATTAAATTAATGTTATTTCTGCATTATTTGATTATTACCATCTATTTAAGCAATGATGTTATTGTTTTAACATTATTCATTAAGACATTCACATGAAAAATTAATAACTTACATAATTCATTTTAAAAACTCTTAAGGGTCACCTGTTTTCATAAAATCCGAGATATGATTTAAAAAACAAAAGGAACAAGAATCAAAACTTGACTATCTAATTAAAAACTGTTTGTGTGAGCGAAATAACATGTTGAAATTTCGCTCTGCAACGAGCAGTATAAGTTAGCGCTCGTCTGTCGCTCTATAACTTTTTCCCAGCGAGTAGGATCGAAGTGTTACTTCTTGAGTAATTTCATACAGGTACTTATTGTCCCGAGGTGAATTGAAGCAATAAGAACATATTCCATAGTTTAGAGCAGAAGTTCTGAGGGAGATGAGTTGTCAAGCCAAAGTTCCTGAACTGATCCATACTCTGATCTGCACTAATAAGCCAAAGAGGATTTACTTTGTCTCACGAATTCTAGCACTTGCACTATAGCAACTAATACTATGCTAGTATATGTAGGATGGTAAGCTAGTTGGAATTGGCAGAAGTGAACGAATCTTCTACGCAATCTCTTCATCGGGTTTCAACACAAAGGTCGGAAGGCTCGACCTCCATCCGCCCAACAACACAATCCGATTAACGCTATTTCTTCCATATTACTCCAGCTTTCCCCACATTGTTCTCTCTGATTTTACCGAACCTTGTATCTTCCACGATCGATTGCTTTGGTGTGGCTTATACCCTTACATGCATATTATTCCCTTCTTGTTACAGTCTCAATGTATACAATGCCACTCCTGTTAAGAGCTCAATGTTATATAATATTCTCTTGTTAATCTCAGTACATATATATAATACTCTATATTTGTATATGTATGTAGCTATGTATGTATGCTCCCTATCAGGTTACGTATGGTAAATATACGACTACAGCTTCATATTACGAAATTAGAATGCTACAATTTCATCGTGTTAAAAATAATACAATTTGATCCCGTTAAGCATCTTATGCATCGTTTGTAGCATTGAGGATCATATATATTATACATATACATATGCGGGTTTTTAATACTACTACTATAGTAACTTGTACTTATTATACATAAATAGATCAAGCCACATCAAAACAACTTTCCTACTGCAGTAGTTTTGAAAGTAACAATATTATTCATTTATAATTCCTTTGACATGAAATGTGCATAGCGACTACAAGTAAATGTAACAGCAGCAGCTTATTAGTAAATCTACGATTAGCTGTTGATTTTTGCTATGTTATTCGTACGGCAATGCTCGAGGGCGTATTATTAGCTTATTTTTCAGTTTCTGCAACGCTTGCAGAAACTGGTTGATATCCTGTTGGAAAAAGTAATTCACGAATTCCTCTAAAAAATAATACATGTTTGCATAGTAATAAATGCTTGAGAGTGGATAAATGCTTGCAAACAATTATAAGCATTTGTTAACAATAAAAGCTTTCCAACAAGTAAATGCGATTGCATCTTTACTCATACATAATTAAACAAAGTTAAGGGGTAAATAGCTTCAAGCAGGTAAACGTTGAAATAACCTCTTTTCTTTGACAGTGATGTTGATGCTGCTCGTTAAGTGTTTGTCAGTAATGGTGATCAGTATTACGGTATACCTGAGGAATCTTTGAAGTGCATATTGCAAGCATATTGGTGCTGTATGGAAAAGAGGAGCGAAGCCCAAGTGTGAATAGGTGAAGAACAGACAATATGCGAGTGACAGGAGAGCGCTGGGAGGCCAAATGAAGGTGCGAAGAATCAATTGAATTGAATTTTCATTCTATTTTTCTTCATGTTGATGGTTCATTGCTTTGCTTGTCCATTCCGTGCACACTATGTCAATCCTTGATGGATGTGATGGCGTCTTGGATGTTGGAGTTGTTCCGGCTGTTTATATACAGTCCCTTCTTTCTTGTGAATCTTTGTGTGATACAATAAATATGCTTGTGAATTTTTCTGTATAGAAGTCTTCTCACATAATTCCTTGTGTATACATACAAGCTTTCTCTCTTGTGTGTCTTTGTCGCTCGTGAGACGACGAGAGATGTACAAGGCATGTAGTCAATTGTTGGAGGTATATCTCTTCTGATTATCATCATTGGAGATTCAATATTCAGGAGAGGACAGCTTGCATATAAATACTGACAGGGAGGAGAGGACAGTGAAAAATTCCAATGAAAAATGAAGCAAGTATTGGTAATGGCTGAATCTTGAATATAATATGTGAGCCTGATAATATATTATTGTGGTAGCAGTGCAAAGAAGCTCCTCTGTACTTTATTGTAAACTTTTAGTCTTTGTTGTCGTTGTTATAAGCGCCTCTATGACTACGGATTATCCATTGCTTTCGGTCATGGTGATCAATCATTGACTTGGATGGCAACTCCCGTCACTTCTTCGTCTAGTTAGGTGGTCGTCATCCAAATCTTTACTAGTTTTGTATACTTGTCACTCATCATCGGCATTATTCACCTTTGCATCATCTCTTCCGCTGCTACCTTACATTACCACTAAAACTTCTATCTTCTCACTCTTTACCCTCCCATCTCCCGTATCTTTTATACAGGTATTATTGTACGCTAAAAGTTTCTACTACAATTAAACTTGTGAACAGTCAAAGAAGCTTCACTTATTTTCTCGTGCACGTATATATAGATAAGCCTGTAAATCAGTTCTGGAACTAATTCAGATAACTCAGCTACGAAAGCCAATTCATTTACCACCACTACTAAAGTCAACACAGATAAGTAGGCTAGGAAGCCAATACAGATACTCGGCAAACCTACTGATGTCCAAAGATAAATAGACTACGAAAGCCGATACAAAAGGAAGATGGTCGCTGCTTCCTCCATCCCGTACGTCGTTGCACTCTTTGTATGGTAACAACCTTCAAACGTATCGCTAGGCTCCTTGTCACCTCATGGATCATTAATACATACGCTTGGAACCAACTGTCTATCAATTTTAGACAGAACATACATGTCAAACACGGTATTATTATTATTATTATACTAAATAAATAAAGTAGTAACAGTCTTGTACACTAATGCTAAAACAAACTGTGAAACAACATTGTGTAAAAAATGATTCTCACCACCCTTGGACTGCATCGGATTTTCTCTAGTGATAGTTGAACATATTTCTTGTACGTACATTTTTTAGGCGTTCATCGTTTAGATTTATTTCATCATCTGTTATGTCAAAAAGGCGCTATCATCCTCTTAATTTTTTTCTGATAGTATCATTTCACTGCTATGCTGACATATCTTCTGAGCGTAACAATTACTAGACCCTAAAAATCAAAACCTGGCGTGTAAATTGTCATGTAAAATCGATCGATAGCATGTTTGAGGAATATGTGAGAATAGCCATATGTAAATGCCTTGTATTTATGTTCAAACTTAACATTCATTGTAATATGCACTTTAGCTGCATGTACAACTACATGTCGTTATTATAGTATGTATACATAATTAATCTGTGGAAATAAAGCAATCTCGAAATTAGACGAGTCAACCATAATTATGGATTGTGTGAGTAGAGCTAATCAAGGTTTATGGATTGGACCTGCTACTGCATTGTAATATTTTGTGTCCGTTGTAAATTTATTCTTCCGTTGATTGCTTATTGACGTGGAAAAACCTGCCAGTTGTGACATCAAAAATTACACTACGAAGCCGTTTTGTCCCAATGCATCCACTACAATAGATTTGCATGGGTATTTTCCACCCATTTCCCAATCAAACAATGAGAGGGACATGCTATTTGCATTGGGGTGAAAACTTGGTGGAGACTCCGGGATCAAACGTGGATTTAATGTAAAGTTAGGATTGTAATACAGATCAGCTGTATGTAATTTAGAGGGAAGGTGGGAGTTACATTACAGAGAAGTCAGCATTGATCTGTCAAGACGAAATGGACACAATAGTGTTAATTAGGACAGGGGCGGACTGTTCATGACGCAAAGATTATGTCTAACAAGCTAATACGATCTTGTAAGATTGGTGAAGTCAAAATCCTCTCTTTTTATACCTGCTTAGGCACTTAGGATGCCACCAGTGTGTTCTCTTACACGGTTTTCTTTATCTCTTTAAAAATCCATGTAAGCTAGGAATCTTTCTTTTAAATCATGTAATATCTGTCCGGAATTTCAAAAGTTAACCTTTGCTGCAATGAAAGAGCTTCTGCTGAGAAGATGTGGGGTATAAGACCACTTCTAAGTAGAACTGGAGCTTATGCGTCTATTATTATATAAGCAAATATATGTAAGTTAAGTATAAAATCAGAAAATATAAACACTTCTCTTCACCATGGCTTAAGGATTGAGAGGTAACAGACTAAGTGTCGTATTGTAGTCGGACATGAGAAAAATAAATGGCTTGTATTATTTATTTTTATGATGCACGACTGTCCTAAAACATGGAAGAATGTAATATGCACAGGAAAGAGTACTCGTTGAGTGGGATCATAGGTCAGCTAGATGTTGTAATTGAAGGATCTTTGGTGACCATAGGGTCAAATCCTATATTGAATCCGTCTGAAAGGTAAAGTTTGGCATCTAAAACGTAAGAATGAAGTTCGAATCGAAGTGCTCCAAAAAACCGCTGTCGTGTGTTTATGTTGGAAATTACAGGACGTCTAATGAATTATCCCTACCCTATGAATATGCATTGGTATATTTAAGTTTCAATCATATTGAGCTTTGAAATAAATCTGACGATGAATGCATGTGTGAGCTTGTGTGAAGTAGCAGACATACATTATTCTTTACATGATAATGCATTCCGCGATCTGCCTTTATAAAGAATCTACTGTACTATTGTGTGGTGAATATATAACATCAAAACATGGAGCACTGTTGGTTGGCGAAGTAGACGAGGTGGGTAACACCTGTAGGATGGCACTATCATGTGTTATCTGTCAGTGTTCTTAGCAGATGGAAAGTTTCGCAGCAGGATTTGCCTATGCTTCGCCGGTGATCCACACGATCTTACTAAATTATGATGCAGTCTTCCATGGGCCACACACAAACCGAATTATCTGTACAATACTAATGCGTCATACTACTTTATACTTGTGCTTACATATCTTTACAGTGGCCCTTTCAGTAGTTATATGTCTGTATATTTTCATTACTAAGGGCAGCATATACTTCCCATAGTTATGTACAGTACTTCCAGAGCTTAACTTATACATCTCTATTCAGCCTGTCCGCTCTCTCATCTCTCTCTCTCTCTCTCGCTATCCATGTTTATCTTCCGTTGTAGTCACACAGTCACAATAATAATGCAGAAGCATGGAATACCTGCTGTATCAAAAATGTACCACGCATATCTGCACACTAGCTTGGAATTAGCATACAAGACAATCCAGCGCCTCTGAAATTATTTATATCCTCCATATATTTACTTTACGTATCATTATTATAAAGTACGCATACTTGTACCGTATATGTCTGTTTAAGCTTACAATCGTCTATAGTACTTCTATTTTACGGTGAGCAGGTAAATGTATCCTCTGCGTCAGAACGTTACACTAACTCCTGCGTGACCACCGCCTCCACATTTTTAAGTTCAACAGTATTCAAGGGAGATATATTTCAAAATTATGTATGTATTATGCTGAAAATGCATCAATGTCTTCGTCATAAGGTGAAATGCGAAAGCATACAAAATATACAACCATAGTACTTGTGACTCCTGTATATCTGTAATAGTTTAATGTGTTATAACGAATAAAGCTATAGACCGTCGGTTGATGCAGAGTGAGTTTTCCCCACTCACTTCTTCCTGCAAAGTGATACATCCACTACCAGTTAACATGAAATGGCCATCCCATTTTGTATTTAAGTTGAAATCGAGATAGCTCATTTTGAATTTTGACCGATGATATGCACTAGTCATGTTTTTTCATGTTTTGCTAGCCACATGTAACTATATTAGTCGTTGTTCCGCATAGACTAGTGATATCTTGTGATACAGATAGTTCACTTCTTTCGTTATTCTAGTTATGTTTTCATTGATACGACTATCGCTACATACATAATAATAATCATTGCTGGTGCAGCTAGATTCCTACTGGACTGCAGATGAATTATCCCACATTCCGACCCGACATATTGTCTGATGCCTGTAGTTGGGTATAAGTCCACGTATGAGATGGAAGGAGCAGAGCAATGGACAAAATTTAATTCCTCTGGAACAAGTGGTTGCCTCCAAGGTGTAGCAATACAACCAGTCTGCTCCTGTAGAACAAGACAAATAAAATATTACATGGTATATAACTTATGTGTTTATAACAATAGATTGGTGTATTGTCCGTCCAGCTGTAATTACAAGGAGGGCCGACATTAAGGCATAAACATCCCATAGATTATAACCATCGTAACAATTGAAGCTCGTATGACATTTCTGTGTGTCGCCCATGCACAATCACTGGCATTTCTCCGCTTGTAAAGTATAATGGTGTTGTAAATATGAATGCAGCTAAAGTAAACAGTTGGAGGAGAGCATATAAGTAAGGGCTGTACAACCAATCCCTTTGCGTGAACATTACATGAACATACATAGTAAATATATACGCACCACTGTATATGGGGGCTGTTGTAGAACCCACACACAGTGACTTCCACCGATGCCGTACTCTCTTCGCACGATTGTTCACGATTACTATAACCCTAACCATTTATGAATATGCATACATAATTGAATCATCAAGTTGATTTGCATCTTTTGAAAATTTTGGCTGTACATGTAAGTCTGGAAATTAAACAAATACTTTATGGTAAATTTATAACTCTCTCTTGAGAATCTCATCCATTGCTCGTTATTTGCACAGAGCTTTATAGGATCCGAATCTAATCTCTGTAATTACTGACCAAATGCAACTGCAATGTTGGAACAGCTTGTGTTTGCTCACGCAAAATTAGAATATATGTATCTCACACCAAGATTTACAACAGAACCCACAGAGTCTCCATAATTTGATTCTCCACAGATTTCAAGCATGACAATACAACAGAACCGGGGCATCACAATCCAATAATTCCAGAAGAGCTTCTTCAAATAATTCAAATTTCAATGCCACTTCACATAAACTTGGCATGAACAAGTGTCCAACGGCTATTACCGTCCACGTATAATTACATTCTGGGCACGTTAGCTAGTGCCAAGGAGCCTCTTCACGTCCACAATTCCAAGGGCTATGACATTCTTGTTAATACAGCTGAAGACATGGACAGGCTTGTTAATACCGACGAAACAAGTACGTTTTCTAATAAGAGAGAGAGGCCATAGGTATGCAGGATTGTTTACGAAGTCGAAGCAACATGCATAGTGCCTAAATACAGGAAACGAAATAGAAATGGTCTGTAATACATGCTACGAACTATGTATGATATTGAATAGTTAATACAAATTCCAAAATAGATATGTTCTTGGGTTTAACAACTAGGGTAGCTCGTTATGCATAGAAGGAACATTTATGACACGTGATTCACAGATACACTCTAATACAGGCAAAGAATAGCTGGGTTGAGGTTTGTTGATACAAAGGAGCATGAGGAATCGTTAAAGAAGGCCCTGGTACTGAGGAGGTAATGAGAAGAATAAGTAAATAGCGTGAAGAATGTGGAGTGGACTGTTTGTCGTTTGATTTTTTAACAGATTTCTAATTTGACGAGTTTTACAAACGCTGACTATATAGGCAGGAGAAATGTGGGAAGTTTAGCTCAGACGCTTGGATTAAGGGATTTCTAGGTAAAGGCAGTGTGATTTCCATAATAAGCTTAAAGAGAGAAAAGACAGAAGCAGTGGGTAAGCAGACTGTGTACTACACATAGAACTCCTACTGTAGAGAAAGGAGCAATCTAAGGAAGTCTCCAGTTGTTCTAATATTGTATGAGAAAAGGGCTGACTGGATGGCATCTGTGAGGGTTGACTTGACGATGGGCTGATTCTGAGCTGATGCAAATTCAGATCACGGAGTGGCAATATGGATGCGGAGAGATAGGAGAGATGAAGGAAAGAGATGATGATGCCAGTGTGGAGCGTGTAATTTATTCGTTACCATGTTGGAAAAAAGCGGATACTGATGGTTGCTTATCAGGACATATTCTTTTATTAGAGCCTTAAGGTTAGGTAAAAGTATTGCCAGTAAGTTAACTATGAGGTTTTTTCCATTATTTCTCTCTCATTTTCTCATGTTCTTCTGGCTCTCGTCCCTACATACAACTTAGAGGGACCGACATGGTCGTTCTACTTTATGCTGTGGCTCGTTAAAATGACAACTTTGGAAACAGAAGCACAGAACTTGTCCCCGATTTTACATAGCTATAGGTACTCGGAGGGCGGGGAGAAGAAGGGAAAATATAAATGCTTTCTTCTTTGGTCTTGTTGCTTACGAATTTTTTTGATACATGGTTGAATCTTTAGCGAAATCATATCATCACACGACCAAAATGGAAGTGGAAATCATGAATCACGTCGCAATCGTGGAGTTTTTAGAGTTGACTAAAGCTTAGAACATTTCTTTCTTTTTCTGCTTCTCCTCACCAAGTAGGAAACTTCTATAGACACATGTACCTATGAATAGAAACGTATGTTGTCTACATAATGATACAAGCTAGAAAGACTATAGTCACCACAAGGAAGAGACGGAGAGCGAATCATGGATAATGTGGAAGAAGAGAGGAGCGAAGACTGAAACGAGTTTCTATGACGATTTTTGATACAGGAATGAGAATAGGAGTCAGCATGTGGAAGACGAGTAAATCCTTGAGGGGATTTCAGGGAGCTGAAGAGATGTCAAATGGTCCAGAAGTTGCAAGGATCTTCCAGCGGTCGTTCCAAGTCGACAGCACTATCTGAACATTATGGCCTTCGTGACGAAATGGCTCAGATTACCATGTCTCCACTGAATGCCAACTTCATCATTCTTCATACAAGTGGAGTAGTATACACTGTCTTTGCAAAAAGCGCCTTCATTCACCGAATCCCATCCACGCGTCCATTCTCGGCGATTTCTTTGCTATACAACTCTTCATGCCTGTGAGGGTCCGCACGTATATAGACTTCTCAACCTTCCACATATGTTTTTATTCTCCAGGATGTTCTCAACTCAATTCTTTTACTCCTCCACTTTTTATAAAATTTCTGAAAGCACTTGGTATATCATATACACATTACACAGTGAATTTTAAGGCTGTATCTATACTGGAGCTCATTGCTTACTAAATAGGCATTATACAATATCATATGAAAATTCATGTCTTATAGCGGCACATACACAGGCTGACCATATTGTACTGCACACAAACTCTCGAATAAGCTCACACATATTTTCATCTTCTTTTATTTGTTGGAATATAGATATAGCATGAAACAGCTACTTCCATCTATTTCTTTTTTCGGTCTTTCTCTATCCCGGTTAGTTGTGTGAAAAGTTTAGGAGAAGGAAACTAACTTACCAGTCTAACTTGACTATGAAATAAAAAAAAAGTTTGCAAGACTTTCTAAGCCCACCAAAAGCCCTGTTTAAATGCTGTTCAACTTCTTCAAAGAAAGTGTCACAAAGATGGAAAACTTTTAATTTTTTAAAGGGAAACCCTCTTCAGACTATGGTTTTAAGAGATGCAGTTTCCCCTTCAACTTAGTCGTAGCCGCAATACTTTTTGAGCTTTATGGATAGCATATATCTTGAGTCGGGAGAGGGAATACATGCGGATGAGGAGATTGTTACGTAACTAATTTTATTTCCTCAAGTGAAGATAATTAACAGTCACAGTTGCTAAGCCCCTAAGTAAGGTTATAAGTCGCCAAGTCTTATTGTATTCTAATCTCGGAATCGCACCGAGCTCCTACTGTACATATGTACCCATCGTCATTTCCTACTCGCTTCCTTATCAAACCACTCTTGGCAACGTCGTTGTTAGACTTTCTTATGCTATAGTATGTTCGTCGGGTCTATGGCTAAGCTCAAATTACTTTTGTATTATGCGGCAAGGACAAAGTATGACTTGAGATTACGACAAAATTACAACTTTTCTAGTGTAACTAGAATAGAAACGTATGCAGAATTGTGTTCTCTGTATACGAGGTACAACATTATCTGCTGTAGAAGGTATTATTATCGTCTAAAGCAAGTTTTCTATCTACGAAGGAAAGCAAGGCGTGTATTTGTGTATAGATACTGGACGGTCATCAAGTTTGCCTCTAAAGTCTACAATTTATTCTTGAGAAGTTTTTACACTTGAATTTCAAGAAAAATATTACTTTAAATCTAATCAAGCGTTATTAAAGTGAAATTAAAATATTCTTGCGAATACTTGCAAGCTAAATTTTAATATTTAAATAATGTGCAGACATATTATTTGAGCTTTATAAAAGCCCACCAAGTATTACAAGGTTCGTAAGAATAAATCTAAACTGCATTTTTCAAGCATGAAAATGCAGGAATAGCCCGAAGTATTATATTCATTTTTTATTAACCTTCCGAAAAGTTGTTAAATGTTTAAGCTTGCCCGGTAATGGTAAACAGAGCACTAGCAACAACACTACAGAAAATGTGAAGCATGGATGACGTAGATACATATGAATGAAGGTGTACGTACATAAACATGTAGGGATATACATACAAATAAGTATTGGAGAAGAGAAGCAGATGAGCCTAAATGGTAATGAAATCCTGGCGCATGTCGAGTGTAATAATAATAAAAGGGTTGGTGGTAGTGGATCCCTTCAAGGATTAATAGCATGTATTTAAAAAGAGTAAAATACCCCCTGGGGTTCCGACAAACCTTTTGTAAACTTTGTTCGTTACAGTTAATTTTTTTTCTCAGCTCTGTATCTTCCACCTCTTGCTTCATATAGAACACGTCAACTTGATTATTATCCTCTGTTATTTTAGCCTCCTTGAGAACGAGTAAGAGAGAGTGAGAGAGAGCATTCGGGTAATATTCTATCAAGAAGGTACTTGACGGCTTTATAGAGTGTGATCTCCAGGCTAGAAGAAGAAAGACCCTTTGACTTATTCAAACAAGTGACGCTTATTTCTATTATACTAAAAGCCTTTAAAGTCAAAACAAAATCATGTAAATGTCTGGGTTTTTCAAGAATGTTTCCCTTTCAATACGGATACAGTAAGGACCACACTGCTGAAATCCCTTGTTGAGTATTGTACATATAAACTTTAGGAACAATTTCAAGCCTCTTCATGTTTTGCTTCCACTTTTCTTTACGTTGTCGGTCTCCACTGGAGCATAAGTAGTCCGGGTTGACACAAGATGGATTAGCATTATACATGCTAATCCTGGCACACACCATTACGCCAGCGATACTTTAGTCTCTTGCACTTCTTGATCAATAAACCAGACGGTGTTGTTTTAATGCCCTCAACACGATAATTCCGGTTAAGTTTCTTGGCTTATGCACAAAATGCTGTATATAAATTGTTACATGATACTCAATGTGCAATTTTTCTCAACTTTATGATGTTGACTTAGGATTGTTTCAAACAAGGAATAATAGTTTCAGTGCATGACTTAATTATCATATATCAAGTTGAATAGTCTTGAAAGCGTTGCAAATCTTGTAAGTAATTATTGTTGAAGGTATTATCTGTTCACAAACCAGTTGAAGATAAAAATAATTGCTTCGCCAGAACTTGTACTTACGTTGGATTTGATTATTTTCGCACCTACTCTCCGACTTGAGAATGATCCTACTATCTCATTTATCTCATAAACCTTCTATTCATGTCCTGTTTGCAATAAAGCAATTACACCAAAAAAGCAGCATTATTGTCTGCTATTTTGTGAATTTCTTAGACAGGATGAAATGAAGATTCTTATCTGTGAATTCATCGTTCGGTTTTATTTGTTTATTTGAGAGGCGAAAAATTGTGCAATTATTTACTTGTTTTCTTGACATCTTCACAACTTTTTCATACCCTTACAACATACTTTGTATGCAAAACTAAGGTGACCTTTTTTACATAGACGTCGATACTGAATAACACATATATTCCTTTAGTAATAAAAAATTGCACACAGAATTGGTAACCAATACATTGAATGTAGCTCCATAACCTTTGATTTTGAATGTAATTGCATGGTAACTAAATGTATGGAATATGGTGGAGAGAGTTGATCAAAGTCGATTCAAATATGTATGATGAAATGCCAATAACAAGCTCGAACTTCTCGGTACACATATGTTACAACCATAAATTAATTGAATTTTTTAAAATTGCGTCTTATATTAATACTAAAATTCATACAGAAGTTTTACCGAGAAAAAATTAGAGCATTTAAATAATAAAATGAAACTAAAACAGCAATTATCATGCTTTAGTTAAAGAATGGCAAAAATCAAGTATTTGAATATAAAGACTAGAGTGAGCAAGGGTGGTACAAGGTTTTTCCACGGTGAAGAAACAAAGTTTGCAGCATGGAATCACTCTTCAACCGGTACTGGTTTTTGAGGTTTAACTACATGTCCTGCCGGGGTAATAAAGTTATATCTTCACATAGCACTTTTTCAACTTTGTATCGTTTACAACACGATCAGATAAGCCGGAGAGATAGCATGCAAGGGACACAATCCTTCTCTATTGTATAAAGCAATTATGAATAACAAATACATTCCCATTTAAATAGCCAAAAGAGTTGGCGGAATACACAATAAGCTATCAACTGTCTATCTAAATTTCTTGTCCTAATCCATATGCCTCCACCCGTTACCACAAATTTCAAGTATGAAGATGTTTCCTTAGCATTTATAACCCAGTCTACCATATCAGTACAGTACCGGTTACTGAGGGATTCGCACATGGATGAGGCTACGTTAGGTTAGCGCAAAGCACCTTCTTGAAAAAAGCGTGATATGAACATTGAATATGTCGGTATAATGTAAAAGTTACAAGATAAGTGTGGAATTTGTTAACGAATACTTTGCCATAAATTCCAGTTTAGGTGGTGGTTGGTGAATTTTTCCTTAAAATAATAAATCCTACGGCATCAGCGACTGTTTGTACGGCCCAGCAAGCTGTTTACATAAATTTGTAAACAATAAATATCATTTATAGCTTTAATAATCATTTCAAAGAGGCAAGTTGAACAACACATTCACCGCACGATGCATGCGTGTATAAAATATTTCTTAAGTATGCATATAGCAAAAGTTTTTTTTGCATTAAACGTGAACTCAAGTAAATCATACATAATAAATATAGTTAAGATGTAAGAGCTGCACACTATTTAAACCACGAACCTATATACAAATGATCCATGAGCTTCAAATGTTCGGGTATGTAGTAGAAATAGTTCATCTTTTATCAATGCTGTTGCCACAGGATCAGTCCTATTCCGGTTTTCCTAATCAAACTGACAAAAATGCTTGTAAGTCAATGATATGATGTGTGCGTAACAATGAGTGTAGCTTACTGATTACTTGAGCGCATCCTATGAATCTTTGAATATTAACAGTGAATAACTCAATAGAGTATATGGACGAAGAAAATCATTTGCACGAAGCTTGGCATTTGACAAGTTATTAAACTGTACACAGTTTTCTTGAAATAAGTGTCCAGACCAACCAGTGTTCAAGCAATTCAATGAGATGACTATCTTACTGAATATACCATGTATAGTGTGAACTGTTTGGTTGTTGGTTGTATAAAAATAATCTTCCGAGGTGAACACATGCATATCAAATACAATGGCTTCAAGTAATTCCAGGCATGGGGAAGTATGTCTAAAATATATGTGGGTATGTAGTAAAACTATGACATATATGTCTGCAAAAAGCTACAACAGACAGGTATGTAGAATAAACTATGATACATGTATACATATATGAGTAGTATATAATCTTAAGACAGGTATTTAGCATCTTACATAATATAATAGATAGACATGTAGTATATACCTATATAACAGACAGGTATGTGGTATAGTTATAACAAACAGGTAGTATGTGTGTAGTATAGGTAAAGTATAGTAGAGTATATCTACAAGATTAATAAAGCATATTTACGAAGTTGTGTGGTTGCAAAAAAAAGAGAAGAGTTGCTAAAGGTCTCGGGCTGGTCGTTGAAGTGTAGTAGAAAGGAGTTGAATGTTTGAAATGAATGGGGGCAGCCCCTTGTGAAGGAATGCCAGCCCATTGGCATTGTGTGTGGAGATTAGACAAGCCCTCATGTAGCTCTATAATGTTCATCGAGTGGATGAAAGGAAGCAGTAGGAAGGTTTACGTTGTTACCACTACTAACTACACGGCTATCCCTACTATACAAGTTCATTCCGTTCTTTGTTCATTTACCATTCAATTATTGCCTCTTTACACAATCACATACCTTTCCTCCCTTGTGACCTGGTCCTCTTCGTTAGAAACTCATAATTTATTTTCACTTTGCCTAGATTTATACGACTTAACCACTGTTAACTTCACTAGGATCCTCATCTATTTATATATGTACATCATCGACTGGGGCAAGGAGAGCAAAACCTGAACTGTGGTAAGTTGATATTTATTAATTCTGCATTGTTTACAGTAATTAAGTATGTATACAAGCTTATACAGCACAACGAAATTACCGGCAATTCTGTTCCGGTGGTGCTGATCCACCATTTGAAGATTTTGTATATCTATTTTAACTTTAGCATCTTAGAATCGTAACAACTTTCATGATAGCATCATAGGTAGTTTATCCATGAATGATTACAGCCTGAATACAATCGTACTTTAGCATATATTAAACTGTAGATACGTAATGTATTTATTTAAATGAAGTAGTAAGCTTTTTTTAAAATTATTTTTGATTTCGGTCATTAATATGTAAGAAGTGGTTACGAATCCAATAAGGGGCACTGTACCGCCCCCACCATTTAAAAGAATTTATAGGCTTTTATGGGAGATAGGCGTCACGACAGTCGTTTTCCCCTGTAACCAATTTTACCTTTACCGCTGCCTAATGTTAGTATTTATAGATATCAGTATTATTAATGCAAAAAGGTGCTTAATGTGTAATTGCGCGAAGACTTTTAACCGTAGCAATTGTTAAAATGTTGCGAAAGAGCAATTGTTATAGCCTTATTGTTGTTTTGTGTAATCAGATTATGATCATAAGAGATGATGAATAGTGAGAGGAAATGCGGGGAAAATACTGAGGGGAATGTGACCACAATTGTTTAGTTTACGGGGTAAAACACTACACATAACACATAAACACGGGGGAAGATTAGGTTTTGGATGTGTCGTACTCGAATAGACCGGGCATTACGGCTTCACAATCAAAGGGTACTTACGATTAGTGCGATAGGTTGGGTGAGGAAGTATCAGTGTGAATCACTGTTGGGTTCACTGCTTTTATGGGGACAGATCTAATGTACCTAGTCAAAATGAGAGATAGTGATGTAGGAGGCATATGGATGTGTTCAGGCATTAAAAACAGGCGGGTAGCAAGGGTGAATTTATCTTGGAGATATTGTTTTGAATGCATGTAGGTACATATCTTTGGATGAGCTGGAGGACGTGAACGCGAAGGATCCGCCAGTAAAGAGGACGGCTTTGTAAATGTGTGGGATTTGAAAAAATAGTGGTGGAGGAAAAGAATAGCGATCTGTATAATTCGGGTAAGAGAATTCGGAAATAGGAGTAACTGAGGAGATAGAATTGTTTCTAAATACATATAATAAAATGTGTATGTGCTTGTGTAAAATAGATAAAGAACCCGGCTACCCATCTTGAGCAAGAGTTTTTTCCCTCGTCGTCTTCCCCTCGCGTAGACTTCTTTTGCATGTCTGAGGAGCACAACAGAGACGGCTGCATTGGATTGTGTACGGGGATGGGATGATTTTACTTGGTGGAGAAGTGAAGTTCTACTGCTTCTGCTTGCCCTGGCGTGATTGGTGGTCCTGAGGTGTGGTGTGCCGTCGTAATTGCTACACAGGACACCGCGACAGGTTGTGATATAAGTATACGATGCCAACACCAACACATGACACTTCTTCTTGCCAACGGCACGAGACCTCCTCACTTCACCAGTCCAATCGGACACGTTCTTGTTCATTCTGACGATCTCTTTTAAGTTCTCTTCAATGTTCAAGAAACTTTTAAAAGCTTTTAAATCAAATCAAGACTTTTAGTAAGTCAAACTGTTGAGTAGTTCATGTGTTTATTTCCGTGCAACTTGGGAATTTCCTACGATTTTATTGTCACGTCAACTCCTGAGATTCTCACAAGATATCAGTGGTCACATGCTATATTTGTAGCAACACATCAACATTATTAATATTTTGTGTCACGTTTATCAAGTTTAGTCATGGCTTTCTGGATCATGCAACAATTTTGATTATTACTAATTGATATTTCTGCTCAGAGGACGTATTGAACCCGGATTCAAGTATATTAGTTCGACTCAACTTACAACATTGAAGGGAAAGCTTCACATTACAACATGACATTTGTGTCAAGTGCATAAGAATTATCGAAGTGACAGTTACAATTAATAATAATAATTTGACGTGCATTAGTTCCTCAAAATCTGACGAAATTTAAACTTAAAACGGCGTATTGGTGACCCATGTTGGTGACTAGTGGTGTTTTCACAATGGAAATGGAAGATCTACCAGGCCTTTTGGGAAGCAGGCCTCCACGTGCAACCGACTTTTCTATTGCGGCTATCATCGGCCGTTCCGGTCGGAATGCAGAAGCTTTGAAAAGCAAAGGGAAGAGAACCGGTGATTCTACCATGCGACCGTTGGGTAAAATAATATTTTTTTGAAAACATTTTACCGTGTCTGTATTTATCGTAATGCTTGTTTCATTTCTAAAATCAGTATCTTTTAGTTTATTAATGTTTTTAATACCAGAACGAGGGTAACTGAAATAAGGACTGTGTTAGGCGACAAACCTTCCTGTGGGTTCACAGGAGTTAAGTATGAAATTAAAGGTTAATTTACTGAGAAATCGTTAATATTGCGGGCAGGTCGATTTCGAAGAGGTTGAACTGAGCTTTTGAGTTGAAAGCCGGCACTGTGACCAATTAGACATTTATTAATTGGGAAAGCACAAGTAGAGTTCCACCCCTTACGTCTAGAGGATTATACCGTCCTGTTTATTAAAGTTTTACTTTACACGCTGCTTGAGCGAGCTCTCTGAAAATCCCTTCTAGGTGCTTAAAATAAGGCGGGACAAAGTCCAGATTATTAATTTTTTCCCCTTTCCCTTCCCCAGCTCTTTCTCTCTTTAGATTTATTTGAGGCATTAAAACCTTAGCATGCCTATTGTGTAATCAATTTAACGTCTGATTAATCGACATTGTTAAATTGTTTCACACTGACAGCAACTAAATGAAATCAGGTCGGGTATAATATAGTCGATAAAAACTCAGTGCATTACGTTAATCCTTACTCAGTGTGCGTATGTATAAAAGTGTAAGTCAAATATTGCAAGCTTAATTAGGAAAAAATTGACACCTGTCATTCATAATGTCACCTTTCTTCACAGAGCAAAAATTACTCGTGCTACAACAGTATTTGCAAATTTCACTGAGAGATTGCGGCAGTTAGCCTTTCATGTATGTTTTTCTTTGCGGCATTAGGTAATAATTATTGTAATCATAACGTAAAATTGAATATTCATAAAAATACTTAAAAGGCAAATGAAAGTATTGTTACCTCTCAAGGGTGTCGAATCACAAGGCAAATATTACTTCATAATTACAAATAATTTGATTTAAAGAAACCTCGTCTGTTTGGAAATTTGATGAAAATAGTAGGTTTGGTTTACTTGTTGTTTTGTGTACACACGTAAGCAATTCCGCAATCATATTCTTGCATGTCAATAATGTTCAAATGAGCTTCTGATTGCGTAGAAATTCACAACTTTAATCGAACTTTCAGTAACCTTGTTGGACTATAATTTATTCTTGGTTTAATATAAATATATTGTCATACATCATGAGAATATAAACTGTGGGAAGGTTTCCGACGACAATGATTTTGTGTGTGAAATTGGCTGCGTGCAGATCACGAAAATGGCAGTAAAATTGAGCAAACTTATTTATATCTCACGCATAATCATAACTTTACTCTTGTAAGCATGATAATTTTAATCGCAATGCAATTCCTTGAAGTGTAATTATCACTATACAATACCCTTGTAAGTATGGAACGCGTATATATAGCCAAGTTGCAGGCATAAATGGTAAAGTGGTTGTAATAAAGTTTGCAGAGGATAAGGTTCCTGTGATGAAGATATAGCTGTCATGTTTGTACGTGTCAGAGGGGGCGCTCGTTGATTTGAGAATGATCTTCGAGAAAATCTGCTGATGCTGACTGTCGCTGACACAGCTAATAATTATAGCTGAAAGCATCAAGTGTCGTAAGAAGAACCGCGGTGATTTTCTCTTATATGCAGCTATGTATACTTATAGTATATCATAAAACATTGGTTAGAGTTCGTTGAGCAGAGTTTGTCAAATTCAAAGTTCTGTCATTTAATGGCATGCCTACTGGTTCTGGACGACGTAAACTGCATATGGCCCACGAAACATTATCATTATGAGCGTAAGAGTCAGCTTGGACAGTCTGTAACGAAAGAAAATTTGGGAGTGAACATTGTTTCAATTACACGCCTATAAATGTCCAGAGCTACATACAATTCTCTAGCATACATAAGTAAAAAAAAGTAATGACATGCATTTGAACTTTAAAGTTATTATTGCTACCATCAAAGTTAGCGATGTGATACAACCTGATCTACTGTTTTTACGTGCATCTTGTGTTTTAACAGTGACAGTCATGGTCTTTAAGGCAAAGCTTGGTGTTGAAATAAAGTAGTTCTGTATCAACAATTATTATTGTAAGTCTTCATAGTATTTTCAATGTGTGAATCGTGATTCAATTTAGCTAACATATTACAGATAGTATATTCAGTACAAGAATGTAACAAGCTAAGGCATCACAGATAAACTACATGTTATAATACTACAAGTTACTTGAGAGGTCGTAGTTTTGAGGATTTATCTCATAGCTCCTTTTCATTGTTTTTGACATTCTGCCAATGTTGTAGTTCGAGTAAAGTTCAATTGAGATTTGCACTATTTGCAGCAGAGAAATACTACATCATGATAGTACAGAGCAACTTTGCATTCCCGTTATCGTAAATTTATTTTTAACTTAAGCAGAGATGCTAATTCTCGAACAGACGGGATCTTGGGAGGAGGAAGAAAACAAAGCTTAAAATGTTTGGGTCTTGAATGAAGGAGTATGTATGTGTACAAATAGGTACAAAGAGATGTAATTTTTAAGTGTCTGTGTGGAGTAAGAGATAAAGCGAGTTTATTATTGTAAGGTTAAAGAAGGGTTTCGGCTCTGCCAAGGGAGGGATTCAGTTTGGTTTCCTGTAATAATAATGAGCCCTTAGCATTGAGTGAGTGAATTAGTGTCATAATACACTCACCTAGTCATTATTTACAGATTAATACTTTGCGCTTCCGCCGTGTCGGTTTCAACTCTTGAAACTTTCAACTCTTCTCTCCATATGTACTCTCAACCGTTATGGTTGTTATTCACAAGCTTCACGTCATTGCTACTTTTCATCTATCTCTGCTCCTTCTCTGTGGACAGATCGTATTTATAAAGTCAGATATGTAGAGCTACTCACTGAAGCTAGATGTAGAGTAGACAATATAAAATGAACTTTGGAAAGACACTGTAAAATTAGAACTATAGTGATATTACATGATTTCAAGTAGTTACAACAAAGTTTTTTAATGTGACCGACCACTTACATTATTCTGTTGCAGCACACCTTCTGTTCACATGGTCCTAAAAAGTTAACGTTCAAAATAAAACGTTCCATAAAACATTTATGCTTGTGTTGTTTGCTTCTAACTTATATTTGTCCGTACCGGCCAACTTGTACTTGTATTTTCAAGTTAGGTTCATAATGATCGAACCCTTTAAGTTTCTCTTTTTTCTGTATTTATATATACAAAAGCACGCATTGAAAAAGTTGTAAAGCGATTTAGATTTGAAGGGTCATTACAAATTATTTCATCAACTGGATACATGAATAGAAATATAGAGAATGGCAAAACAATATTCTTGTTTGCATAAAATCTTATTTTTTTTCTTGCATCCATAAGCCTCTTATCGGATTCAAAAGATTTGTTTTTATGTTGAAAAGCCATTTTGTGTGTAGTTTGCGAGTGAAAGTTTTCCTGTTGGTGGGGATACATTTTGTGATTGTCTTATTTCTTGTTAGTATATATTTAATATGCAATATTATCCAGTTAGTTGGCTGTCGTGCTTTCAGCAGGTTGAGAGTTTTTTGTAATTGTTGGAGTATATAATACTGCAATTACATGTTATTCAGAAGCATAATTTCATGAAATCGCATGTCAGTTGGCGCGCCCTTAAATATATGACTGTTCTAGGCCGTCCTCAGAAAGATATTTGCATGTGCGAACTGCATAGAGCATTATTCGTAAGGGTAAATAATAATGATGCACGTAGTATTTCTGTTTTCGTTCCTATAGACTGAGTTGGTGACTACTGCTTCATTTTAGTTTCAATGGTGTGGCATAGCAAGAAGTCGTCGTGTTATTGTATGTATGTATATAGTTTTGGTAGATTAAGCAGTGCCGTGAAATGTCGTGTGTAAGGAGTATCACGGACAAATGTTGTACTGTTTGTATTACGCAGGAAAGTCCAACAACAGCAGTCCCAATTACAATCATTGCAGAGGGTTGAGAAAATCATTCTAATTATTCTTATGTTTGTGTAAAGTTCTTACTAATTATTTCCTGCTGAGATTGCCGAAGCAAAACTTTATTGTTCATGTAACTTTGTCTACTCGTGGTACATGTGGGCAGTGAGGGAGCTATTTATGTAATTATTTGTTGCAGTATTCGTATCCAACATTTCCCATGCTTATATTATGTAAAAGATCACACTGGAATTACTTTGGATTATAAAACTCCTTTATGACTGGCGGGTCATGCAAGTATAATTTTGTTAGAAATAATGTAAAAGATATGTACGAGGATAAAGTAAGGAGACGGAGCTTTCAACATCAAAGTTGTTAATTTTCAGTTGAAAGGAAATTATGCAATAAAAGTGTTAGCGCAGTATCAATTTTTTGTGTTTCTTTTGGAAATTTTCAGAAAAATTTGTCGAGTCCACGCCGGGGTCTATGCTGGATTCACCCGAGTCGCTCACCTTGGATCAAAGTATAAAAGAAGACATGAGCATCCTAATAGACGGCAGAGACTCTCCTGACATGCCTTCCTCAACTTCCGACTCCCGTGATACTATTGAGGTTGTACATAATGAGGATAGCGACTTAAAAAGCGAGGGTGGAGGCTCTCCTGGTAAAAGTAGCAATAGCCGGTCAGCGAGCTCACCTAGTGAAAAACCAGCACCAAAGAATCCACTCCTACAAGAAAAGTGTAACTGTGAGGAACTCCGGCATGTTATATGTCATCTGGAAACCAAAGATTTGTGGGATAAATTCCACGAACTGGGAACAGAGATGATTATTACAAAAAGTGGCAGGTAAAAATAATTAATTGTTCTAGCATTCCAATTGTTTACGACTCTACAATAATTACTACTACCGTACTGCAAATTAGACACAGCATTATATTGTATTGTATCAAACTCATAAAAAGCTTGAAAAATGCGGCTTTTCTTGTTTTTAATTCAAAGGTGCACCAAAAATTAATTAACATGTATTTTGTCCAAGGTTTCCTGCCGCTACTTTCTTTTCATTTATTTATTCTATTAATTGTTAGGCATTACATGTAGCTGACAAGAAGTGATGCACTTAATTAATTACCAATATTTTTTATCAACTTTGTCGTTCATTTTTTTTACAACTAACCAAGTTAACATGACATGATCTCGATTCTTGAAAGCATGCACGTTTGAGGTTTCAGGTAGGAAATTGAAACGTAACCACATGTACATAGGTTGACAACCAATGTCACTCATGTATGTGTGGCATTGGGGTTGAGTTGCCTTGTTTCACTAAACAACTTTAATCTGTGCAAACAAAACACCTTACTTGTTTTCAACGCAGCAAAAGATTTAAATGACATTTACAATGTATTTGCAGAATCACTGACGTCAAATGAGAGCAAACTTTAATAATTAAATTCAATGTGATTATTATACTTGACAAAGTTTAGAATATGTATACTCGGAAAAATAATTGCATCATAGTATTTGCTTAACTATATCTCATTGAAAATGTTTCTATAATAACTTATTATTATCAGCATAAAAAACCAATTGTTTTCAATTTCAATACCAAAAGAATAATATTCGTTGAGTTTCATACAACATGGCATTCGCCCACCATGCGACCTTTGTATGGACATTGTAAAGTATTGAAAAGTTGACAGAGGTGAAGAAAATGTTTTACATTTACAAGACTGCCAACTGGACATATTGAATAAACATGATATTTGTGCATGTTCAAGTGTCGAGAAATTAGTAAATATGTGTTCATTTTGGGCTTCAGCATGTACTATATGCAGCGTAAATCTACATAGTTTAGGCATGTATGTTTAAACGAATTTCGAGTGACGGAAGCCATTTAAATTATTTGTCGTGGAGGGGAATGAGAATGTGTGTAAAACGTCAGTCAAGAGAAAATATTCAATAATTGTAGCACACACTTGGTCACATACTACACTACCTGTGCTACTATGCTACTATAGTATGTAGAGAGAAAAGGAGGCATTTGTGGCTAACTCCTCCCAGCTTGATTAACAAAGCATCATGCAAAATTCAGTAAAGCGTGACTCGGTAATGTCCTGAGAAGGGTTGGGCACTTGGAAAACCTATGATTAGACGGTGTGTAGAGGCTTCGTAAAATACATCCGTGCTCGTCCTAACTCATGCAATCCAACACGTTATTATCTCTTCCCCAGATCCATGTCTATGTCATTATTATCATCATTTATTGCAGCAGAACGGAGGTAGTAGCTGTAAAAAGAAACGAATCATATCTCCTCAATTTGAACAACATACAGTACTGTATTGTTAACTTTATTTGGTATTTGTTTGGTATCTATAATAATGGAGATCGGCTAGCATCGGGAGTAATCTTTCTCACTTTTTTTTCATTTTGTGATCTTATTTTAAATTTAGTTGGCATTTAAATACATAACATAAGTATAAAGGTGGCGTAGTATTAGATAATGCAAACAGCAGTATGCAGTTCAAGATTATAGCTAAAATAATATTGATATTCGTAAGATATGTGCCTTGAGTGAGCATTGGCTTCTGTACATATATTTCCCATGTTGTGTTGATATTGATACATATAGATATCATAATATACACTTTAAATTGGAATCCATAAACTCCAGGCTATGTTCTTGTTTGTGCGTGTCCTTGTCCTCAGCTTCAGTGCACAGAAATCGTCAAAACATATAGTGAGGAAAGCTAACAAGCTGAGACGGTAGGCATGAAGTCCAGATGGAATGAGATAGGCTTACTGCATGGACAGACAGATGATCGTTTCATACACACATACTAAATTGAATGGACCATCACGCTGAACACACTCTGCAACATCATTGGTCAATAGGCGTACCTATTATACAGGCATAATTTGTTACATGCATGCATAAGTAGGTACATATACATATAAAGATATACGATAGTTACTAGTTATCATTCGACCACTAATTCCATTAATAAAGCACAGCACTGATAGAGGCAGGTGTTTCAGTTATCATGAGAATTTACCTTGTAAAATATGAGATGGGTGTAAATACTTGTTTAGTGTATGCTACTTTTCTAAATTTTATTTAAATTTCTGGATATTAATAAAATGTAGGATTCAAAGACAAATAGGTTTGCGTTTTAGACTGTGTATTTTTCTCCTTCCACATATTGAATATGCCGTAGCCAACCACATCATCATTCTGTCTTATCATTCTCAGTTTATCAAATATTTAAACGCCCATCAGCCCATTTCCATATCGTGCTAAGCAAAAACCACGTCCTAAAACATTTCCTTTCTTTCCACATTTATGTACGGCAGTCTCCACATACAAACAAATGAAATACATGATTATTAGCTTTTATATTTGTTTGGTCGGAGAGATTGTGTGGTGTAGAGTGGAAAGGCCAGAGTAGGAATGGCTAGGTCATTATTGCATTGCAGACTATATGGTGTATTATACCTCGTTTAGATGTAAGCAGCATTGTATATAATGCCTTCTCCTCTCACACTCTTCTGGAAAAATTGATATGACAGACTGATACGAGAAAATAGTCGCACTATTACGCAGACTTTCACACAGTCTGTAACACCCTTTTAGCTAGTTTCTCGCACGCGATTCAATGCCTTCCGTTCCAGAAGTTTTCCACCATATTATGATGGTAAACTGATGGAATTTTCTACTTCTCCCTAGTCTTTTCATTTTAACCGTTCAAGTTGTTTTTCCCTCTCACAGGCTATGAATTATTATTTGGAAACTTGCAAATGGTATATATTCTATGAGGTGGTGTACGATTTAACTAAATTATAGATTTCAATTTGGCAATTCCTTTCAATGGAAAGCATTTAAATAGTTGGTGCATGCTAAATAAATAACCTCAAAATTCCAGTAATTGTAGTGGTTGAATTTTACTGTTCACGCACGCTCTACCATAAAGACCTTTTTTGCCGTTCATTCTTATGTTCCCTTTCTATGAATTCATCAATTTCCCTTTGAAAACTCCCGAAACTTTTCGTAACCCATCCGCCCTTTGTTTTGGCGTTAATTCTTTCTTGCATTTTGTAAATTTGTGACGATCAAGGAGGGACATTCAGAAATTATAGCATTAGTGTGACAATGCGTAATTGTAAGTTTGTGGTCGAGATGCTACAAGCTCTCTATGATTAAGGGATTTTAAAATAAATATTTATTCATCAAATACAATGCTTACAAATCTGTTTGTTATTTTCTATAAATTATTAAAGAAGTTAAGCTTCGGATTAAGCATATCTCAAAAATGCAAATGAAAAGTATGTTCAACTGTTGTATGTAGCTCAGTGCCTAATACTACTGAACTTATTGCAGCAGGGTTAAGAGCTAATTTGTCACAAATGGAATGATTGCTCTTAGCTATCACTCACTATCATCAGTTTAATGTTCCTTGCAGTACAAAAGTTGCAGCAATTTCCTCCATTTTTTATGTACAAGATGTGTTTAGGACTGACGGCTTACTAAATATTATCCTTTGTGTAATGATAAGATGAATAAATAGTGCATAATTTCTGACCTTAGAGCTCTCCGAATGACACCGTTTAGTAACGTATGTATAAACTATTGATTTATAAACGGATTTAGAGATTTGATTCAAATCTGTATGTTATGGAATTAGTGGAATCGGATTTAGTTAGACAAAGTTGACAGGGAGCTGGGGAGGGTCTATAAAGAAAAAAAATGAAACATGCTCATTTTGTAACAGATCGTGTGTGTATATGGATGCAACTTACTTGCACCATTCAGTTGTATTTATGGGAGCAATTTAGTCCTCGCGCATAGTTGCTCTTACAAATTACAAATTACGATGGAATGATTTGTGTGTAATATACTGTCAAAGCCGAGAGGGATGATACGATCGATTGATAAAGCTTTCCCTTTATACAGATATAAATAAGATACACTAATACTTTACTATATAATGACCACACTTGACTCAGCCAAAATCGCTTTAAAAATACATATATTCATGTAGGTATGTACGTATAATAGTCAGCTCCAAAATCTCATTTATAATGTACATGTACTACATGTGCATTATAAGCTACGAGAATGTACATATGTACGTTTATGCCATGGTGTATTTTTATTGTATTATGCATTACTCTCACATTTAAAGGGAATATTAATAAGCGGGACGATCCATATGTGGGTAAAAGCCGTACTGATATAAGCCTGTTTGTTACACAGTAGTCAACATGGACGCGTATGGAGATGCTGAAGGGGAAGTTAATCCGTAAGCATTGAGTTACAATTGATGCGGATTTGTGTGGAAGTAAATAGGAAGGGATAGATTGGCAGATAAGGCTGGTATAGAGCGTATCTAAATGTCAGATTAATCAAGTCATCAGATGACCCAGTGGGAGAAGGAAGGGTGTGAAAGTTTTGTAACCAGCCCGAAAGGAACTCACCCGGGAAAAGAGATGTGGAAATGTCACTTTTTCCACACTTATTCTGTTACATATTACGTCGTTAACTTCTCCGAAAGAAAAACATTCGCCATTCTATTCCTTGGTGAATGCTTGTGAAAGAGAGAAAAGTGTGTTTGGGAAGAGAGCCTTCATGAATCTTGTTTGTATAAATACATACGTATATTCTAGATATAGATCAGCATGTGTATACAAAGCCTACGTAGGATAATCGTATAAACAAATTCTACTAGACAGGGATTATCCTCCGTACAAGTCAATAGTTGTTGCTACACAAGCATGCGGCAGGCAGATCACATCATATTCTAGGCTTTCACATTTATGAAGGGGTGAAATTGTGGGAAAACTGAGAAAATTTGAGAAGGTAGTGCTGCCGGTTGCCCATTTATAATGTATTGAGGCTTCTCGACTTACTTTTCCATACATAATGCACTTAAAACTGCCGGCTGCTCAGCATAACGCCATGTACTAGTAATTCATGACACTCGTCTCGTGGTGATCCTAATAGGTAAAACTATCATTTTCATTCGTGTGAGCATGATTACATTACTATGATGTTGGCGTAACTCTCAATGTGACTATTGTCAGCTCACGGTTTACACCAGCTAGTAATTTTGCGGGAATGAAATAATTTTGAGTGGCAGCTTTCAAAGTAACATTACATGTATGAATGTGTGAGTTGGCTGCTTAGCCCTTGTATAATGTATTTCTATACATGGCTTATGCAGTAGTGTGACATTAGCCGACCAGCTGGAAAATCCACACATAGCCACACACACATGGGTTAAGTGCTGTGCAAAGTATAATAAATGTAAATGTCAAGACGTAAACTTAAAGTTTATCGTTTTATTTCCCTACATGTATATTATGGAGCCGGAGAGGAGAGCGTCATTTGTAAGCGCTGTCTTTGGCCTGCACGACAACTCTGTCTTTAATCAAGTTAGCAAGTTTGTATCAACTAGGCTAGGGAAAATGCTCGTACGCTCTCTCTCTCTCTTAGTGGCTTCTCCTCTGTTTATAAGTATCCCTACTCTTGGAATCCAAGCAAATATGGCCTTATGCTCCCGATTAAATTATTCAGCAAATTGTTTAAAGAAGTTTATACTTCTACATATGGCGTCAGAGTGTGATGGAGATACATAGGGAAACTCCATGGTAGAGAATTCCAAGGTACCATTATGCGCTTAGTAAACGAATGTAGAAAAGTTTATATGTCTCACTTAATTATTCAAATCCTGAGATGTGTCTCCTCCAGTAGTGTAGTCCACGAGAACATCTTTAGTTGCAGTATGTTTCCACATCCTCGCCTTGGTCTGATGTTATTACAGCCAACAAGAAAATTTAACAGAATTCCATCAGCTTTACATTATGGCAATTGCCAAGGCGGTGTCAAAGGAATTTTTTTTATCACTGCTGCAACCATTCATGTAAAATAGAGTTGTCGGAGACTTGCTTTGCATGCGAATCCAACTTGACGTTATACCCATAGAGATATTTTTTTCTACTTTTCCACAGTAAATTATGCATGATGCTTTTACAAGTAAGTGAAAAAATTGAAACTTCCCACCTCCCTGAATGAGCAGGGTACAAATATTCTCTTTGATATGTATAGACACTCTATAAGCATATGCTATTCAAAACGTTCCACTAAATTAAAGTGGGGAACTTTTTATTCCTGAATTAGTATATTTTCATGTAACTCAACTACTTCTTGTGGTTATAATTGTATAGCTTTATTAGGTTTCTACGTGTGTGAGGTAATTTACGGAATTGAAACAATTATTAGAGAAATAAACACAGCATCTTCAATTAAATGGTTGGCGTGAGAAGTTGAGGAATTCTGAACATGATCAAGTGTCCTAAACCATTTAAGTGAAATCTTGTAAAACATGCACTGCATGTGTTAGTAAAGTTGAAGGTAGTTTATTATAACGTGTAAGGCAAGTCTCAGGAGTTTTCAGAGAGCTACTGGAAACGTGGAAGGTTGTGAATTATGATGAAAATGGCATGAAAAATGTAAATGATTATCAAATGTGGAATAATTTTGTCCACACCGAAACGTGTAGTCACCATGTGAGTTATGATGGTTGCTAGATCCTATATTTGACCATTTGTTTGGAATTTTGTCGGTTTGTCGCTTTCTGCATGCTAATGTGACAGACATTCTCGCTTTTTATTCGTTGCAAGAGGCACACGATAAGAAAATGAAATATGGGTGGGGTGACTGAATACATTTACCAAATGCAGGCAGTACACACAGAGTGGAATGGAATAGTCAATGAGGCGAGGAGTTTGAGCTAAAAGTTTATTCTTAAAATCCGAATGTCTGCACATATCCGTATGGGGCTCTCCTTCGTACTTCTTCCCTTCAACTGTATACCTCCATTATGCATACGAGTAAAAAAAAATGTATTCCCTTGTATGTTCTTACCTACTACACAAGCTGTGGCATTTGAGTATATATGGGAGGAATTTCAACTTGAGAATAATATTCCTTACAAGATCAGCTCGATGAAGACAAGTTAAGTTCAGGATGGGGGATTTTATATGGAGTGTACTACATGTACAGAAAACATAAACCAGGCTATATGCATCTCTTCGCTCTCCCTTTCGAAGCATATTGGAATGTAGAAGTTGCGATAGGTGAGGAAGATGAGCTAACGAAGTGTAAGGTAGCACCTTAGCATGGGGTATTCTACCTAAGCGATCTACCTAGGCGGTTATTGATGTTGCATCCAATGTTCCTCAGAGAGATCCTTCTCAATCCCTCGTATGTTTTTCTAGTGTATATATTTGTATTTATCATGCTGACATGTACAGAGCATCAATGAAGCATTTACAGACGTGTAATATAAATAGGGTGTGTATCAGCTAGTTGACTGGGAGATAAACGAATGGACAGTCAAAGTGTTATTCACAACTGCACATGAAATATGAGATTCAATTAAGTGTCCGCGTGGAGCGGATTACTATTTTCGAGCTTTTGTCTCCTATAGTGCTCTTTTTCCTAGATGTGGCTTCACATTTTGCAGGTCAGGCGTTTCACCTGAGAAAAACACTTTCGTATGCGCGTAGCGTGCCTGAATCAATGACACTCGAAGCATCTAAGTCTATACATTTCTAGCATATAATTACATACATAGGTGTGTTTAAATCTACACATTCATAACAACTGCACACATACTTACATCTAAATCAATCCTATTATAACCTTGTGCATTTATATGTACACCAAATCTATCTATACATTCGTGTCAACTGCACAAGTATAAATCTACACAATAATTCTGACTACAAGTCTAGAGTTTTATACATTGTCCCTTATCTCCTTTATACTGATAACCCTTGATGTCTTTCCAACAGTCATTCGCGGCTGCTTTGCTCCAAAAAAGCACCAGGGAGGGACTTCCGTACATTTTGACAAAATCCTGCTTTGCGTGGGATTTATTCCATCCCCGGAGCTATTATCCGAGTTCGACTATAAAAACTGGAATTGTATCGTAACGAAAGTTACTTTTGTCAACCTACAAAAGATATTTAGTAAATTGGAGGGGACTAAAAACAAGGATTGAATAATTAACCTACCAAACCAGTGTGTGTGAATGCTGGCAGGAGAGTGTAGACTTAGGGAAAACCCAATGGAAGAAGTTCATTGAATTTGGAAATGCTTTTGAAAGAATAAATTGTAGATGGAAGGTTTCAAAGACCTAATTTTATGACATGCATTTTTTCGTCCCGCGAAACGGTTTAAAAGAAAAATGGGCTGGGGTAGTTTCGAGAGAAACATCTCTTTCATCATTTCAACCCTGATAGTATATGCATTTGGCGCGGAAGAGGAGAGTGAAAACATTAAGTTGGACAGTTGGTTGGGAAGAGCGAATGGCATTATTACGTGTTTCGTGCTTTTCTCAAGGCTATCTCTGAAAAATGAGATAGAGAATTCCTGATGGTAGTGGTGAGATAGAAAATGGGTTTCTTGAAGTTACCCATATAGTGTCTTGTATAAAATTTATATAAAGGAAACATCATTCAGCTTCACATTAAGAAATTGCCTCATTTTGCACCGAAGTGAGAACTTGCTAACCTTTTAGTTCTATCAAATATTAATACACGTTTCACTCCTTCTTTTCACTCTCTACTATGCTACATAATAAATATCTTCACGTCGCTACATGCATTAGATACTAGGGTCTGTCTGTACAATTCCAGAAAAGTGAATTTAACTTCAACTCGTCTCCGTGTGTGGCAAGGTTATAAGGCTAAAGAGTATCTGGGAAATAAGATCTATTTCCTGTTTCAGTTCGTCTACAATAAAAGAGTACATGATACTTGCATTTGGTTCCGGCCAACATGTTCATTACATCTTCTCTCTGCACCAGAAGCTTATTTCTCTTTCTCTCCCTTACATTCCACGACTCAATTTGTTCAAACTAATTTTTTGCTACTATGAGCTAGAAATAAGGAGAGAGTAGTGTATATAATTTTAAAGCTGACTTTGTAAGTAAAACAAACGTCGGTTGATTCATAACTTAAATAGACTAAAATAACTTACTACAAGTGGAAAATATTTTCACATAGATTTTATGTGGTTATACATAGTTATTTATGTTATTAACTTGCGATGATAAGTTCAGCTATGTGGTGATCGACTTGGAGAAACATTTGAGAGTTTGCTCTTATCATTGTTGTAAATTCGCTGGTGAAATAAACAAAGTAAGGGGAAGTATGGAAGAACATGCTGTAGACAATAACACTTAGGGCAAATAACAATAAGGCACAAAGAAGCCATGCGTGAAACAAGTTTTCTAAGGGGAAACAAGGGACGGTTCATATGCTTTCTAAACTTGACTGCATAGCCTGGCAGTGGAGCTTCTACTAGTAACTACCTAGTTGAAGACGGCGGAAAGATCAATATTGTAAAGTGTTATACAGTAGCAACTCCGAGCGAAACCGAAACTCTTGGTGTGGTGGTAAACCGAGGCTTGAAGTATAGCATGTGTTCTCTGGTCGGGGATCTTAGTTCCCGACGATTGGTTTGCCTTCATCTAGCAAGTCAACACTTTTATTCCGACGAATAAAATCTCGGACATCTTTTCTTCTGTCAGAGATTCTATCCAACCAAATACAAGCCATGAACTCGTAACGATCGGAGCAAAAATCATACTCCTAATATTGAAAGAATTTAGTCGGGATTTTCCCTCTGTCTCTCGCTGTTCATGTCACCACTTATGTACATAAAGTGTTTCAATATCCTACGTGCCTCCCAGATCTTTTCTACATTACTATAGGTTGCAATCATTTACAGGGACTCTCGAGGAAAACTATTTGGTAAAACTAATAAAATTGAACAGATGTGACATTTTTTGCAAAGGATGGTAAATCCTGTCATGAAAATCAGCTTGAAATATGTTCGTAACTTATGTGTTAGATTCTTTTAGTCTTCATATATTACAGATCACTCTTACAATCTGTTGTTTGAGCGGATACGTAGGATGGAAAGTATATCAAGTGTTGATTCCTGAACAAAGTGAATGTCTGTATACTTTTAATGAGAGCAATAAACGGAAAGAGCGAAAGCGAAATATCAAAAATGATGGCAAATGAATGATTATGGCACTCCTTGTATTTCTTTCTGCAGCTCCTTGTGTTTCTTTCTGTACACTCTTAATGTTCCTTTCTGTAGCATCTTGTATTTTCTGAGGGGCTTCCAAAATTATTTTTTGCTCTGTCGTGTGATGATGATCACACATGTACTAGCCATTAGCACATTTGTATTAAGTGCTGAATTCCAAGCTCCAATAACTATATCTACATAAGTACGGAGCAAAAACAAAGGAGCTTTTTCAAAATTTAATTGGCAAAGACGTCGTCATTATTTCTCAGATCATCGAGTCCCAACCACCCACATATGTTCCGGTGGAATTCTTTTGTATATGTGCTACTTGTATAAGGCAGCGAGAGCCGGAATGTCTTAAGGACGGCTCAAGTGCTTAAAATATGTTCAATGGAATTTTGCACTTGGAGGATGAACGTACCTTGCTGACATCATGGTAACCGCTGTGCTGTGTGTGTCTTGTGAAGGAGGTTGGAAAAGAGAGGCAAACCAGCGTAGAGAACTTAGCTTTTTTACATTATCAAGATGACTATGCATTATGTTACGCCATATCTGCCATGCAGTTGCTACTTCTTTACATTCCTCACACTTATACTTTCTTACACCAAATCAAGTATCATATATTTATACATGGGATTTGACTTGTGTATCAGTTTTGTATGGTTCCCGCGGTTGGCTTCCTTGTTACGACGCTCTTCAAAACGAAGACGTAATGCGAGACAACAGTGGATAAGCTTTAGTTCAGTAAAGTGCCTATAAAGATATGATAGCATT
Organism: Lipothrix lubbocki; assembly: GCA_034696945.1. Taxonomy (NCBI): domain Eukaryota; kingdom Metazoa; phylum Arthropoda; class Collembola; order Symphypleona; family Sminthuridae; genus Lipothrix; species Lipothrix lubbocki. The sequence continues at coordinate 137,548 of JAQGAK010000026.1, read as the reverse complement.
ATATCCAAAGTATTTTACACGCAAGATATTTTATTAGGAAGTATATACTTAACAAGTTTGTTGTGAATGCCCCTGTATATGTAGAATTGATGGAAATGAGTTGACAGAGGCAGAGAACGGAACAGCGTCGATGCGAGACCATTAACAGTTTCTAATTTCAGTTTGGCAGATAATTTACGCCGAAGTTTCCATCAGCGGGAGTGCTGCTAACTTTACTAAGCTCGATTTTATCTGGAAAGCTTTGGTAGTTTTCTTCCCGGCGCCTTGCCAAGTCACATTCTCTTCTTTCTCCTCAGCTGCTCCTATCACGTCTCTTTGATGCTCATGTCAGTATAGACTATATTGCATGTATTGCTGCTAACGCTTGCAGCCTTTTCATCGTGTAGTCTCTTCTTTCTACACCACGAGCTATATAATGCACTTCCGTACTTACTTGATACTTTACATGTTTACGTATGTACATGTGCTATTTCCTCATCCTGAATTTGAGAGTATCTGTCGTTGACTCTCACCACCTTTGACATTTCCTTTTGGAGTAAACGGTATTTTGATGCAAGTTGTCTCATGCTGCAATGATTCCACAATCGTTCGTTACTTATTCTTTGCCGTTAGCTTGTGCATTCAAAGAGATTATTTTATAATTACAAACGGACGATTTGGTAAACATTAAAACTCGAAAAATACATTTCAAGTAAATTCGAACAATATTGCTCAATAATTGCAAATTGTCAGTTAAAAAGTTAATTGAATCAGAAGTTAAGGCCCCCATTCATGTGCTCTAAAAGTTTTTAAATCTTCATATACACTACCAAAATACCTACCAATGAATGTATTCTAACCATGTTTGCATCATACCGTAATTTTTTAGAATTTTCGAAAAATGCATATATGGCTTTTCCCAGTATGGCCAAAATAAAATTGTGGCCAAAGCTGTGACCCGTATTAGTTGACCCCCCTCCACTACGTCTGGAAGTTCGAGAAAAAGATACGTTTTCCAAAAACCTTGAATTTGAGTTGAAATTTTGAATCGTCAAAATGGGCTCAATTTTTGAGGAGTCCGCTTTTAGTAATCTATTCGGCGGTTGAGGGATGTATGAGAACAAAGGCGGTTATATAAAATTCAATCAATAGCAGTATTTTTGTAATAAAGTTTTGTTCAATATTCTACTTCCAAGTTAATCGGAACTCAAGGGGCTTGACGAAAGGCAATATATTCTGGTTACAGTTCAGCAAAAAGAATTCATTGCGTGCTGAGTGTTGGCGAGAAGAAGGAAAAGAAAAGTGATGCTTCTGTGAATTAAATGTAAGGAATTAGTTGTAGAGTTTCGTTTATATGGACAAAGTGTTGGGGGAGGAAGATGAAGAAGGATGGAAGAGATAGTGGCTGGAGAAAGAAAAGTTAAAGAAAGCTGTTTGAAAGTAGTAAAAGCAGTACAACTCAAGATGTACAGCCGCCTACAGCCTACAATAACTTTGAGCTTGAGAAGGAGTTGATGTTCTAAAACTCGACCAAATTTGTTCTCAAATGTGCAACTTCAGCTCACACTTCAACTTTTCGCACAACTCAAGCACTTTTCAGCCCTTCATAATAATGTGAAGCACATCGTGTCTGCTACTCATACGAAGAAGCGTGATAGATCCCAGTGGCCTGATATACATTATTCAACGTTGATATAATATAAGTTTCGGGATTATTGGCAAACTTTCATACCATCTTCATCTTGTTGGAAACGTCGAAAGGGCTCCTGTAACTTCCACTCAACTTTACTCTCCGCACCACACTATTTGAGGAAGTATGTGAACTGCCTCATTCCTTTCTCGGATATATATAGGAACAAAGCCTCGACTATGGGGAGAATCTTTTTAGCTTTATTCTAACCTTGCGTCTTTTCAAAAAGTATTAAACTATTCTTATTACAGCGAGGAGTGTTAAAAAACTTTTAGTCTATATTCCCCTTCTAGCACATTTGTATGAGATTTATTCAAGCAGTCAAATTACAATCTTGGAATAAAGACAAGGAACCTCGTCCGCAGCAGTGTTTTTGCTTGCACACTTTCCCCATTTGCATTCTTAATTTAGAGTAATTTCTAACGTCTTGGGAAATGTCATAACTGTCTTCTTTGTAGTATTTTGTAGCGTTAGCACTGTCTCAGTATTTAATTCATTGCTGTTCTATTGTTACGATAAAGGATTGTTTTTAAAGTTGGTTGACATAAAGTTGTTGTAGTAATGTAACGACAATACATTTTTCAATTTCAAATTCTGCAGCCTTTAAAGTTCCAGTTGGTAAATCCCAAATATTGGCGTAACGTATACCTTATAACCGCATTTTTGCACGACGACCTCAAAGCTGCGAAATATTAAGTGAATAAAGGAATTAATTGCGTGCTTACAAGGGAGTAGCTATGCATAATATTAAAAAGTGTCTTCACTACGGTGAATGTAGAACGTGTGTTTTACATCATGAACCTCAAGTTAAAAGTCAGTCAGCTCAGGATGAGAAAGCAAATGGGTTTTGGTTGGTACAACAGCAGGGAAGGAAGGAGTCTCCATTTGTGGTATTTTTGAGTTTGACAAGGCGGAGCTCGTTAAGCGACGCGAAAGACGCTAACGAGCTGTGCGTCTACAGGAGAGCACTCGTGCTGATTGGTATTACAACATTAGGTAGCCCAATTTTAACGTCCTCTTCTCCTTCTCATGCTCACCAGTAGACAGCTTGTTATGTCAGTTGAAGTTATAATACAAAAAGGAGTCATAAACACGAACATCTTGAGTACATATGTTGGTGTGTGTACTTATATAGAGAATGATCACTCTTTCCATCAATTCATGCTATGTATACTTACACACGCATTTGTATCTAAATTAGCCTGGGAATTCATTCAAATGCCGTCAGGTTTCTTCTACTTGAGCATTACTACATACAGAAACTGTACTCAAACTTAAGCCTAGGATGTAGTTACTATCACTACTTGGTTGCATGCGTGTAGGAAAACTTAAAAGTGATAATATACATACTTGTGATAGTTGCGATTAATGTGGTACGTGCTCTGCTTTTCCTGGCTTACGTTTGGGAATTGTCATCTAAAAGATGGGATGCCACAATACACACGAATGCACGTAGTTACCTCGAAAAGTCATTCAAGAAGGCTGAACTTATGAATGTGTGGAATTTCATTCTCATTTTGTCCTCTGTACGTGCCTTTCCTCTAATTTCTCATTGTGATGCACATTATCAGCACCCTGATGTCATTACTAGTGAGCGAATCCGTTGAAAACTCTGTCGCCAATGATCATTCATTTGTTTCCCCGGGAGCTCTCATTTTTAGCAAACTTTTGCCATCATCAGCTCCACTTATTTGCTCAGCAAAGTAATTTAGGACCTAAGAAAATATTAACACTTCAACATAGAGGCTTGGCCATGAGTTAATTTTTGGCTACAGCATCTTCAATCTAGCTTCCTTCTTTCATTCCTACACTGCTGATCACGGATGGTGACATGCATGTTTAGTATTTCGCTATGTAGCATACTACTATGTATTATTGCATGTAATGTTTATACAGTCACAAGAGTTGTTGTTGATAACTGAAGTGAAATACGGAAACTTTTGGTGATTCACAACTTATAGCTCAAGTGTGAACACATTATATATAAATTCAATTACACGTGTTTTGTATTTATGTACATGTAGATATATATGTGTATTTTTAATGTTGTAGGAGGATGTTTCCCACCGTACGAGCTTCCTTCTCCGGTTTGGGCTCAGACCAAAGATACGCAGTGTTATTGGACATTGTACCTGTGGACAACAAGCGTTACCGATACGCCTATCATCGATCTTCATGGTTAGTGGCGGGCAAGGCAGATCCGCCAGCTCCCGCTAGGCTTCACATCCATCCAGACTCACCATTCAACGGGGAACAATTAAAGAAGCAAGTCGTTTCCTTTGAAAAAGTCAAACTGACCAACAATGAGATGGACAAGCATGGTCATGTAAGTATTCACTTTAACATATTTTTCTGTTTCTCACGAACGATTTTTTCTGTTTCACACCACCACTGTTCCCAATTATATATCTACTTATATGTATATATATACATCTTTCTCATGGTTATCACTAACGTTCCGCTTGTCAAAATTTGTTAAGTTCCCTAACAGCGTGTTGCTGCAGTCAACTAGTCACGCTAAATGTAATAGATGTGTTTATTGTTAAAGCGTAAGGGAAGCAAGTTTGAAGACAGAAATGTTATTTAATTAGTACATCCTGATAAGTTTACAAAACGCGTACAACTTAGCATACTTTTAAAATTTGTACTAATACAAAAGGTACAAAAGTAGGTACAAAAGTATGATTATAATATAGAGGTGCAATGCAAATATTTTCTACAATTTAACTGAAGATTGGTTTTTATTTACAAAGCAGCTCGTGTTGAACTCAATGCACCGCTATCAACCACGCATACATCTGGTCAAATGGAGAGAAGGCATGATGTCAAATGGAGCTTTCCTTGGTGATTTGGAGTCCGAACTGTTCCGAACTTTTATATTCCCTGAGACAGTTTTCACAGCTGTTACTGCATATCAGAACCAATTGGTAAGTAATTGTTGTATGAAATTTTCACGATGGTTTATAAAACAAGTGTACGTTTCATGCTGTCTACTGACAACATTATTCTCAAACTTGATTATTTATAGTTAATGGTGGGGTTAAGGTCATGTTTTAAAGTGGAGATGACACATAAATAGTATAGTTACTCAGTCTGCTTGGCGCTTTGAAATCACTTGTCAGCTATGACATCACAATATCCCACATTATTTTGAAACCGCAAAAAATTTAGGTATCGAAGAAACAAAGGACTATTCTGTTGATAATGTATATAGTCTTACTGTTCAACATACAGGTTACTCTTCAGACATCTGTAGTTGTAATAACGATACTGGCAAGCTCTCCTTTTCTTTATAGACTCACGAAAAAAATGTTGTTCTGACAGCCTAGGTCATAAACACCATCCGTATAGAATATATTTGCGTAAAGAAAAAACTATTTTTTCAGCTCGGAGAGCTCTTTCAAGAAATGGGATATATATTTTACAAATGATTTTTCTGTTGCAAGTAAGTGCAAGAAAAAGTGTTAGAAGAGAGAATCTGTCAGATTTTCTGAGAAGTGTAGTTTCTTTCTCTCTCTCTCTCTCTCTCTGGGAATTCCAGATGGATGCAATTCACGACTGCAACTGAATATATGTATATAATATGTATACAATAAAAGCTATAAAAGCTTGCACAATGAAGTTAGTCAATTCTTTATCTGTATTACTGCAATTTCGGTGCAATGTTCTTATTTACTTGGAATCGATAATAATGTATTTATGCATATTCTTTTACCTTTCATTTGTCCATTATATTCGTTTTGTTATTGTTTGTGAAACATCAGTTGTTTACATATAAATATTACAAATCAGTATTATTATCAATTCCAGTAGCATAGCTCAAGTCTGGACACAATATTTGATGTTTTGAGGGTTACGCTGCAAAGTTTATAGAACTTACTTTGTAGGACTTTTTATTATGTATTGCTAACATATACTAGACCAAATATTTGGTATAGACTGGGCGTTGCAAAGGATGGAAATTGCGTATGGGAAGTTGAAACAACGTGGTTGTTACTTCAGTGTAGATTTATTCCGTCATCCATATATTTCTCTTCCGCGCGGTGCAATCTTCTGTGTGTATAGCGAAATGTGGAAAGCTCGAATCTACTATGTGAGAGTAGTTGAAGACGTAATGGCTGGCAAAAAAGCTTTGGTGTTGTCTTGCTCAGCGTGATTTAAAGGGCGATAAGTTGGACCTGATAGACAGCATGATGCTGAATGCCAATCTATTGTTCTGTTGTCTCACTTGGAGAAACGGAACAGTAAAAGAGAGTTGAGAGGGAAGACCTCCTTCAAGCGAAACCACTCCGATGGGCATCCATACAATATGAAGAGACTAGTCAGAGTGGCATTCAGTAGCTAGCGAGAAATCTCTTGTTCCAATCCATCAGTGAAAAATGCTCCTTCTGTGAGGTCTTCCTGAATACGAGTTGAGATTTAGTTATATATATCTTAAACAATCGGCTATGAATGTTCACTTTGCATTTCCTATTTAGGATAACAAACAAGCAGGTATAACTTCACTTGTACGCACTAAAACTTAACCTTATAGTAGGTTTCACTCTCCTAGGGATTTTTGTATACTTGATACTGGGCTGCTGTTACACAGATACATCGTGATTTATGTATATATAATGAATTATACGATTCAATGATAGTGTACTACTTAAGAATTTGAAGCTCCTCGATACCCCTAAGCAATCTTGTTAGCTAAATCTAGCTGATAGATACTATTATAGAGGTGAGAAGCTCATAGTGTATATTGTTACTTTGGTTATTAATGACATGGCGTGTAGTGTGTTGTAGTTTGCCATAGCAAAACTCTCCCGTCGAATCTTCCAACATTGACAGCTATATTTATCTGATAACATTTTATTTTTTTAGTAATCAGTCATATACACCAGGAGAGTTTATTCCTAGCCTACAAAGTGTATGAAAACATTATCATGTAGTAAAATCCATTTTGATGCTAGCGTGTACCTACAGTAGATGACTGATGTAAATTCATAATCTCAACTTTATATTGTTCTCAGCATTAAAGATTATTCCTAATGTCAGCTTTATCTTGACATTTGTACTCTTCCAATGACTGCAAAGCCTATTGAAAATTATATTGACAGGTTTTGGATACAGACAAGATCACCCACAATGAAAGTTTTGAGATGGATGTAGGAAGAAAAAAATCTTCTGAATATGTCTGCTAGCATTAGAGTGTAAACAACAGAGTTATGACTACATTAACTGTAGATTACTTTGGTAGTGTTAATGGCAGGAGAGAAAATACTGTAAAGACTAAGTACATGCAAGTGATAAAAACTGCATATGGAAACCATTTCTATGACTTACAATTTCCCAAGATTTTAGACACCCTTCAGTGAGCCCTAATGGACTTGTTCAGTTCGTATTGAAACAAATATACTATTGTAAATTACAAGCAAGGAGTTAGAGAGTCACTCCTTTGTAGGCTTCAGAGATAAAAACAACCCAAGTTATAAGTATGTAAATGAGAAAAATTTTAGGCTTACTGGTGTAATAGTATTTTAGCTCAAGTTATAACGAAAAAATATTTATTACAACCTCTTTTTAATTTTTTCGTCATTGGGCTATGAAAAACTCAATGTAGTATGACCTATTAACTGACGGATGGTCTGTCATGATCACGTTTAAATAGCTGATTTGTCTTTCAAACAGTGGCTGCTCCTCCAACTTTTAACCTTCTTTTTAGTGGTGTACGTCCTGTTTGGTGTGGCGGCAGGTTGGAGAAAAATCATTGTTATTACAAATTGTTAACCGGTATTTTCAACTATTTCATCAACTAATTATTGTAACCAATTACTAATGTTGATTCAGCATATACAATCCCCAATATGTAACTTCTATTCAGCTTAGAATCATTAAAACAGTTCCAGTATAAGTAGGTATGTACTGTACATGAGCATATCAAGCCTGATCCTAGAACTTTTACATCGACGCTAGTCGTGCAAGAAAGACAAAACATCATGTTTTTGAAGCCTCATCATCATCTTTTAGCAGGGCAACAATAATGGATACATGTGGAAGAGCCAGTAATGATATTATGATATTTCATGCATCAAAATATTTCTTCCTCTATGTGCTATCGCATATATAAACTATCTGTTGTAGCAGAAGTACGGTTTTGTTAATACATGCTACTTGTTCCGTAAGTACTAACTTCCTTCATACTAAAGTGGTAGTGTTGCACCACACCACAAACTTAAAAGGATAATGAAATATGGTTGATATCCAAGAGAATGAAACAGTTGAAGCGTGTTATTTTGGAAGGAAAAAATGCATGTTAGAATTAAGTACATGGAATGTACATAGATGGTGATAGGAAATCATTTGGAGCAGGTATACGTTACCATTGTTGGGAAGGTGCAATAGTATGTATGACGAGGAACTGTATACATAGGAACGAATAAGGCGCCTGTCCAATACGTGTGAAAAGGGCTGTCATGCAATCACCTTTCTCGTGTATATGCTTGACAATTCCTATATTTTTCCTGGTGTAAAGATTTGTATGCCGGGTTCGGATGGCTCGAGTCTACATTCTTTACCATTCTGGCTATTACCCATTCAATTTTCTATGTGCATGGCGAGCTTTGAAATTTCCGTGTGTGTACACTATTTGAAACAGCTTCACTTTATATAAATGCACATGGATCGCTCCAGACACTTGCATTCATTTCCGAACCGTGCCTGAAATATATAAGATTCTGCTATTTGTGTATATAACAGTATGTACACAAGTATGCTTTGTGTGTATTATTCATGTTTCTTATGCAAACTATTCCCGTAGTGTTAAAAAAGCTATGTTTGCCCTGTCGGTCCAATACTTGATACATAATAAACATATACACTATGTTTGTGAACCTTTTTTGAAAAGGTTTGCTTCCACTTTCATTGGGCCACCACGCGATCTCTCATGACATGAGTTGCTATTATGTGGTATCATCGTCGTAATCATCAACGTTCAAACTTCACTGGTAATACAAACTATATTATTCCCCCAGTTACAATTATGGGCTCATGATATTTGTGTAATGCCCTTGTGTTTTCTGCATAATTATCAAGTCACATACCTGTAGGTATACACAGTAGGTCTACTCATACCCAAGTATTTTGTACTGTAGGTATTTATATACAGATATATATTTAGCTTTATTTTGTATCGTGCTGACACTACATACGTCCCATGTTTAGTGAATAGTTGTCAGTTATCGAGAGTGAAATTAACAAATAATAGCTTGCACATACAAAGGACGGGTGATATTATTATGATGTCTATTGTTGATCCACACAAATAATATGGAGGGCTAATGACTATCGCATTTTATTTTGTTATTTTACTCGACTTAGCCGCCCTTTACACACTCTTTCGACTCCATCCTTTGGCGATGTGTCTGTAGTCCTAGAAGTAATTAGCATGCATCAACTTTTCACGTACGTAATATATATCTCATATTGTTTCTCTGGTGTAGAGCACACAAACTATACATAACGAGAGAGCATAAGATGAAGAATTAGAGAGCTTAGTTTGAATTTGGTATATGAAAGGTTCCTGTGTAAAGACTTATATAATAATATAATAATCTTCAACCTAATGTTGCAGCTAATGTGCTCAACAACGACACGAGTAGGGAAACTGTTATTATTTGTTATTTACCTCACCATTTGGTTGTACCCCTACAGCCTTTTAAATATTGTAAAAAACCTTCTTGCTCGTATTCATCTTCCAACGACTCTTGTATCTTCGGCGTACCCAGGACATTCAAGTATGCATCGAACCATGGTGGCGTACCCCAAACTAGCCAATAAATAGGTCTTCCTTACTGGCCGTATGGAATTGGTGGTCGTAATTACCACATCCTTTGGGTAATCATTTTCCTATTCTAGGGCTTTTAGTATAAATGTTATAAACAAAAATACAACAGAAAGGGTGCTGTTGTGTCTTCCCATCCAACACAGTTGTATTCAGGAGATGCATTTCCGTGGGATAAAATCTAATCTTGCAATTTTTAAATGTGTACTTCTGCTGGAAGTAGTATCTATTACTTCTTTCACACTATTAATAACTTAACTAATTAGGTACTGATTTCCCCTTGTTTTACTTACGGCTTTGATGGAAGTTTATGTACAGCAGCTCTTCTAAATCTTAACCTTCAGTTCGCTGGGCACATACATAGTTTAATTTACAGTACAATTGGTCGGTGTAATTTTAAAACTGCGTACTTAATCGCTGTAATAAGACTATTCATCTGGATTCTCTCTGTGACAACGGTGTTGGGATTGTGATGTGTGAAAGTATGGCGGGGTAAGAAGTTCACCGTAGTAGCCCAAGTGTTTGCTCTGCAGTCACTTCCGTATGGGTTTACTTCTGTTAATGAGTTCACTTAAATATTAATGGCCCGGCTCGGTGCAGTTAAAGGGAAGGTAATGAAGGATGGTTGTTCTTGTTCCTGTTGATGCTGGAGGGTAAAACTTTTCATTTCATTTCATGAGTTTCAGCGTATCGGTACCGTGATTCCCCTGGAAGGGTTGAGAGTCTTGTAAAATGCAGATGTATACAAGGCTACTATCTACTTATATAGTTAAATTATATTTCGAAAGGGCACATCATCCGGCAAGAGGTTTGGTTGCGTGCTCGTTCTTTTATATATTATACATGGAAGCATAGGAAGGATGGTAATATGCATGAGTATCTTGTATGCACACGGCACAGCCAGTGAAGTCGACATGTAGTATAGGCAAGTGCCAGAAAAACATACAGGAATTATTAAATGTCAGTATACCAACAGTAGGATGTATGCTTTTACACATCTTATCCCAAGAAGACGTGTTACTTGCATAGTGTTGTCGCTGGAAATGGTGTTTGTATAAGGGATATATGTGCATGGAAGAGGAAAGGATATGGAAGATGGGAGTATTGGACATGGATATTGGATAGTTTTAAAGGAGGTGTTGGGCATGTTAATTTATGGAGATGGGAAAGAAGCCAGAGTGTTCTCTGAGGCTGCTGCTGAGTGGAGCAGTGGATGGGCTGAAGTGATGGCATGCAAAATGCGGTGCAAGGTGATCTCGACACTTCATCATCGTCGACTACCCGGGTGGCCCAATTATCTTTGTGGAAACCGTATTGCACACCACGCTTGCGAACAAGCCCCACACTCTACGGGCTATTTGATACCCGCATAACTCAGGATGGGACGAGGACGAAAAAACTTCCTTCTCCACTATCAAAACCTTCTTACCATAATTTCTTGGTACTACATTAAATTTGCTTCTTAGTTTTATACTACTTTCCGATATGCACAACTTCAATTTTTTTTACTTCAACTGTGTTGACATGATTTCCGTCACTTTATTGCAACCTAAGCTCTATAGAGCCATATATAGATGGTTCAGACTTGGCGGTTGTAAACTTCCCACATGGAATTTTCTCCACAGCAAATAGGATCTGAACAAAGTTTTTTCAGTACTAAGAAAAATTAAATTTCTTGTCTCTCAGATAATATAAAGCCTAAGTGTTACAATTTCTTTATTCAAAATAAGTCATTACCTTAGACGTACTTACCGTGTTGAATAAACCCCAGAAAGTTACAGAATGGTGTTGAATGAAAAAGAGTGCTTTGCTACTTTCCAAGAATTTCTCTCCTAAATGCTGTAATTCATGACTGTGTTTACCGGGCTGTTCCATTCCCATAAAACAATCTGAATCACCATGGATGTTTTAGCTCCGAGAACTTTATTGCCGTTATTTGACGCCACAAGATACCTACAGTGTATTATGCCACCTCTGTGTTTTAGTACATCTGTACTATGCCAGAATATCGGTATAAGCACTTTGTTAAGGTAAAAAGAGTAACTCTGTTACATCGTGCATACTTTTATGAGACTTCTTTGGTGGCTTTAGTGTCAACTCTAATTTATCTTAAATACATTAGGTACATACGTTCTTTATCTTGCAGTTCTACTTTTATAATTTGATTTGGGTCTCTCATTTATTTCCTCGCATTTTAACCTGTTTTTCAAACGCTATAGTGTAAGCACTGTATTTTAAATGGAGCCTATAAAAATAATTCGACTTTAATTGTAGAGTATAGTCAGAAAACAATGCTCAATTGACTCAATAAGACCACGATGTGCTAAATATTAGAGATCATGCTAGCAGATGGTGTTATCAGTTTTTCTCAGTACTTTAATTTTGTTGTACTTGGCACATTCATTGATTAACCTCTGAAAGGCTTAGCGCACTCTTGTGTACACTTCTTATTACCAAATGTACGAAAGATAATGAGTGTCCTTTACTGCGGCACTGTATACCAATTTTTAATAAGAATTCCAGCAAGTATGCACTATATACATGTTGTGTATGGGTTTCTAACTACTATGGTCAACGACAGCAGGATTTGCGTATACATCTGAAATGCAATATGCAAATATACACACACAAGAATTTGTTTTCAAATAAATCGATCAAATCAAGCTCGAATGAAGTTTTACTTAACCAAAATCATTTTTTGCTTTAATTTGCAGATCACGAAGTTGAAAATTGACAGCAACCCATTTGCAAAAGGATTCCGCGACTCGTCACGCCTAACCGAATTTGAAAGGTAAGAAGCGCTGGTTTTTCTCTTCTCTCTTAATATATTGTGGCTGAGTCCATCAAATTCATTAGCGCTCTCATGACTGCTTGAAGAGCTCTATAGATGGTATCATTTAAGAACGATAATTTATGCAACCAACAATGTAGTCAAACGTCCGTGAGCATTTGTGCGTTAGATTACAAGTGTTGGTGGTGTTGTATCTCACAGTAGGCAGTAAGTATGCATACCTAGGTTCCCTTATGGAATATTTTTTATACGCGAGATAATGTAATTAAATGAGTGCACTTATACCAGCCACAAAATAATAGACTAACTAAAGAAACACTGCCCAATTGGTTTACAAGGAAGAGCCATAAGGCCGTGGTATATCTGTAGACAGGAAATAGCTGGAATGCATTTGGTCATGTGAAATGAAAATACATAAACGGAAGCCTTCAGTCACTTCATTTCGACACTGGCTGTGTGTGGCGGCAAAGTTGTCATCTCTTGTGATTAAGCAAGTCTAGTCTGAATCTTATCTCATTTGTTAGAAGGATATACAGAGAGAGAGAGTCTCCTGGCTACCCACCGCAAAAATTTATTGATGATAGATCACAATCTTTGAAATTACATGAGTACCTGGTCTCATAATGTAATATGATACATTGTAGCCTTGTATATCCGAATACATAGTCGTACTTCTGTTGATGTGAGGATATGAAGCAAGAAAAAAATCTCTATGATTGTTTCTTCATTGACTAATACATATATCAAGTCCGTTGATGTTTCTTGTTTTGAAAAGTGCATACTCATTCAGGGCACAGGCCTGTAGTTAAATTTTGAGAGCGGCAAGAAAAAGGGGAAAGGGTGCACATATTATCTTAGGCAAGAAATTGATCAAATTATTGTAACTTGTTCAGGAGAGGAAATATATACAGGCATAAAGAACCTTCGTAATTTACTTAGAAGAGCATAAAATAAGACACGAAGCGAAGTCTTAGGACTGGGAAATGAAAGCGCGGGCGGTCCCTCATTTACGAGACTGTAATGCACCTTTTGGTTTAAAATATTATAATCAGCCGTGCTCGCTTACCAGGTTCTCTTCCACTGTGTTCATTATATATATGCAACATTATTACGACAACTAACTATTCGATAATGCATTGTGATAGCTAGTGCATCCATTGTACACCATTGCTTTAGCTTACATATATCCATTGAGGCTTATGTAGCTCTGTGTTGTAGTTTTTGTCTTTGGTTTGGAGTCTATGTATCTGTAGTATGTGCTCTGGTAGTAGTATGTAGTATGTACATTCCAGGCAGACACAACGTGTCGGTCAAAATATCACAAGAAGAGAGGATAGCCCCACGGGTTGTAATCACCATAGATCTCCCTATAAATTTCCTAAGCCTTCTAGTTCGGTCAACCCTCAAGCCTGGAAAACAATCAGGATCTGAGTCGGCTTCTTCCATTATTCCTCTTTCCTTAATTAAATACCCCATCAAATCACCTCACTTCGCTTTTACTCACATTATTTACCCAATAATACTCTTCCCGTTAACTTATCATATTCACCAACATCCAGATTTCACGCTATTTCTCCAATCTTTCCTCTCTAGTGTTCGTATGAAATTTGTAGGCAGGAATTTCGCATAGTTGTACAGTCGAAATTATTGTAGGAACTTCAGTACTCGGACTCCGAATTTGATAAATCAACAAAAACTTTAATGTTTTGAATATACGGTGCGTTTATTATGCAAAATTGAAGTGTATGACGAATTTAACATATAATTCTTATGGTGTTTTTGAAAAGCTTCAAGGAACATTTTACGAACAACTTCACTTGTTTTATATGAATATACTTGTATTCAAATTGTATGCAAATTTAATTGAGGTGATGAAAAGATGTATACTACATACCCTTATTAAACTTTTATGAATTTAGTTTTATAATGTTAACACTAAATTAAAATATGAAGATTGTTTAGTATTTTCTCGAGAACATTAACTTTGCGTGCAGTGAGATTTGGCATAGACATTTTTACGGACGGGGAAACGATACACTGAAGCATTTCTATATATTAAATCTCCTAATGTATCTATCTAAAGAATATAAGAATTCACTGAAGCACTCTTTGATGGAAATATTTGAAATTTCTTTGGCTTTACTATCACGCAAGTTAAACCCCTCTCATTAAATGTTTTCAAGTTTTTGATCACCTGGAAAAGTGTGAAATAGAATTGGGAAGATGGTCGTGCATGCATTAAGTAAGTGCACTCTGGGCAGTCAGTTCCTTGTAAGCAGGAGGAAGACAGAATGGAACGAGAGGCACTTTAAAGCGTGTAAGTTTCAATAAGATACTCTCAAAAATCACTGGGGAGGTTTAGGAAAACAATAATTACCTTAATAGGTTTCCTATATAACTGAAAAAATAGACGGGTTTGTGTTAGATGACAGAATCAAAACTGGCTTTTGAAACCTTGATAACCATTTCTTCATGTACGTGTAAATTGAAGGCATCTATTAAATAATTATGAATACTGATTTGCATATTGCCACACAGCTTTTGGGTTTTTTATGCATGTACGGGCATAGGTGAAATCTTCGTGGGTTGTTTCATCTGCCTAGAGTGCCTTTCTTCGCCTCGGCCCACCATTTTACTACCTGTTAGCACGCATCGTCTTCTTCAAATAAATTAATTATGAGACTCTTCAATTTAGTCTAATGAATGATGTTTATAAACCCCTAATTCAAATTTCACTATTTACTGCTGCATGTATAGAAAGGCAGTCCGGATTTTGAAGTCATTTTACTATTCCTAACCAGTGATTTTTCCCATTGTACGTTTTAATTAAGCTATACGATGAATGAAATCTAAATATTTAGATATAAACGTGAAATCAGCGGCCAATGTCTGCCATCCACTTTGCAATGATAAACAGAACTTGATCGAAATTATATGTTGACAGAGTAATACAACGAAATATATATATACGTTTATTCTATCGAGTATAACTTGATTTCTTACTACTATGAATTCGTTAGTTCAGTATTAATTTAACATGTACATAGTTCTTTATGTAATGCCCATTGGTTTAAAATGAAGAATAGAAGGAAACAATGTTTCGAATTCCATTCCCATGCTTTTTCCGAAATCCAAATATCTAATTCGCTTGTATAGTAATAATATGACAATTTTTATTCACAATTTGATCTTCACGTTGTTGGAGGTCTTCTTTGAGCTATCCCGGTAACATGCAATGCAGCGTGTCATTGCTGCTTTTTGCGTCAATTTGATGATACATTTGGATTGTGTTAAGTTGAAATAATCTCGACAAACTCACATGCTATAGTAGTTGGAATGCTCGTGGCTGATATTTATGTCTGTATTTTGTATTCTGTATGCTATGATATATGATTTGATATTATGCATTGCGCTGCCTAGTAGTGTACTTTTGTATTTGTACTATAGGCCATGTACACCTTGTAGATAGTTTAGCTTGCAGCGCGGACTATCCCTAAAGACTAATGATGAGAACTGAGATTTAGGATTGTTGATCGATTTGCATGTAGTTAATAATCTTTAGTGAGGGATTAATTGGCTTCATGATTATTAGAAACATTTGGCTGCAGAGGGAATCATCTCACTCATGCCGTCATCTCATATTCTATAGTTAACATATTTTCTTAGGCGCATATACTCATAATTTGTAAAATGCATATTAATACTTATATGAACTTGTATATATTTAATATATTCTTACACATTCTTATGTACAGATTCTTATTCAAACAGCACTTGCAGGTACAGCAATTGAGGATGATTGCGTGTTAACGTCCAGAGCACGTACGATTTTATGCACTTTAATGATGTCTCGAGCTCGTGTACAAACCATATAAATGTTATAATAAGTAGTGCTGCTTTGGTTCACGTGTGAGTGCATACAGGAGAGGAGAAGATGATTCAAAGAAATCTACTAGGCGCCGCGGAAATTCTTAAATGCAACTGGCATTATGCATTTAATATAAACTACATAGTAGACAAACATACAGGCTGTGAGGAAATGTTTGGTGCATTATAACAATAAATGGCTAGGTTTCGAGAATTAATACGAATCTTTCAACAGGGTGCAAAGAATGAGAGGTTATAGACAATTATTAAATTGTGGGAATAAAAAATTCAACTTTTGACCGTAATAAACGGATTAGTTAAATATTCACGTCTTCGCAGGAGAAGGAGAGCATCGACAAATCGTCATTTCAATCATTTTATACGTCTAGAACTATTACTGGTTTCGGCGAGTCGGCTTTACCTGGCATGGTTTTGTAGTAACCATAAATGTTTTATATTTTATTGTACAATAACTTAATAGTTATTGATGTAGTTTCACATTTATAATATCAGTCATTAAGAAACTGTTGGGGATTAGAGTATTGTAATGGTGGAGAAATGATAAGTGAATATTTTCGTGGTTTCTAACTCTCGTCGTCGATTTTGTGGTTTTTTTGTCGGTGGATATACACTTTATAAACTTGACGTGGATTTCGTAGCTTCTACTCTTGTGGCTGGTGAGTAATCTCGTTGTAGGTTTCATAGTACATGTGGCTGGTTTCAGAGTTATTATATGCACATTCGCGTTTAAATTAAGCAAGTTCTCTTTTTTATTGCTTTATTTCTTATACAGGGAAACAATGGAGACAATGTTGGTGGAGCAACAGTATATTCGTCCACCTCTCCGCCCTTTTGATCTCGAGATGGCTTCGGGGTCGCTGACTCTTGAAGAGAAAGCTTTATTGCAAGCTAGAGCTCATATCCTTGGACTCCGGAGTCCGTTTCCGTCGCCGAATTTGATGGGAGCAGGAGCCATGTCACCCTTCGGTAGTCCATCAGGACCCGGCTCTATGTCCATGTCCAGAATGCAGGATGTGGCTGGAGCCAATGCCCTCAACGGAAGTTTGTCACAGTTATATGCAATGAGTGCTGCGGCAGCAGCCAATGCCCAAGTTGCTGTTTCCAATAGTGGACGTTCCTCACAGCAGCAGCAACAACAACAACCTCAATTACCACTCCCGATTCAGCTATGGACACAATGGGCCTCACTACATGGCTTGTCTCCGTTGGCCCCAACCCTGTTAGCACATCATGCTCAGTTGGCCGCCGCGATGGCGGCTGTCAATGGACAAAATTCTAATTCCCTTAGTGGAGGTATCTCCTCAAGTGGCAGTACTAATTTAAGTCATCATAACTCGTCAATTACCACCACCTCGACCACGAGTCCCAACGATAGTTTGAGGTTACCCCGACCTTTCTACCCCGTCAATTCATCGGCTACGTCTCCATTGGGAATGCACCGTTTCTCACCATATCCCATTCCTTCCATGAATAATCATAACTCATCGGGTATTTCGGCTCGCTCTAATGGTTCATCGAATAAAAGCCCGAGTCCTCTGGGTTCTCCAGATTCCCTCAGGGATGAAGTCATCTCATAATTTCTATTTTATTGAAATTACAAACACTTTAACCTCATGGCTCTTTGCTTTCCTCGTAGTACATATTATATGATCAATCCCAAAAATTCTAACTCCTGCTGTATTTTGTATGCGTGCATTCAGTATATCTCCTTACTCGTATGTGCGGAGTGCCAGCATATAATTATTAGGTACGCAATACACACCACATCTTCAATATAATGTTACTACATATATCATAAATACATACATACATGTTGCTGCCTCACGAGAGCTACATCTAACAGCTTCATCCTCGACATGTCGTGTCAATCCAATCGTGTGTCTAATATTATCTTCCCCTTTGCTCGCTCGCTCGATAAATTGTCAAAGTGAGGGCTTGTTCAAATTACAATGATCTATCTGCTTCTTTTATAATGCATTACAATTCAGATATCCCCACTTTTTGTTATTGTCTTTACTACATTTACAATATTCATCACAAATACATTACTCCATTGCCCAATGAAACCTCTTATTGTTCATGGTACGAATAAGTATGTAGGTGGTGATTCGTAATATTTACTGTTACTGTGGAGTAACCGTCATTATTCACAATGCTACTTTACTATTATACCTCCGCGTAATTACTTGAACCATGTCGCATTTCTACACTATTGCCGTAATATCCATTTCCATTTTGAGCATAATGTGTGCTGTTTGTATACTAAACATATTATATTTGATTGTCTATGTACTTACTAATTATATATAATATATATATAATGTTTGAATTCATTCCCGCAGCTTCTGCAAATTGTTCCTCATGATCAAATTCCAGTGACGATTACATAATTATAGGTATACTATGTCCGTATGAGCATACAAAATATTATTAGCACTAATGGTAATACAATTGTGTGCTGAACCGAGCAAATATTTTAGTCAATTGTTATATTATTATTGTTGTTAATTTTTTTCTATTAAGGCATTTCACAATCTGAATAATACTATATATTTATTAGATATAAGAACATGAATGGAAAAAGTTTTTAGGCAACAGAAATTATACCCGCACGTAAGTAAGCATTAGGGACTGTGCTTCAACATTTGTCAATGTATGGTTGTCATGTTAAGTATGCAACCTTATAACTAATTATAAAAATGTACATAGTTACTGATATGTGCGTAAATATTCCGCTCTAATTTTAGCTAATATATTTAAAGATAATGTACCTAATGTAATTATTATTATTGAGTTTGTGTATAAACTGTTGTCATAAATCATGTACGTATATGAATAAGAAATAATATTTGGTTTTATCGCGGTTTCAATTACCAATGTTAATCCTATGAAAATCAAATTATTTGCAAATTAAAAGGATCTTAATTACAGTACGAATGATATTAAAATAATATATCGAATATTTAAAAAGTGCTTACATGTGTAGCTACTACCTTGTGAATGGTTTTTATTCTAATTGATCGGTTTGTAAGGGTTAATAAGTTGAGTATGATGGAATACGGTTGTGGTGATCCTAGACTCGTAGTATGATCTGCAAGGTAATATGTTACTCAAATCAAGCTTTAAGAATGATTTTTTCTTTGCGCTGACAAGTTTTTTAGTTTTATTTTGGTAACTATTTTTTTGAGGAATAATAATAATATTCATTTTACAGTATTATCTCATGCTTATATTATTATAGCAAGATGGGCTAAAATTATTTATACTTTTGTACGCATTTAATTTTTCCACGTTATTTAATATTTGTTATTATTAATTATCCTTGTTAATTATAGAATTACCGAAAGCAGTATATGAACCAATTTAATTACTTTTGTGTACATGTGTATACACTTTTACGTACAAGATATGCGTGTATAGTGACGAGTAAACTAATATAGACACAAGTATGTACATGTGAATAGTTCATTTTGCCCAGAATCACCAAATATATATTAGTATATAGAATGAAAAGTGCGGAATAAACGTAAACTCATTGTCCACGGCATTGTTTTAATATCTAATTTTTACTAGTAAATTTGTCTCCACATTTTTACTATAATCATTCATTATTTATGGAAAAAACTTATGTTCTGGAAAGTTCAGCGTGGTGCAATACTTTGTCGGTTGTTTTTCTTATACAGGTATGGGTCAGAAGTTCCAGCTGGTAGGAATATTCATTTTATACCCCATCCCTTAATATATCTATATTAGGGTAGGTAAGCATAAAAAATTTGATGAAATAAGCATAAGTAGGTTGAAAGAAGTGAATAAAAAATGAGGCTGAAATGAAAAAACTTGGCGGAATGTTCAACATTTCTTCGTGAATTTTAAAGGCTAAAAGAAGCAATAAAAATGGAAGTTGACGCAAAAGCACCAGCACAGTATTATTACACAGTAGAAAAGACGAGTCAGCCGCCTGAGCCGTAAACCGTAAAAAGGAAGAATCTACAGGGAAAAATCTACGCATTTGAAACGTTACCCAAGGTAAATTTTATGTGTGGAGGCACCAAGACCAAAATCAAGCTGTAATGTTAAGTTTGTAAAGCTTAAAGGGTAGCGTACATAAAAATACACTGTATTCTAAATGTGTGAAACATAAAATGAACTGTGTATATAGATACATACGGTACACAATTGTATTTTCATATAAAGCCGAAAAAATACAGAGGATCTTGTACAGTACACAGAGGGGGATGGGATAGAAAACGGCCAGGGGAAAAGTTAACTCTGTCTATGTAAATACATGATCGTGTTAGGCATAAAGGAAGTAATATGAATAAAGGCAAGCTTCTAAAGCTGTCTAGTCCAGAAAGTGAAGAAAGTCACCGTAGATAACGTTTAAATTTTTGCCAAAAGCTGGCGAAGTGGAGTGAAGTGGCAACGGGATTTTATGAGGCAAAAGTCTGGATTTAGACTCACTTCTCCCTCCCGTCTCTCTCCTCTACACTGTAACAACTTACACTATATACGTTTATCTTATTACTAGTATCCTCCTAGGCAATACTCCATCTCCTTGTAAAAGGGGTTCTCTCAACAGTAAGCAGACGCGTGTTATTCTCCGCGAAACATTCTCATGTGGAGGAGGCTTGAAAGTAACTACAGACTTTATAAGGGTAAAACTATCGGTTGAAGGAAGTGAGAGACGGGCAGAGCAGGAGAGAGAGAGAGAGGAAGGAAGTTAACAGTGAAATGCTGAGCATATAGAAAAGACCTTACGTGCCTTGCTTGCATATGTAGAAACTCAGTGAGTTTAAAAGTTGAGTGGGTTTAGGAGGAGCAAACGTTCTCTTCTTCTATAGTAGTCGCTCTTTAGGAGAACAAGGGAAGAGAAACGGAGTGAAAGAAGCTCGAGGATAGAGTTAGGACTTGGTGATATAATAGGAGCAATTTGCGTCGGAGAACAGGAGCATTTTCGGTGGTGCGATAGAGTGTAAAGTTGAAACCATTAGTGGCTTATCGTTTCCGAAAATGGATGCAATATTTCCTCACTTATCTCTATCATGCATCACGAACCGGACACTATCAGCTCGTTCGAGGCAAACTTGGATTTCGTCGCAAAATACTTGTTGTAGTAGAATATTATATGTCTACATGAGAGTATTTCCTCTCCGCCTTCCCACTATTCCCAAATTTCAAAGTACCAGGCTTCTCCCCGACATGCATCCTTGACACACACGCTGTTTTCTATATATCTTAAAATATAGACGTATATCTTCCCATACGCGCCTGCAGTTCTTCCATTATTATCCTTGCGTCCACATTACTGTTTTAAAGTATGAGTGCAACCAGGATTTATAGTGTAGGTGCTGGTCTTTCTCATCCCTTATATTTTTCAGAATGACTTCTCGAATTCCAAGCATAAAGAATTCGTATACACAACGCTTGAAACGTTGCCTTACACATTGCAAGATCCAGCAGTTTCAAGTTTTGTTTCTTATTGGATGATTTAAAATTTAAATTTGTAATTAATTTTCAGCTCTATGTTTTAATTCTATCTATTGCTAACTGTCTTAAAAGTTGTAATTCAAGTAGTAATTTTTTCCACCGACGTTATAAAAATGTCTTGATAAATCAATCATTCTTGCAAATCATGAAGTATGTTAATAGTTAGCTTTTAACAATGATGGAATCTGAAGCGCATTATATGAACTAATGCATTTTTATGAGCAATGTTGAAGCAATATGAATTTATGTAAGTAATACAAATCGGTTATTCAGTAAAAAAAACCTTTTAAGTGTTGCAATCTTATAGACATCGAAGATAATAGAAATAAACATGGAAAAACAGGTACAGGTGATGAGGTTGACTGGTAGCATGTCAATGTCGACTCACCTAATTATAATCACAAAAGAGCTTCCCTTCCCGTCACCGATGAGCTGCTCAAGCACAGAGACACTTCAAGTAGCATTAGTAGGTGCATAAGAAATCACAGATAAATCTTGCAATAAGAGCGTTGTCGTTTTCTCATACATTATTATATATGTAAGTACAACATTTTTATGTATGTACAACTGTAATGTTATACAAACTATATTCATATCTGCTTGTGAATTTATTGTGTGTGATCATTTATCTATAAAGTACTTGAGCGTACCTTGCGCCAGGTAGCTTGGGACTTTAAAATATCTACCTAAATAGATATGGACTCAGGAGCATCTCTCTGCCTTGAAGATAAGTTGAAAAACAAGATCTTGTCCATATGTCAGAGCCATTACAAGGTTGATGAGAAAGGGACAAGTTGATTCCTATCACCACATCACCATCTACAATCATGAAGTTTTAACATTACCTCAACTACTACATTGGGATATGTACATCTGTATGTATGGAGCAGCTCTCTCAATGAATTTTTTAACCCTGTGTTACTAGTAACTACACCACGCGGAATTGACTTTCTTTGCTTCTGTAAATCTATTAGCATTGTCAATCGCTATCTCTTCCATCAACTCTCGTTTCAAAACACATATCACATCTGATATTCTAAGAGAATCAAATACATGTATACTCAATAAATAATATTTTTGCATATCCACAATACACAAAGATACTACATCAAAAGCCTTGTACGTAAAATGATTGATTGGTATTGGTGGATATTACATGGAAGGAGTTGATGTGGGCGGTCAGTATAATCCCTACTGATTTTCTAGCTATATTTACATTTAACAGAAATCCATAAGATATCCCGTTTTGAATTGAATTTTTAGCTTTTATAGTCATTGTAAATTTTTAATTCAGGGCGATGCTTTTTAATTGTGAACAAAAAATCATTGCAAAAAACAATAACGCGGTTTGTCACTTAACATTATGTTGAAATCAATAAAGGAGAGCATGATTTAAGAAAACAAGAATAAAGAAAAACCTGCTTACTTCAACGTATAAATTAGGGATTTAATCAAAAAGTGATTTTATTAAGCTACCAACAAAAAATCGCAAATACAAGGATGGCTCCGAAAGAGCTTAATACTCCTAGACCCTGCTGGCTACTGTATGTGCTGAAAACGTTTACTGACTTTAATTTGCTAATACTTCCAGAATGGTAAGAAGTGATAAGAATCATTAAACAAGTAATAAATTATGGAATGTTGCCGAGAGGTAGAATAAACATGAGAGCAATGAGAGGGAGAAGAAACGATATTTTAAATCGGCAAACTTCTGGAAGGACAGCAGAGTACGTATCTTGTAAAATAGTAGCGTTGGTGTAAGTGAAATACATGCATGTATATCTATGCACAGCAGAGAGTGAGAAAATCCAAGCTGTAATTCAATCAAGATCCTTGTACTGAAAGAATAAATAATGAATTCCAAGGAAGGGATGATGAACAAAAAAAATTTGACTACCTTTGAAAGTATAGGATTTATATGTATATTCCATACTAAATGGAAAGGAGAAAACTATTTACCTGCATTTTTGTGTTATACAGGGAGTTGGCGAGAGATGGCAAAAATGCTGTCTAGAGGAGGCAGGTCAATTATAACAACTATGCAGCACTATCCAGATACTTGTTGTCTGTACCACACCAGCAGTGTCTTAACTTTGTTGGTGGCGAGGTGAATAAAAGTCTTCCCATCTACATCTCCCTGCTAACAGACGTAATCAGGAGTGGTGCATGGAGTTTATATAAAAATTGGATCTGCACTGAAACAAGAAGAAAGGTAGCCGGGAGTTGAGATACCGATAAAGAAATATGACTTAGAGGCGTTCACTCAGCTCCACGATACCTGGTAATATCATCAGAGACTCGGTAATTTCTCCATCGTGGAAAGAAGAATAATTAAGCGAAAATATTTCACGATGACAAGAAACGATTAGAGCCCAACCAACTTGTTATTCACAGGTTTCCATGAAAACTTCTTTCATACAAGGTTTGACTTTTAACTTGAATATACCAGGTCCAGTTCTTCGGCCCACATGTTGTTTCGTTCTATTTTGTGCTAACGATATGCTTTTGATCCGCAAACGCGTGTCTTTTTTTACTTAAAAATTACTTTAAAAGAATAATCACTCGATTCGATGTCTGTGCCAAGACAAGTGATACTTTGTCGTTTTTATTTAATTTACAGTTAAAACCTTTTTTTGGTCGATTGAGTTAATTTTTTAATACCTCATATTTTAATTGAACACAGTTCGGGTTAACACACGCTGCTGTTCAACAATGTTTTCATATTGTGCTTGTTTCGATCGAAGAGTATTCTATATTTCTTGATTGTTGCAATGTTTACTTAAACATGGAATTTACTAGATTCTACTAATTTAAGTAGTATTACAATTAGTTAATTTAAACTGTTCATACTCAAATTTACTTCGATTAGTCTGTTAAAATTAAACAGAGAAGTATCATGCCAGTCTTTCTGTTAGGAGAGAATGTCTCACCAAGTTTTTTGTGCTGTACGAGTCTATTTTGTGGCTGCAACAAAGCATTCTTGAACAGGTTAAGAATACGTGGCACGGTACTCATACAAACCTCGCATTCCAAGAGTCTGGGTTAAGAAAAACTGAAACTGGTTGCATGGGTACGGAACCTCCGTTTGATGACTGATGAAAGCAATAATTAGGTTCCAACCCACCTACATCACCCACGAGAACCACCTTTGATGCAGAAAGAGCCAGATATATGCCTTAACGTCATGTACCTATTTTAAACTCGTGATTTGGGCCTAGTGAGACCACATAGATTTCCGAATGCATGTATGTTACAACATATTTATTACTACAACAAACCTAATGAATTTCATTGTAGTACAACCACCGCAATAAGGCTTGTCATAGATTTTGAACAAGTACTTGTCGGATCCGGTTGCCAGAGCTAATTATGTATTGAGTTAATTATACCGACTGATTAGAAATGAGCATAAAGCGATGATTATACCTCAAACTCTATTTTCTCGGATATTTTTCTTTTAAATAGTACCAACATCAGCCAGGAATTATCTTTCCAACTAAACAGTGCTGTACATAGGGTCGTCATATTATAGTTTGAAGCTTATAGTATAGTACCCTTCAAATTCACTTGGATTATTGTCGCGGGAAAATTTAGATACAAACAGAGGCTCAATTTGGGGTTAAGTAGGCGTTGCATCTTTCTGAACTACGGATCTTGAAAATACTTGTACGAATTGATTGAGTCTTTGCCTGCGCATTCTTCATATATGAAAACTTCAAAATTCCTGAAAAATTTACATTACCTTTGAAATGAATATACTGGCTCATCAATTCTTTGAAGTTTCTCAAATTCTTTCAAGAGCTAGGTTTAATAAAATACTTGCTCAATAGTGTGTGGTTATGATTCAATGAAATATTAAAATTTTGAATAGCATATTGTGTCATTTATAATTTAATTAAATATATCTTCATTTAGGAAATATTTTGTTGTCCGCACATAAAAGAAATGCCTCACTGCGTTGAAAGTTATGCTGAGCAGAACAGCGTAACAGCACTAAAGTAGGCTAACAATGGTTCAATTTTATTGACCCAAACTGACCATGAGAATTTTGAGGAATGTGGGAAGCCCCGTTATTCTGCAAAGTTAGACAAACACATAAATACGAATAAAGTTTTACACTCACTGCAACAAATTGCACATGAATGAGACTTGAGCGACAGGAAATAAAGCCGAGTAATTTTGAACCGCTAGTAGTTTAATTACGTATTCAGATTGTATAGCCCAGTACTTTCATCCTTTTCTTCGTTTCGTGAGCTCGTCGAAGAATTATGATATTGAGAGTCCCTGCTTGCACAGCTCAGCTTAAGTGTGAAGATATTCATTGCAGCTCCTGCGCTAAAAGTAATCTTGTATACAGCTTCTGCAGTTGTAAATTATAAGTTCTTTTAAAGAGTTCAAGTGATAGGATAGCAATAACAAGGTTGAGAGTGGGCTGTTGTATATGTATGTACAGTACAGGATAGATACACTTGTATGTAGTTAGGCTTATTTTCACTGAAATGGATAACAATGAAGTATCCCGCATGGAGTTGGTAGCTTTATTAAAGTAAGGGTAGTGCCC
This sequence comes from Lipothrix lubbocki, assembly GCA_034696945.1. Classification (NCBI taxonomy): domain Eukaryota; kingdom Metazoa; phylum Arthropoda; class Collembola; order Symphypleona; family Sminthuridae; genus Lipothrix; species Lipothrix lubbocki. The sequence continues at coordinate 111,327 of JAQGAK010000026.1, read as the reverse complement.
ATATCAAAGCATAGCTAATTGTGTCTATTGGAGCTCTGTGGAGGTCTTAGCTCATTGACTGAATTCCACTCTGCTGTCTTGTTAAATAGCACTTAACAAGGTCCATGTGTTGAGCACAGGGAGACCATTCATCCTGTCCACGTTCATCCAGTATACCTAAGTATCGGAAAATAACACTTGTAACTCACACTCGCACGACAGTATTCTTATGCACACAACGAAGCAAAAGCGTGTGCATTTCTTGTTACAATGCTGTCAGTAATTGGTAAAACTTCGTATGTAAGTTTCCTGACGGACTATTTGATAGTACAGTTTTTACACTGTAAGACTTTGCGCCGGCTGATTGTACTCTACTGAACGACTGTCATTACCTATTGATCCAAAGTGACTAAATGACTATACACACTGAATGATTCTACAAACCGAATGTCTCAAAATTTGTGTACAATCTGTGTCATCCTGAACTAACGTACAAGCCCATTGAACCAGAATTCTAAGTCAGATCCTGATTCCTGACTTACGGTATACAGCATGAGCTATCTATAAATACCATGCGAAATAATAATGATCTTGCCTAGCTACCAGACCTCAACAATATAATAGTAGTTAGTCCGGTAGATCACTAATATAAATTCATTTAGTATTATCTCGCTTAAGTGTTACTAGGAATTAAGAATTTTATAATAGCCCGTTGGTACATAATATATTTTCAACAAAGTATTATATATAACTTCATACTTGGGATGTGGAAAAAAGTCAGATCACGAAATCAATGGACAGAATCGAAAAGATGATACTATATTTTTAAAATCTGCAGCTAGGTCCCAAATAGGATATGGTTCAGTTCATTTGTGTATTTATCTTGAGTGGGCCCCGGAAAAGAATTGTTGAATTGTTCGCCCAATTTGATTTCATGTATTCATCTCCGTCTTCCTTTATGATTTTGAGCACGTTTGGACGCTGTGGAACATTTCATTAATTTGTTTATGTTCCCAATGGTTGCAAAAGGTATGTACAGATATATGATTGATAGTTGTCTTAAACATAATTCATTCCTCCAAGGATTTGCTATGGATATGTATTTGTATTATAATGACTGTACTTACATACATGCTACATTAGGAATATTAAATATAAAGGCACCTCTAGCGTTCACATAGAGATTCTCGTTCGGTTACCATATTGACAGACAGGGTAAGAGTAAAGTTTGGGAGTTAAAAGCGTTTCCTATAATAGTGTTGTTGGTAGTACAACAGTGGGGCGTACATCCATGATGATGTCGTGCGAGACTCCGCCGACTCATTCTAATAACCGAATGCCAATGTTGAACAAATTATAATGGAAACTAAATGACATCCTTTTCCCTGCTCGTTAGTTTTTATGGATCCTCTCAGCTCTCGTTTCATCCAATCATCACGCAAAGCCGGAGGTAAATTTTTCTCAGCATTTACTCTCTACTCATATGTGTCCCTTTGAAATTCGACAGGCCGTCATCTCATATGTTATCTATCACTTATAGTGTGAAGCTATTTCAGACCAAATCACCAGGGACCAAATAATACTTGTTGTTTCCAACAAATAATTATTGAATATTAGGGTTGAGCGTAGTGCATGCTTTATCACTTCCTCTATCTGGTGTGACTATGAAATCTTTCACAAAATTCGACTCCTTTATGGCCCATGTAAACCATTTAAACACTGGATAATAATTCTTTTTAACCTTAATTTATTCCCGGAAATCAAATAAAGCAGGTGGCGTAAAAGCACCGTGAGAATTATGAGGTTAAAATAATATTATTAATTTACACAAAACTCTAGAAACGCTCCTATATTATTTATACTAAACACGAATAAATCGTTCATAATTATTATGAACGAAATAAATTATTAATATAACGAATTAGCTATGACAGTTTTGTGCAGTTAGACACTACTATGATTTTGTTTTGAATTCGAAGAGCTTGCTACGTAGTTCATATTTCAAAGTAAGTAAACAAAACAGGATGTGTATTTACCTGTTCAAACTTAAACAAATAAGGAATTTCACACTGAAACTCAGTAGTATAGAGGAAGCAAAGCATATTAACCAACATGAACAAAGTAAGGTATAATTTTAATTCGCTGAAATATGTTTTTTCGTCATGACTAATCCGCTTAGACCCAAGTCCGTACATGAGAGCGTCTGGTGCATAAAAAGGTGTTGTAATAATCTGCTTATTTATACCACATGGATAATATTTCATGCTGTGTTTAGACGTTGGGAGATGCACAAGGCAACTTGTTTTTCCTAATCAGTCTCAAGTCTCATCAAAGGAGCATTAGTTAAACTAATTCACGCCAGAGCATTAAATTGTATAGAGTAAATAATTCAAAGTTGCGGTGGCATCTCCGTCATAATTCTCCTCTAATCGCTGAACTCCTGACAGCCCTCATGTCAACATTGTCCAATTTTTATGCTGAGCTACCTCAACATACTTATCTGTATCTATGACTATCATCCTTGGTATTGAATTTCTCGTAAATAATTGAATCTGCTGGTGAAGGCAGCAGATTTTTTATAAAGAGATACTAAGTTGGAGTAATAAATGACATTGCAATCATCTTCAAGGTGTTGCATTTCTATACTTGAAACGATGAGTCAATGGTGTTCTATACTCAGGTCTTCCTTACCTGTAGATACTTGAGACAAGTTATTGCTCTTCTGTGTATGAAAATGAAACTAGGTATGCTTATGTTGCATATAAAACAATGCATATGAATTTCTGTACTCCAAACATAAATTTCGTTTTTGTCGTCAAGACGACGAATTGCTTATGTGGCCCCCACAAGAATATTACTTGGCTACAACAAGACAAAATTGTCACGTGTCATGAGATATGAAAATATTGTGGAGTTAATTGAAAAAGACAATGTGTGCTTGAAGTACCAAATCACAGATTGTAACACAGTAGCAGATGAAATTATTGAAGTAGTGATGTGGTGAGGTAAGCAGCAAGTAAGGATGAGTGAGTTGAAGTAGGAGATTATATCCTTATATAGGTGATTCCAGATAAGGATCAGTGATTACGCCGACGGCATCTGATTGACTTGTGCTCATCATCGGATTAGAAGCCCAGACTTTTTCTGTTATACACTCATAAACTATACCAAACTTGTAATAGTAACTATATGTGTGTGTTAGCTTGGGCTTTAGCCAGATTGTAAATATGATTTGATAGTTCGTACCACGTAAGTTTCTTTGAAAAAACTCCTGAATTAATAAAGCTCCTCGTATGTACTCACACTGCAGTCAAGAAGTTCAAGAGGATTAATATGCTTTTATGATGAAATGGATTAGCTGTCAGTTAAAATTTTGACACCGAATGGCGTAAACGCTACTGGACTTTACATGACCAAATTTTTAATCATTTCATTTTGCTCCGTCATAACTTTTTTCTTTATGTGATATGATTTCACATGCAACACGAAGAACCAGTTGAACCTTATATAGTTTTCATAACTTCAGCAGCCCTTGAAGAGATCTGCTCAAGTAGATATAATTTATGTGTGGATATATTTCTTAGATATCATGTTTGATATGCTCAATCGATGTACTCCTTCTTGTTTAAATATATTTTGTAAATGTACCACATACATATACATACACTTATGATATGCTTCTCATAAACTGTTGGTCAACCAGATGACCGAAAACGTATATACCGCTTCATCCCTATGCTATACTTGCCTTATTGGTCCCAGTGTATAATGCACATTGATCGTATTCAAATAGTGTAAATACCACTATACAGAAGTCCAATAAGTTGTTAACTGCTGGTTTTAAAGCTTCTTCTCTGAAGAGCAATCAATTTAGAATCCAACGTCATTTATTATAATAATGCAAGGATTATCAATCAATGACTCTGAACCGGAATATGTTAACAATGGTTTTGACAATCGCTCGCAATTACACCCTTATAGTCAGAAATGTCAAGCACAGAGCATCCAAGGTGGTAGAATCCTTGTCTTTCTCATCATCCCAACTATAATATTTTGTAAACGTCTGTGCCAGCTCTGGTTGTTTTGGCTGAAGCAAAACAAAAAAGGGAAATGCATTACTTTTACTACAGGAAAAACGCATATTTAAATGTGAGACACGTCAGAGCTTCATAATTTTAGACAAGATTTTATTGTGGATGACGAGGATGAAAACAAATTATTAAGTTTTTGAAGCAAAAAATACTCCAGTGACACTTCACGAGAGAGAAAGAAAATATTGCCGACAACTGAACATGTGTGGCTACCACCGTAAATAATGCAGTGCTAGAAATCGAGAAAATGTTTTCATGGTTATCTATCCTGAATATAAACACGTATATATCTTTTATAGGCTTGAAGAGTGTTAATAGTATGCTTTAAATCCTTTGTATATCCAGGTCTGCATCTATCCAGGTATGTCTTTGCACGACATTGCTACAATAAGTAACAAATCCCTGCATATACATACTTGAACGAACGCCATAATGTAGCTCGTATATATTTAAAACCTGCACACTAGTCATCTTAAGAAGTTTAGAAACTCTACTTATCGGTTTATGTATTTTGTATGCTTATAAAAAAATTATACTTTTGTATTAACTTTATATTACAACTTCACAAAAATAGCTGCACTTGATGAGACACGGACCCTTTGTGTGAAGTAATAGATACTCCTTTGTGTGTATATGATGTCTGTTTATTTGATGTCAAGAAGGTTTTTTGTTGTATTTGAGGTTCTTTTGATGCGTTCAGGATATAACATTACTTATGTTAATATAAAAACCATCCTGAGCATATCTTAGAGCTCCAGTCAGTTCAGTAGTCGAAATGGAGAGAAAGTAAAAATAAAAATGGAAATAAATAACTACCAGAGTACTTGAAGAACTCTAGGGAATGTTGTGTGTGGAGGTCAGAGGTCGACAGAGACACAGCATGAGGTCAGCCATGCCACCCACCAAATCCTGACCATAGTTCCAGCTAACAAATGAGTCCCGTCACATACAATACATTTCACAGTGGCTCCATCCACTTTTTACCTTCTTCGTGCCTCGGACTTTTTTCTGGTACTTGTGTAACCGCTCTTAAGTCGTCTGCTCGTCTTCTTGCTCACGCTGCTTACTTCATTCCTTCCATCTCCCCTCATTAGTACTTGATAAACATCGATATCATATATCTTTTCAGCTATTCATTACTATAAAGGTAATCAAAAACAAATTTGAAGCGTTTTATTCCGGACATCTAAACTAGTAAACCCAGATGCTGACGTTCATGCTCACATGCCCATGCATGGAACGCGCTTTTATATTGGATTTCTAACGAATTTTAAATTTTTAAATGAAAGTTGTAATTATTTTAATTTACAAAAGGTCAAAATCAAAACACATTTAAAGCTGAACTGAACACACGGACGAAGTCTCAGCAAATTAACGTGCATGTCAAATAGGTTCATAATATTAATTTAATTTCGTTTTAGTATACTTACTCGTTCTGTTTTATTACCATTAGAACTACATACGTAGTTTTTCAATATTAAATGCTTTCAATTTCAATACTGTGCATATTATTATGATTAAATAATAAGCTGCGTATCCCATCAAATAAATTTCAGAGTGTGCAATATGCACAAGCATTAATTCTATAGGAGTAACAGGTTGCCTATAGACTCATATTAACATTAGCTATAGACTTAGTAGGTAAAGGATTTGGGCTAATTTTCAGTGCATAAGCGTGTTTGCATATGTACCTGCCAGGGTAGGAGGATGAGCGAGAAGGAAGAATGCGGAGGATAGAGTAGCAGATGAAGAAACAATAAATTATAAAATTCAACTTGTCGATGTCAAGTGGTTTGTGTGCACATTTGTTAACTCGACAAATGAAATGGTTGACAGTTGAGACTTGTGAATGCAATGACCATTGTGTAGCAGCAATGATACCGAGTAAAGTCATCTGTGAATCAAATTCTTGCTTCTCTGTCTTGCTCTGTGTAATCTGGACATATAACATAACGTACTGGTTTGAAATTTACATATGAAAAAACTTCACACGTTCGCATATCACAAAACACTATGCAGGATGTATAGAAGGACGTAAACCAGTAGTACAAAAGGTCCAACGTGCACAACAGTGAAGAGAAGGCTAGAAGTGGGAAAAAGCCTCATGCTTGACACAAAACTTGTGAAGAAGTGAAGAGAAGAAATTGTCTCCTGGCTTTTTCCTGAAATTTATGTCACCCAGGGAATTACATTTGGCTGCTGATCTTTCTTTACGACACCCCCAGTCTCCTCCATATTTCACCTTATCTTTGAGCTTAGATATGTAAATTTTTTGTAAATCCTCATGAATATTTTCAAATATTGTCTAAAATCTTAAGTATGAACTTATTCTATTTCATGATTTTCATTATCTTTTTTACATTCAATTTAATTCTGTAGTAATAAAATCGTGTTGAAAGTGATGATGATGGCAATACTGCAGCAATCAAAACCAATGAAAAAAGTTTTGAAAGCATCTTCACGAAAATATATTTACTGTATTTTGTATCCAAAACAGGATATTTACGGTTGGTTCCAGAAATTTTTGCCAGCAATAAATTGTTCCTATTGTTATTCTTGTCTTACTTCTATGGCAGACAGGCTAATGGTTTAATACCGTATTTATACGAAATATGTATACCTCGTGCGTTATATTGTCTTGCTCCTTCCTCCTTCGAATAAATTATTAATGCCCGTCAAGCACAAGTCACATTGTGACTTGTGACACTTCAACATGCTAACGAGACAATACAATGAAGCCATTCTATCAAGTATGTATGTTTGTATGTATAGCCTTTCTTTCAATGTCTCCCTCGCTTATAAAATACTGCAGTGTAATTTTATGTAATTTATTATATAGTTGCATAGACATTTACAAAGTTACCCTGAATTTGGCAACGCAAAATTCAATTACACTGCAAAACTGATGTTTAGGAGACGTATATCTCATAATATTTAAGGGACTATATGCTTCAATTATTCTTATAGACTTTATGTTTTCTGTTCTTGTACAAATTTAAGCAAATAATTTCCGAATCTGTACATGTGACCAGCTGATGAAGAATAATTTCTAGATTTCTCTTCTGTTATTATTTTTTCATCTTCAAATGACTTTATCGTTATAAATCGTGGTAGAAAAAGTACAGTTTACCCTGATTGTTCTACAGCAACCATCTGTCAGGTTGAATGTGTAATAACCTGAAGGTTGATACGTTCATTACTTTTGACTATTCTTTCCGTGAAGGTCGCATATTTGTAGGTTGCTTCCAGCAGCTCCTGTCCCAAAATCTGGAAGGAATTAAACTTAAAGGTTTATACCGGTAGCTGTCACTTGAGTGTTTCTAATTCTTAAGCGTCAAGGCTGGAATAATCCATTTATTATTACTAAATTAACATTTGATTCCAAAGGAAATTCCAGTGTGACAAGATTAATTTGTTTGCTTCAGGTAACTGTTGAGAAATTATCAGATGCTAACTTAACTTGAGAAATGATCATCAATTTGTGTTTCGTGGGCACTGGCGGTTGAAATAACTAGACCGAAGGGATGAAGAAAAGAATAAAGAACAACCAGAATAGTCTCTGTTCGAATGTGTAAACTTTGGGGTCTGAACTGAATACACAATTCTAGAAAAAATCAGCATTTCTAATGTCGCTGGTTGATTACGGACACGGACAGATGAAGCTCTGGTATGTTCCACGGATATACGAGAATACTTTCTGAAAATTTTCTTGTCATACAAACTTTTTAAGACGCGCTTGTCAAGTGAAAATACCGCCAGAGTTTTTGGATGATGATATGTGTACATATAGCTATGGGTAGAGTCTGGAATCTACAGTTAAATTTTTTCACGTTGACGAGCTCTCCTAAAATAATGCGTGTGGCTTGAAATTTCCTAAATTTTTCCACAATATGTGAAACCTTTTATATCTTGGAAGGTCCGGAACACGAATGGATAGCCGTGTCACTTCTTACATGATTCATTTCATGCTTTGAAATTATTTACTGTTCTGTTATCATTACGATGCGAACCAGGGATCATCACATGGGTAAACTTATGTGCTTGCTTATGTTTTATTGTTTGTATGTATCTCTGTGCAAGTGGTTACAACTAGAACCTTGCCGTGAAAGAGTGTTTTATGAAACCCTTGACTTTTTAGCAGCAGGGCTTCCCGTTAGCAGGTAAACGCAGTAGTGACAGTGTCTAACCGAAGTATACATAAGCAACGTTTCTCAAACTTTCAATGAACACGAACATCTTGAGAGACTTGAACAGAAAGCATGAGTAATTTGATATTATCCCAATTGTTTTTTAACTATTATCAGCTGATTTCAACAATTCATTCTAAGCAGATTTTATTTCTTTCGTTTTCAGTAGACTTTTATAAAATTTGCTTACTTCAATTTTTATAAATGTTGCCTTTATACTATACAATTGTTATTCTATATTATAATTCTAAAAAAAATAATAGTAATAATAATAATATTAAATAATAACCTTTAGAGACTCGTCAGCCATATAATGTCATTATTATTTGATGCCAAAGTCATTACAAATTTGCTCTGCTCTTCCAGTGCATCTCCGAAACCGAAACAGCCTCGAGTTAGCTCCGGGGTACGGTCAGTTTTGACCACTTTTAATGCGTAAAAGGTTGACGGGAACCATGGAATGATTGCAACCCCATACCAGAATCTTTTGATGGTAGCGAAAACCCCAGTGGGAAAAAGTCCTGCTTTTCGGTGAACTAAGTAAGAACAATGAGGTTTTAAATCCACGATCTCCGAAACGAAGGTGCAAACCGTAGCTTCCGCACTATATGAAACCTGTTCTGATCAATTAAATACATACAAAATATAAACTACTGCAATTGGTAGATTCGGAGTTTCATTACAAATATTCCTGCATTTTTCTGTTATTTAGCGTGGTACTTATATTTGCAATGTGATTGCAAATTATTAAGTCAGACCATTCCTTTTTCAAGGATCTGTTTAATCCAGACGGTATCCTTACTATTTATGGCAGAATAGGCATTGATAAATTTAGTTGGCCGTGTGCGGTACTCTTGTCTTTAATAGATGCTTGACCGTATTTATCCCTGTCGACACACATCATATTACGAACACTTGAGTCATTTATTTTCTACTTGTCGGCCTCAGCGTTTTGACCTGAACACCATTTTAGAAAGGATAGTCATCTTTCTTAAATCTTTTTCTCTCTCTCTTTGTAGAACCTTCATTTATCGGAGATCCTTCAGGACGTAAATCTTGTCATTTTTAAATAAGTATTCCTTCCAACCTCCATAAATACAGTGTTATGTTTTGCATCCTACAGAAATAAGTTTCTACTACATACAGAATCAAAACCCGACTATTATGATTTCCAGATACGTCTTTTCCGGCAACTTAAGGAAAGATGGTGCATTAATCGTAAGTGCATTTGTGTTGTAGCCGTGGATTTGAAAGCAGGATGCGTTGATGCTTTGGAAGGGTATGTTAATACTTGGAAACGATGCGTTGATACTTGGAAGCCTTGAAAAGTGCTGCTAATTACAAGCACGTACAGAAAATTCATCTCGCTACTCCATCATGATGATGATACATATGGTTAGGGTATTCCGTTTTACCCTGATAGTACAGCTATTGTGTTATAGAGACATAATAAATGGAGAAAGACAAGCTGGAAAGGTTGTTAGAGGACTAATTATGTTAACGAGTATAAAGAATCAACAGATACGGTAATATCATTTGAGAGTCAATGCATGCGTGCGGGAAGAGGCAGATTGACACGGAATCATTAGGGAAGTGGAGGAGTGGATGTGTGTACAAGTGGCATTTACTACATGGAAGTTGCTTGTATAGAGTGTACATATTGCGGACTGTCTGAATGCCTAAAGATCTTGTGTTCCTGTCTCAGAAATTGTTAAGTAAACGAAAAGGTCCTTTGTAGTCAGTCAGGTTATTATTAAGGGTCTTTTGTCAGATGTCACAATCATTTTTCATGGACTGAATTGAGGAAGTAGTACACAACTTCCAGGCAATACTCACACGTCCATTATTTTTCGTACGCATTTACCAGGTCTATTGTTAGTTCATGTCTCTCTTCGTCATAATCAGCCTTTAACTTATTTGCTCTTTAGTCTCTATTTCGAAACAAAAACTTGCCAAGACTGCCACTCTTACACCCAAGTTGTGTGTAGGTAGGATTTATTTAAACATTGAAACCGAATCTTAGTCTTCAATCCGTTAACAATTTAGTGAAGAAGAAATCATGTCGGGATTGGCTTTCATTGTTTGCAAGTAGAAACGTTAACATGCTTACTGAGCTTGAGAGTTTTTCATTAGTATTATGTTAAACTAGTAATAACGATAACTGCGACTCTAGATGTCTACACTCGGCGACGCATGTTGTGGTCACTGGCTTGTTTGAAGAACTGAACAAAGCTTTCATTCACGAGCTGTGTGGCTTCAAGGGATTTTATACGTAGCATTTCATATTTGGTCATGCATACTCTTATAAGTTTACATTGCATAGTAGTACGATATACGAACCCAACCAGCTTAAGCAAATTTTTAAGCGATTTAGGCTTATTTCTAGTATATAAACTGTGGGAAACCAGAATTCTGAGGGTAACATGTTCGAAAGAGGAAATGAATTATCACAAGAGAGAAATTGTGTACATCTTGACTTCTGTCAAGTTTATTAGTCGATGTAGTATTATTGATGTTTTTTAAATGATGACTGTCCTGATCGCTCGTGAGCATGTGAGTAGCGTTTAACGACTGTTGTGTTGCATTTAGATGCTGTGAATAATGTCCAATTGGACACAAGACACGGTAATAATATTTCATGTCAACAGCACAGCTAACAAGTCAAATCCTAAACGCCTTGCCATGAGTTTACCTGTCAAAATGTTATGTGAAAAATCATTGGCGAGTACAATGGACCCTGTAACTTAAACTAGTGCCTGGGATGAAATTCGTGTATTGATATACTGAAAGAACTGACCAAGTAGCTGACGAAATCAATGTGTGACACTTTTAGGGCTCAACTAGCTCGTTAATTTAAATAGGAGCATCATAACTTTCTACAGGTTTTCGTTGGTGGGCAATGAAAGTTTTGACTGTTTGGCTGGGTGGTCGATATGGCTCATTGATGACAAACAGAAGGGTCTTTGCACCTTTCTAAAGTCCAGTTTACGAGAGTGTCACACGAGCCTTCAGTTCCAATGTAAGCTTAGAATCGTGTATGACAAAGGCTCACCAATACGACTAACTACAAGTACTTCCAACTGTTTAGGTCACGATAATATTTACATACGTACTGGCTATATTTACTTTAATCCATACATACATATTTACTTTCCTAGATATAATTATATATATATATCTGTATTTGTTTTACTCCATACTTACAACCGATACTCAATAAGTATATTCTACTGCAGTCAAAGCTTATAGGCATTAAATCCTGGTATCCATTACAAGCTAACAAAACAGCTTTTCGTATTTTTCCACTTCATTATCCTTGTTCGGAAAATTCTGAACAAAAACTGTGTTACTTATTAGCAAACTGGACATGAGAGAAGTATACATTGGGGTGGGTTTGGTGTACATTTCAGTTTGTGGGCTGTATTGCCCACAGACTGAAGTATTGTATATACGAGATATTTGGAATACTCCAGTTATGCAGCAACTCTGAAGACATGAAGGCACACGAACCAAAACGTCAATTGACCAGAACGAAGATTTACGGTGACGGAGGTCTACAGCAGCGCAATAGAGACAGCAAATGGCACCTCCAATCGTGATCATATGGCACTGCCTGACACCCTCAAAAGGGTTAGGACACAATCATAAAGCCGGAAAAGATTTATTCCATTCCCTTTGTATCTCTCGAATTATATGGCTTTTGTTCTCGAGGATTCCCTCTGCTCGTCTTCTTTCCTTTTCTATTCTCTTACTTATTTTCTTCACAAATACATGTTTTAGGTGTTCCTTCATTTATACTATGCTGCTTTTAATTTCACTATCCATTGGTTTTGTTCTCATCAACAACCAAGGCTGCCTTGATTGACTGCGGAGTATACGTAATTCATGTTCTCGGATCCTAAATATATGGAAGCTCTAGGCAGGACTTCTGAACTCCCTGGTGTATATATAAACTGAGGAGGTGTAAACAAAGATGCATCGGAACCGAAGACACAACACACTTTGAAACAGTAGCCATGTCCAGACGCATGCAGCGTCATCGAAGTCTTGTTTGTATTAAGCCACCATGAGCGGTGATGAATTGGACTATATTTTCTGCTGAAATGTTTCTGACCGATTATTTTGTTCTTTGGAAAGACCTCCCTGCTTTCCCATAAGCGCGCTACAGCTCGGGAGACTGACAAGCTTCAACCATAAAGTAATACATCGTACTGATTTGAAACCTTGCTGACTGCATATCTGTTTACTCGAAGACATTGTTATTTACAATTCATTGTATGGACAGTTTCTCACAAAAACTATTCATTTATTTCCTTTTTTCAGTTGAAGGTTCACGCAGTTTACGGTGTCATTTATAACACGCAGCTTCACCGGGTCTCCATTCTTCCCTCCAGGCTCTTGGAACATTTAATGCATTTTTGCTATTCGAGACGTCAGTCAGGAAAATGGGGTAAAATGTCAATTTTAAAACACTGTTTCACCTTTAATGTTTTTCTCTGGAAAAATGAACCGTGCCAGAATAAAGCAAAGGAAGGTTGATATTTGACATTGGAGAAAAATGATTGCATGTTGAAGGTACATTAAAGATGAGGAATCGAGAAAAGGGAGGTTCACCTCATCGGTTTGCAGACTGAAAGTTGCAGGCAGAACAGACAAGGAGGAAGAAAGTGGTACCTGGAAATTGGATGGCATTACGGTGAAGGAAAATCAAATATGTAGGTCTACTTCTTAACGAGGATACAAAATAAGAAACTGCATGAAAACTCATCGATAATCCGAATTTACTCGTATTGTTAATCCCTACTCATCAGTATGAAAAACAGCGTCACAAAAACAATAACTTTGCAGAGATCAAGACGTGTATACAGGGTGAGCGTAGAGATTATGAATGTTCCACCATTTCACGATTAGCAGCGCTCAAGTCAAGCCGCCCGCAGTTTCATTCAACAATTATTAGATTATTTAGAAGGATTTAATTTCCGAGAATGAAATTAATCCAAGGTTACATTTCTGCTAACATTGAAATTATTGATTTTTGCCCTGGATGGTATTAAAGACATTGTGTTTGTAATGAGAATGTAATGTGAAGTAATGAAATGTTCATGATATATGACAAGTGTAATAAGAATTTATCAGGTTGGAATAAGTGGCATCAGCCTTTGCAACCAAATGTCTGTGTATCATCAAGCACATATCTCTCGATACAATAAATGAAAAGATGCGTCCACATTTACAAGAAACTATATTAAGTAACTATAACCATCAGATGCGACTTGAGTGGTATTCAGCAGGAATGAAAAGGGCGTGCAACCTCATGCCCCGTGGTGTGGTGCATTCGGTTGCTTCAGGAGGATATTTAAGTTCTTGGACATGGCTTAAAGTGTGAAATTTTATTAAATGTGAGCGGTTGTTACGTGTACTTTACATACATAGCTTATAGTTTGTAATATTTGGTTTTTTCATTGCACGGTTGATAAGGAGTTTCCATAATAAATTGTTGCAATAGTTTTGTATACATTGAAGCATATATTAGATTCTTATATGTAGCTACAGATATATTATGATGCATACTAGTGTATGAGTAGAATATGATAATAAATAGTACGTGCTGTAGTAGTGTGTTTGAAAGTAGTGCAAGTTTGGTTTAAAGAGCCGGAACGTCTGCACTATTACATAAAAGTATAATGCAAGTTTCAGGAACGAAAAATGATGGGATATGGGATGGGAACAAACTGACGAGAAGAAGGTAGAGGAGCGAAAAAGCCAGTTTGCGGTAGGTGGTTGCATTATCTCTGTAGTTGACATATGATCCGCGTATCATGCAAAGTTTGGGAGGTGTAACGAAGGTTGTAATTACCATCACTTAATCATCTCCCAGATCGCCTCCCTGAGAGAACCACTCATTACTTTCCTTCTTGCTCCTCTGATCCTCTCCTGTCTTTTTATTTAAGGGAATTACCAATGCATATAGCGACAGAGGTCTGTCTGTCTGCAGAGAACTCCAAAAGTTCCTTCCTGAGTCTTTGTGGTATACCATAAGAAACAGTAAGTGTGGTAATCGAAACTAAAAGAACTTGGAGGGCTTAAAAGCTGACTTTTCAACTTGTATGTCGAGCTGTTCATGTATGTATATATACATACCATCTATATGTAGTAGTTCAACCAAAACGACAGTAAGACTTTTCTAAAAATCTTTTCATGGAAGAACTTCCAAGGCTACTACTTTATATTTCATTATCTTCACTGACATGTGCGCATTAAAGCAAATGATGAAAATTAATTTTACATTTTATTACGTACGATTCCTAATAAGTTGTTCCTAGCTCACATCCACGTACAGTTCAGTGGTCTCGACTTTCAGACCCATTAATCACTTACTTTTTGATCATCTACCTCATCAACAGAAAATACCGTAGTCAAGTTTTGGTTACAACTTGCATAAATATATCCAATCTCTTCACCATAAAGTAAACTCGTTTAAAATTGTAATCCAAATTTTGACAATAAAACATTAAAATACAATTTTTCGTTCATTCATTGATTTTCATTCACGTCATTTCAACATTGTTTGGATAACTATTTCGTAGCATTATTGTTCTGAATTTAAAATTATTTTTAACGCATTGTATGTCTATGCAGTTTGCTATTAAAACTTGGAATAAATGAGTAGCAAGCTAGCTACTTAATAAAATTGAACTTAATTCCATGCAAAGAGAAATGTAGTTCGCGAAATTACATTGTGTTGTACTACTTCGTGTTCAAATAAATAGGTTATATTCTAGACTCTGGGCTTTAAGCGTCTAACTGCGTCAAAAATTAACTCTAAAAAGCTGGCTGATACCTCAATGAATTTTAATGTGGATTGTAATGCAACTATTTACGCAGCTCACACCAATAGCTTTGGACAGAGACCATCGGATAACATAAAAACTACAATGAAAAAGTAGAAATATTTTGAAAGTAAACAGTTTGTGGAATTTTACTGCATCAGCTATGCATGTCTTGTATGAAGCTTCTCATATTAATTACGTAATTAATTTACATACTTTGTAATTAGCAACCATTTCACTAACTCTTTTAGTTTGTCAGCAAGGTCATTATTGTATCAAGTTTGAAGATGAATATTTGCCAAGATGCATGCACTCCGTTTGACTTTGAATCTGCACAGAAGGTGATAACATTTTTAATTACAAGTAAACCGAAATTACAGGTAAATAATATTGCATGACGTTATGTAATCTTTTACTAGGATCTTGATGAAATGTTCCGGAGTCGTTGATCTTAGTTTTTTCTTGACAACAACGACGATGCACTGAATTCGAGCAATAATTATATATGTTTTGTACTCGAGTTGCTTGTTTTGTAGTAGAAGTTTTTTGTATCATCCAGAAAGTTATTTACTCGGAAAAAGCTCAGGTGCTTCATTGCAATAAAGACAAAAGTTTATCATCACCTTAAGTTGAAGTAAGGCAACCTAATGTACATGTTATATAGTATTTGTAAAAACGGTGGTAAAAATTATAAGAATGACTTATACGAGAATAATAAGGATATAGAAAAAACCAGATGACCTTACTTAGTTACATACGATGATGTAGGTAATAACTGCTGGATAATTATGGTTCGTGTGCAAGATATCTGTACTTTATGCATGTAATAATCCCCTCGATGAAATTAAAACTTAAGGATACATGTTTTCATACACGGATTCGTCCCGAGCTGGATAATACTTCCATTCAACCTGCTTATTGAGTCTGATGTAGGTAATACTAACTTCAGCTTAAGCAGATGTAAGATATGTTGATTTTATTGGTTGCGTAAGTATAATTAATAGCGTTTCGAATTAAGACAAAGCTCCACATTTTCTTGAAATCACGTTTTGCTGAAGGCAATTTTAGCGTAAGCTTTAAAATAGCATAATAATGAGCTACGTACATGCACGCAATGTTTTAATCCTTACAGAACCCGTTGTGAATACCAACACATTTCGTTGCACACTACTCACGTTTTTGAATGACTTATATTAAAACTTTCTTTGATTATTGAATATTTTCTCACATTTTTAAACAAGCGACCTCTGTAATAATTAGAATTAGGTCTTAATTAGTTTTGATATAAATCAAGAATATTGTTTTTGCAATCTGCCTAGAGGGTATACTTTATAATTAATCATTTTATAGCTACATTTACAATATAGCGCTTAGCCTTGGCGTTAATTTTAAACTAAACCAAGTAATAATTAAAACCAAATTCGAACAATGACAGTGTGAATCATATTGGTATACTTGAAGTATTTTTGTTTGTAAAGTGGTTTTTGGTTAGTCTACAATTGCTCTGTATATAAACTAAAACAACCTAGATAAAATTAATACACCCAAGGTTGCTAAATTAAAAAGCGCAGTTGAGGAAGTTAGTCACTTGTTTCGCTTCAGACTCAGAACTTATGTCTTCACTCCTTTACAGCAATCACCCTCACTATAGTGTAGGTAATCATGTTTTGCTTGAAAAAAGTACTTACGAACACAAATTCATTTTAGGTATGTAATACTTTTACATTTGAGGGTGTGATGACTTAGTATCTACAGTATGCATATATTTCCTTTATAGCTGACTCTGAACGCTATATATGTGTTAAGTTTTTTTAGCAGCCCAAAATAATTATTTGATGCTTCCAAGCATGTATCTTTAAAAACTAAAATATTTAAGCTATACGTGAATACAACATTTTATGGGAGCTGAAGGCTTTCTCTGTTATGTTAGCATACAGTGTGTACTAATAATTAACAGAATCGAACAGTGGAAGTGTAACTAACGCTGAATCTGCAAGTTTTTGATGGAATACATAATGTATGCCTCGATTTTACTTACTTTTTCTTCGCTCATTTTTTCATATTTCTCACAAGCAAATTACCTTCGAAAAGAATATTTTATGATGTGATATTACTGGATTTTTAGTGAATTTTCAATTTTTTAATCATAAAATCGCTACTAATGCATCAACAGCCCATGCATACGAAGCAATTAATTGAAAATTCAATGAATCTGCTACTAGTACACAGTAGTTGAGTAGTAAGAAGCAAACGTGAATGGATTATTAGAGAGAAAAAAATTGAGCAGAAGGTATGGTAGAGGAGCCAGTTTGTGAAAGCAGACGAAAGGTAGGGGTTATTAGTGTGATTAAGGTGGTACGCCATCAGCATTACAAATAATTATTGCAAATTTTATGACTTCTACTGCTTTACTACCAATATCTTCAGAAGTTTGTTTCATGTAGAAGCTATGAATATACAGCTGGAGTTTGGGCGTACATTTTAATTATTTCCAGCTATACGAAGCTTATAAAGCTACATGTAGCTTATAATATATATGTATACCTATGTATAATATACAGTATATGTATATAATTACATATGAAGGTATATGGAAGGAAGCAGCACTTGTAAGTTAATAAAGAATGTAGGGATACGCATACCCATGAATTTTTAATCAATGAAATAGTGATTTTGAGTAAATTCGGCACAGTGTAGAACTGTGAACAACCTAGAACATGAGTCTTACAGATTGGTGCATGTATTACTACTGTGTTTTACACGATTTGTGGCAAGAGTAATAATTAGTCATTAGGAAGGTCGATTAAAAAGTGGAATGAAGTAGGTGAGAGACATTATTTCTGCGTGTGGTATACAAATTATATGTAGTATTCTCACTCAATACAACCACTAATTGCTGCTAATGACTTTGCGAATCACCACCATAGTGAAACCTGCATTTATATTTATTCCTTATGAATACAGGATACAACATGTTATAGTTCATAGCTACGATATATGAAATAATCGCATCACTCCCTGTTTTCTTATGCTTGCAAATTTCAGTTATGCAGGCAACAATTAATTCCACCAAGATACACATCTTTCTGTATTTTCTTTCAATTTTCTGTGCAATGCATGTTGTATAATATAAGCAATTTGTATGTTACTTATGTGCCGACGCTTGCATTTACTTTTGCTATTACTCTTTTGCAAATATTGCTTTTGTTAATTACTCCAAATGCAATCAGCACATTTGCAATTTAACTTTTCTAGCTAAATTGTTTTCTTTATTTGAATAATTGACGAAGGCATACCAGAGCTTATGTGCTAATAACTGTACGGAACACCAACGTTTCTAAGGATTGAAAACATAGATTGAATATGAAGCATAAAAACTACAGCGTCTTAAAGGCTTGTTGGTACTTCCGAGGTTTAGAAAGGTTTCATTTAACCGGATCTTAATGCCACATTTCCACTTTGTTTCATTGGAATTCAGTAGCTGCGGATTCGCATGTCCCTACCTACGTATTTACTGTTGGTAGCATTGAACATTGACGCCGAAATTTTCACTCCTGTTTCTTACACTCGATTGATTAGCCAATTCTGTGAATATTCAACATGATTGAATTAAATATTATGTAGTTACAACCTGATAAATTTTAAAAACTTATTTTAAGAAATTAAAATGGAGCTAACGTTATAGGAAAGTGCATGGGTTTAAAAACGTGAGTTTCTATTACTGAATCCATAAATGCAGGTGCAAATTTCCAATTTACTTGTTCTTATCCTAAACTTTTTTAGGTAAAAACTCAATATTTATGTATCTGTATAAATTCTCTTGCTTTCTACACAATTTATACTAATTTGTAGCAAAACAAATTCATCTAATCGTAATTATCACAAGTGCAACTTGTGTGATGTTCCTCTCGGAGCATGAATGCAAATATTTTCGAACGCTAATTGTTTCTATAGCAACGTGGTCGGAGTACCCCGGTGCACACGCTTAATTACAGATCTTCCTGTGCGGACATGTACTCTTGGGGACACACCAAACGGAATTACTTGAGTTCCTGGGCCTGGTGACTGTACGCAAATTATTTGGGACAAAATACAAGTAGATACCACACTTGTTCCTGTTTCCAATTTGAACCTGTTCTTGTATCCAAATACCTGGACTAGTCCTGTACCCATGTGTGTCCCTGAACGCAATGAATATTAATAATGGGAAATAAATGAAAAATACTAATAATATTAAATTAGTAGAGCTTTACAGATAAGGAGCTAGTTAATGAAATATAAAGCATTTTGCCAGCGTGTTGTCAAGTATATATTGCTATTTAGTTAATCAAACTGAAGCTGCAGTGCAATACAGCATTTGCTAAACTCCACTACACATGGTTAAAGTCGTGGGATACAAAAAGTGTATCTTTTTGTATTCCACGGTTTTAAATCTCGTAATGCTCAGCATTATGAGTACAAATCCTTATATAGATGTGGGAGGTGACGGGGGTTTCACTGTATTAAATGTTTAAATGGACTTGATGATCGTGCAGTCCTACAGGAGTATTGTGAAGTAGTAATTTGTTGAGTTAGTAATCGTGTAAGTACAATAAGTGATGTCACTTCACGGACTCCGGCCCAAGTCTGACGGACTAGTAAGATTTAATTGTAAACTTTTACAGTCTTGTTAGCAACTTGCTCTAAAGTTCAATAGTGATGATCAAATAGTATTAAGTACAAATACAGGTTTACATGTATCAGCAGAGGATACGTGTAAAAACATACAGCTAAAGTTCATGATTACTTATGACACCACATATATAATTATGAGTACATACATATGGATATAAGTACAAATCAAATGATCTCTATCTGTAAAATGGTTGAGCGTGGTTATTGGACTGAGAATCAAAGAAAAAAGAAATAAGATTCTTTTTTACATCCACTGAGACGATCTTTTCCTATGAAAATTGTTGTTGGCTCATTAGGAAAACAAGAAGCTGATTGCCACCTCATTTGGCTAATAAGTTTTGATTTTTGATCTTGGTTAAAGAAGTAAGATTACATGCGATGTAACTCTGTTCATCCAAATGCGTACAGGTTATTTGCATATTACTTATAACCCTCGTTTCTCAATTTTCAATTCAATATTGAAAACAGTGCTTCTATTGAATTAAGTATACTCACTTTCATAATAAAAACAATAGATGTTTATATGCATAAGGAATAAGTAGATATAAGTATACAAATCTATATGTATAGTATTTCAAGTATAAATACTCGCAGTGTTAATCTGATATCTACCTACTTAACGATATACTGATTCAAATATAATTACAAAACTTGAAAGTATATACTCATACCGTATGATAGAGAAGCTTACATGATTCATGTATGTAATCTTCTTTATAAATTCAATCGAACAAATGCTACGTGACATTAAACATATCCACATTGTGAGTTGGCTTCTGTTTACTGAAGACACAAGCTTCAGCATTTGTGAAAAACCTCTTGTATAGTATGAATGTCTTTGGATTTGGTGCATACGTTAAGTAATTACGTTCTACTACGGTCTGCTCCATGTGAAATAATGTACATGCAATCAAATAAATCATCGATTGGCTTGACTGAGTGAGTAAAGTTCGAATCCCAATTTATGAAGTTCCTACTACATACCTAGATTTTTACCCATCGGCACAGGGCATCCTAGCCTTTATTCATTTACATAAAGAATAATGAGCTCTGCGTAGCTTCTGAGTAATAACCTCACTGTTTACAAGTTGTACGTACTAATTTGTGTCAGGAAATCTTTGCATTATTTAATATATTATATTCCCTCTACCATTCAATCATTAATTTTCTCCTTTCAATATTCAATGATGGCCTACGAGATTTTTCTTACAGTTGGATATAATTTTTACGAATTTCTCCTAACTTATTGTTTTAAACAGTGATGTAGTTAATGCAATTTTTAGAGAATTGTTTGATTTTCCCAGAGAGTAAATGCTAACGAATATAATTTCAAAACAGTGAAAGAGTTTCTTCAGCATAATAATTTCATACAACGGAGTGGCTGCAAAATAATAATTTTATAGAACGGAGTATGCTGGAGAATATATATAGATAGTATATAGAAATACATACAACTCTGTTCGCTAGCTTTGTTTGCTTTCAAATTTTTTATTACAGAGCTTTAAGCTCCGGAAAAAAGGATATAAAAAAGGAAAACGCCATTTCGGATCTAAGATAGCAACATATCTTTCGGCAGCGACTGATGAAGATGAGGGGAAAAAATTCAGAGCTATAAAATAAAGAGTAATAAAAATTCATCCGCACTGACTGACGAAGAAAAACAATTTTGGGAGTAAATTATGTTTAATAAAGGCTGTCTTCGGACTAGCAGCTTGTTCCCAAGAGCTGATTCCTCTACCATTGAGCACGTATTCAGCCGTGTGTGCATATGGATGGATACTCGGTGTGGGTAACTTGAGGAGAAAAAGTCTAATTTCATTTTAATTTTATACAGTGGCCAAGTTGCTTGTAATCTCCCTTTGTTCCTACGTATAAGTGTGCTCGAGGAGACGAGGAGCACAGCGGGAAGTGACATGAAAGTGTTTGATTAGCTTCTCTCTTTTCCCGACTCCTTCATCTCTCTACACATACGTATAAATCTCCCTTCTGCTCGGTTTTTGGCTCCTTTTTACCCCGCATGTCATAATACTTGCAAATGAATGCATACAATTATTATAACTGTACCAGATTTCTCCCCTAATAGTCGGTCTTACATGCAATAATTATGTTTTACATATACACAGTACACACAGCTAATAATCTATTTTTTCACACGTTAAATGTAACTCCTGCAACTCAAATGAGCTTCCTGTAAATGTAAAATAAATTTTGTCCTTATATATTCATGCAAGTTCATGTTTTATTACTGATTCGGCGGGAGATTGTCTTCAAATGTTGGGAGATAGCCCCGGTCCATATTAAAATACACTGCGCTTCAATAAAATGTTTACTTTTGTTTTTTTTGCGTCAACATGCTGATGATGATGATGAGCATGAGAAAGATTTGTATTATGTACGGTAGCCAATTATGACAACAGCTAGGGATGAATATTTGGTATGCACCAAAGTGTACACCGTTTGGCTCAATGTCTGCACTGAATTGATGTTCCCGCATCGTATGTGCTTACATGTGTTCTCAAAAAGTTCGAAGACTGGCATTTTGTTTATAAAATAGCGGCATGTTGACGGACTTTACAGCTGAAAATGAAGGGTAATAATATTTATCTAAATGAATGCATTTCCGTCATTTTCAATCTCAAGATTACAAGTAAAGCCGCAGCTTTTTCTCACTTCCAGGGCGACGTAATGAACACCTGTAAATGTTGATTTATGATGGCGTATCACGCCACTTCTAAACTTTTTTGAATCTTTTTTTCGAAAAAAAACTCATACTTGGCACCATCACCACCACAGTTCACAGCTCTCCTTCAAGACTTTTGGTGATGGTGTCGGTTGTACCTACAACAAACTCATTGAAATCTTAAATGAAAAACCATCACTTTAATCAACGTTCATCACCCTGAGTGCTGTGGCACTTGTACATACATATGGTCAATGTGTACGAAGACTAAACTGTAGACACCTTTACCTTTCACTAGAAACTCATTTTTGTTTTCCCTCACTTCAACATCACAAGCCCTTCCGTTGTTTTCAACTCATCAGTCAGCCATGAAAAAATAACGTGGAGTGTCATTACATAATGTTGATATCCATCAAGTATAATTAAACTTAAAGGATTCAGACCATTCTTTAATTATTATTCTTTCTCTCGTCTTTAATTACTCTAATATTACCAAAGCGTTTATGGTCCACCTAATGTACTGCGTTTTTCTTTGGTGTACTAACCGTCATCTCAAATAAAACAACCTAACAACAGATGTGATGATGAAATCATTCATCGCTACCCAACTAAAAAGAATAAACATATATGTTTTAGTTGAAGGGGAAGCGCTTTAGTTGCAATGGAAATTATAAGGTCCAATACAATTCAAAATGCACACGAACATTTCGTAGCTAACTTCTTCAGCTTATAAAGTATACTCCTTGAATAAATATATATGTACATTTCATATTTCAGCTATATAACATCCTTTATGAAATATTTTGACGAAAAAGGGAAATGTCAAAAGATTATAAAAATGTAATTATCTATGATTTTTATTTTTCCGAAAAAAATGAGAAGCCCGTGCGAAATCAAAAATGCCAAGAATATTAAGATTTTTATCTAACACAAATATCATGACTAAGAAATCACTGCCGTGTACGAACTCACACCTAAGTCACCAGTGTGCTCAGTTGCTCCAGAAGTTTCAAATGCAAATGCTAAAACTTGTGCGTGGGTATGCGTAATTGTAGGTATACGTAGCTACCACACAATGGTAATAATTGCATAATTAAGTAAGTGGGAGTCATTGTAACAATGCATCCAATTAAGAGTGAACGCACCGGAACCATTCCAGTGTAATGTATACCTTCATCACTTGCGTTCGTACACAAAAGTGGTGAGCTTTAGAGTTTGGAATATTAATTAAAGCGAGGCTGACTCAGAAATAACCCATACTTTGCCTCCACTTACCACATACGAAAGATTGCAACGGAAGGAGTAAATTGGTAATATGTAAAAATTGTTGCATGCTTTTAATTGTAATGCAGTTGATAAAAATTCGTCATAAGGGAAGGGCAACAATTCACACATTGTTTTAATCTCTCCAGACTGTAATTATAAGGCCTGTAACTACATTTTCTCAAGACGAATCTGGCTGGCACGTTACTTTTAACTCCTGGGTCTTCATTTTACAATGTTTAAGTTTCATCTTCCCTTTACACTATTTAATTTAGGCCTAACTTGGATTACCCTTACAACATTTATATATCTTCACTTTATTATTTGGGCTTAACTTGAGTCATACTTAGAGCATCTAACTTAATTTCCTTCGTTTTATTTCAATTCCGACCTTTCGCTTGTATGCGCTCCCTATACTTGATTTTAGGTTCTTCGCTTTTTTGCCTCAGTTTCGTGCCAATACCCTCAACAAGCGTAAATAAATGTAGGGTAACTATGTTTGCCTTTGTTGAACTACCCTGCAAGTGCGTACTTGAAAATATAACTTTATACTCTTCAAACTTACTAGAACTAGGCGTAATTCAGAAGTTCTACTGACACTTTGTTATGGTAATGTAGCTTGTAAACGTTGTAATCTAGCAACTTGATATCCTTGTTCTTGCGACGTGTGCAATTAAAAGCATTCAATTAGAACGTACTCAATTTAATCTGACATATTCAATTAGATACAGAAAATACAATTTTGGTTCTCTCTATTATAATATTCCAACAAATCAATCTCGGTACCTGACGTTTTGTAAATCATTATATTATTGTTTAATGAAATTATTAAGATACACTTGTAATAACTGTATATCTAAAATTGACCATGTTTGTAGAGTAGATTTGATAACTTGAAATCGAAAGAAAAATTCATGGGAATAAAATATTTTAAAATCAAACATCCTTGGTGAATGACTAAAATACGTGAACACATGTGAGTAGGTAATATTGAAATCAACACTGCAACAAAATTAAGAATAACTGGCGGCCAAAAGTGATAATTTTCACTTTCAATGTAATGCATGTCACATTATGAATTCATTAGATTGCAGAATCGAAGCATCGGCACGACGTGATAATGGGGAAAAATGATGCCGAGAATTGAGAACTGAACTGATTATTACGTAGGTAGTACTTAAATACGTTTTGCTTGAAGGTGTAAATTGAATGTGGTTGAACTTGCTCACAAACGATTTTCCATTTCTTTTCTGTAGCACTTTGAACAACTCTTCCCTTTTTTCTCTCTCTCTCTCTCTTCTGCTTATCTTCTTTACTGCTAAGCAATATCAAACATATACGTGCAGAGTCAACTACTTGGAATGCTCTGGCCTAGAAGAGGTCCAATAATTTTTTGTGTTTAAATATAATGATACAGTTTGTCATGGATTTTAACTAAAGGATGTTACTTGTTTAGCACTTTGTGTCTTAACTACAGATTATTTCTATTAAACAATAACTGGTTTACACCTTTTTTTACCACTACCACCATACCACTAGTGCCTAATTTCTTCACGACTACTCTCAAGGGTTCTCACATTATCAAACAAACATTATCCCTCATATCTTTGGTTCCAACATATGGTCAAAGCGGGGATGATTTTTGTGTAAGAAATTATAATTCGTTTGTGACCATTGATTATTTCATTTTAACTGTTTTCCTCCACCATACATTTTAACCACTTTCTTCTACCATATACTTTGTTTTACTCCACCATACATTTTTATTTGAATGTCTACAGTGTGTATACAAACGTTCTGACTCCTATTAAAACCTATATAGTGCATATGTATGGTCAAGTTTGTTTTTAGCATTACAGTTGCGTTGAACGAACCTTGTACTGTATACTTGTACAGGTATTACTTTGATATGAATGATCATCAATAATAATCATCATCACGCTGAAGAAAAGGAGCCAGCAAAGTATTTATCTCATGCGATCAAATCATATCATATGGTTTTACACCTTAGGTGTTAAGGTGAATGGATCAAGTGTGACTTGAATTGTATGTTCACGTCGGGTTTTGCTCAACTTCTAACAACGATAATTTAGACCTTCCTGGCTGGTTTCTTCCTTGATATCTTCCTATAAAGCAATATTTTGTACATGTGTATTCAGTCAGTACAGGTATTCCCATTTATACATATGTAGATATTACTAAGCTGAAACTCCACAGTCATACTTACAACTGTTTGTATATCTGTTGAACATACATCCGGCTACATACAAAAGATATCATGAACAAAAATTACGGGTTATCCAGACCAAGTTTCTCGTTAGATCAGACTGTGGATACATGTATCATTTAAAAACGATGAATTTGCTGTTTTATATTACTACATAATGAAACATGAGTACTGGGTTATTTACAACATTACAGTAATAAGGGAAAGCCACACAATGAAAACTTGATAACATATCAGTGCTACATGAGCTCAACAATATTAAACGAGCCTTGCATGAATTGAAGAGTGCCCATTGACGTATATGAGAACCTATTTAAGTATCAACCTTTAAGTTAACCGATATATGTAACATACCAATTCAAGTATGTTTAAGGTATGGAAAGCAGATGTTCATATGTGTATTAGGGAACTTCGGAGCTTGCGATTTCCTCCAAAAACATTCATTGACCGTATGAAGCTGTAAAAGTATATAACTGATTCAAAGCTATGAATTAGTAGTATGTATTAAGAAGCAACTATATGAATCCAAAAATTACATATGACAAGATAGTGATGATTATGAGTGAGTAAGGCTGTTATCAAACGGTAATTGCACATGTTTTGCACATTTAATGTTTACTTCGTGACCCATCAGCTGCTACACAGATTATAGCTAAAAAACCTTAGAATTGTATTCCACCGTCATACTGTAAGTATATTTTGTATCAATCTCTTTACTTGGAATCCCGAAGCCAACAAACACACCGGGTTTATAAAATTTTGTCTTACATTGGCTGAAATCTTATTTCAAGCATTTGTGTATTGTCGGACTTTATTATGATGATGATCTGTCCATATCTGCAAGATATTGAATTACATGTATGACGTACATGTCTATTTTGGTATATTATAACTTGAATTTAAAATTTTCTCTGTTAAAAAAGCTTAATCGAATATCCTGTTACATGTAGGGGAGATATTTCGTAATGGTAATTTCTACGTAATGAGCAATGGTTAAAATCTAAGGAGATATGTGTTTATATTCCTTGCATATATAATTATGAGAAATGACCAGAAATGATGACATAGTTTGTAAGAATACTTGATAAAGTTCATGCAAAATCTAAAATGTTTGCAAGGGCTCACAGACAGATACATATAAGTAAAGTGCTACGCCTTTGCCTTCAGAAACAACGACGGAGAACAATGATTGCAGGATTGTGGATTGTGATTAAATTAATAAAAAAACAAAATGCAATATGTAGATACCTATGTACACTCGCCTTTGTACACAGCGTACATTGTAATTTATGAATTTATTGGGCTATTACCATGCCGATAATTTGATGATTTGCAGGATTAGATTGTTAGCTGAAGCAATCATCCGATATAGGAGTGGAGATTTAATCATAATTTGAAGAAAGCATTTTCAATTAAAGGTTTCCCATTGATATCCTGTAGTGATATCTGTACTTTGATGATAGATTGAATATACATAATTGTACAAACTGTTTGTCTTTTTGAAGCGATAAAAACTTTTTTCAAGATGGTACTCTTAGTTCCCAAAAAATTATTTGCATCGTATATTCAAGATAATTATTATTGGATTGTTGTGAACGAATATAAAAATGGCATTAACAGTAGTTATTGAAGTTTGCGGTAGCAACAATGTCAATAATACAGAAAGGTATCAATATTAAAATTAAAAGTTAAAAGGAGTGGGTAATAGGTAACTGTACATCTATATATGTATATTGGTTAAAAAGAAGTTGCATCACTAATGTGATTCAATTAAAATGTGGTGCACCTAATATTTTAATAACCAACACTACAACATTGCTATCAAGGAATTTGTGGCGATATATCAAGTGGGGGGATGCAGGACAAGATGTAGTTGGAACATTCAAGTCGGACAAGTGGACTGCATGGAAACTTGATGATGGCCTGCATTATGATGAATATTGGATCCGCATATAAAGTGTTAAATTGTGTAAGTTCAGCCCTTCTTGCTAGTATGCTTTGAAGGTGGAAGCCCTGGATGTATCTAACAGAGGACTTGTAAAACTTCACTGAAATAATTTTTCGTATACTTTTCACCGCGGCTCGTTTCATGTCTGTTTCATCGTCAGTTGGCTCAGCAACAGTTCATTTGCTGCTAGGTGGTCATTTCAACGCATTAAGTCGAGACAACAGAGAAATTACAACTGCAAGCCGCACTCAACTTATTGATGCCCATCGGCCATGGAACCTCTAACTCTCACACTCTCTCTCTCACTCACACACCATTAGCAACGGACTAGCTAAACACTCACTGAAACGAGAGGGTCTCAAATACGTAACAACCATGTACGAGGTAGATGTAATATGTACTCTAAAATATTAGTAACGAACTACATTACGGTTTCATATGTACAATGCACTATATTAAATGTATTATAGTTTGTTCATGATGTTACATGCAATTTATACTTTGTTATAGTAGATACAGATATAAGCACTTGAGGGAGATACATTCACAAGATTTACAATGTTACATGCATTCGGCTTGTAAGACTACATGCACTGGATTTATATATTTACACTTCCTGAGTTTATACGGTAACACTGCGTTCTATATGCACTATTACATATAGTGGTCACAATGTTACACATACTAATAAATGCAACTTTGTATACGTGCAGGGGTTACAAGTGTTTAAATCTATATGTTCATGTTGTTATTAGTAGACTACTAAAATACACTCAAACCATTTTGGAAGCGTAGATATACATAGTAGGGAGCTATTACATGTAAGACAAAAGTAGACATGAGCTGGCATTATAACGTTGGACATGCAATATGGAAAAGCTACTTGAAACTATATAACTACTGAAAACGCTTTACACAACATTGGCTCATGAGTGCTTGTTCTTTGACACTAGCGACTAATAATTGAGTTTGAACTAACACGATCGGAAAGTAGTACACAAGTTGCCTCTGCTTTTTCTTGTTTCTTTGAGAGTGAGGGAAAATGGTAGCTGTGAGGACTAATTTATATTTTCAAGAATTATTGCTTTTCAAGTGCATGCATAATTTGTGCGGGAAAGTGTAGACATGCTATACATGGATCTTATATTTATAGTTACTAGTTTAACGCATTTATATAGAGACATTTATATATATATTTCTAGGCGTTGTTACTATTTATCATATCAGTTACATAATACCACTTCTGGCATTACATCCTGCGTCTTCTTTTAGACCAAGTTTCATGTTAGTTGCTTGTAATGCTAATACTTCTTTTCTCTACACTCTAATTAACATTCTAATTCACATGCACATTTTATGTAAAATGTAAATTTCTTTTCACGTTTCAGATGAAATAACCTTCAGTTGTTTTTTAATTTTACCATGAATTCAGAAAATTCATGGGAGATTCATGCATGTAATCCATACAATATATCGCATGACTCTTGGGCTGTAGGGAAATTACAAGTATTCCTCAAATTTTATGTATTTAATTTTTCCTTCCTCAGTCTTCTTTTTCTTCTTGCAAGTTGATATGCAGTGCGTGTACACAGGGGTGCTAAAAGACAGCTACTCACTTGGTCATGCTCATTTACTCAACCACAAACTCGCACTTCTGTGCAAGGAGGAAGAAAACAAGACCATAAATGAAATTTTGATTATTATTGTGAGTATTTTATTGGTGTGGTGATGGCTGAACTCAAATGCGATAGCCTTTACTGCAACACCGTCTTCATGTTCTGTGCATGTTTTCATTGTTTACATTTTATTACATCCCCGTGAGTCGGGCGGTCAGAATTTGCATATAGTAGCTATGCTATGCTGATTGTCGAGCAGCTTCTTTCAACAAGCATGCAACCAAATGACCACTTTGTACTGCAGACAAACGTGAACGCCGGAACTATTAATATATTTCACCCCCATGATAACGGCACAGTTCGGACAAACACAGGTTGAAATTGTAAAATAGATGGAAGGTGTAATGAGCAAAATTACATGCAACAAAATGTAGCTGAAATCAAATAACATGAACGTGTTTTATGCAAAGATTTTATTTTTTAGTAGTTTTCGTTACAAACAGACATTTAAATAATTGCGTATCTACCTGCAAACTTGAGTTACTCTCGAGCAAACTGGAGCTACGATATTAATGTGGTGCTGCTAACCCGCTCGTATTGTATAAATAGCTTTATGTATACTATAGTTCTATCATTTACTTTACGAACCTAGCAAGTAAGAGTTAAGCTGGTCTAAATTACTTATTATTGCCAATATCATAAAAGAATATTACATTACAAAATTTATGAAGTTCTTGAACCATGTGTTCATCCTTACGCCTATTTGCGCATACAGTTGAAAATTCAAAAACGTAAATATTTGAGCGTGTTTGTTACATATTTTAAATACCTGAGATTGCCGAGAATTGTATCACATTTCTGAAATCTTGATAGGAAAGGTGGCTTTTGAATGGGGAAAGGGTAATACAAATTGTAAAAAGGCTTCTAGTTGAAGTGTTGACGAGACATGAAAAAATGTAAAGGATGGTATCGTTGAAGAGAAGCATGACAAATCCGAAAGTTGTTGAATGAGTATGAAGGTGAATCCTTGTTATGACGCACACGACAGGAATCTTTTGGAAGAGAAATAGCCTGCGAGAGGTAAAAAGAGGAAACACATGAAATTGAGAAGGACAGCCAGAGAAAAATGCATTTTTGGAAGACGAGGAAGAACGGCAAGAAATTCCTCTAGATTGGAAATGCCTCACATTTTGTCCAGCTGTCATCTGGGAGGCGGGCTGTGTGTGACACTCTGCTTGGTCGTTTCATCTCATTTCAATTGCAGCTGACAGGCCCAACAAGCCAGTCGACGTTAGATAGGACCCACCGCCCTTCCCAAACTTCATCCTCCAAGATACTCTTCCAATTTCTATTATTTTCTCGCTGACATTATTTACATGAACACAGGCAGGCACCATTTCCCCTCCATCTACACATCTTCCTCCTGTCCCAATGGCTATTTGAATTGTATTTGGGAATTCTACCACAATAATAGCTCCCGTTTTCCAGCTACTCCCCAAACAAATGTATGAATATATTAAATAAATTCATGCTACAACATACAAATCAATGTGAAACCGAATCGTTGTTCCCCGGCAGATATTATTACGCTCCTCTGCACTTTCAACCTCAACTCTGTTTTCAGCATTCCCTGGTTGATTTGGGTAACCAACCAGTCAAATCTTGTTATATGTAGCAAAACCAAGTCTGCTACAGGTATTTGTCCTTTTCTATACCTCACACCCTTTTAAGCTTAATTCTTCAAATTCCTCGTCCTTCATAAACGCACGGCTTTTATTCCGCTCCCAACACTTGCTGCTCAACTCATTCCATTATAAGGGTGATGCTTTCTTTCCGTAAGCTGGTGCTTAGTTGAAAGGAGGAACTTTACGGAAAAAGTACAACGGATGCTGCGCTGGGTGTCTTACGGTGCCCCATGCCGATCATGATACTAAATGATATAAATAAAATGCCGTTATTTTGAATTGACGAGAAAAACAGTAAAAAAAAATTAAATACCATTCAACAATAAGCTCACGTCACGGGTATGGTTTTCAAAATTCCAATTTATTTTCAAGTACAACTTTTACATTTTGTATTTCCAGGGTATGTATATAAGTATCTATGTGGTAATTTACATAAACGAGTTACATTCCGTTATACAAGTTTACATGATTTTTTCAAGTAGTGCGGTATAATTCTTTGTTTGCATTGCATTCACGACGCCAGTAACTTGAAAATTACTTAAATATTTATACTTGATCAAATGGTACACAATTATAATTGTCTCTATATTTGTTCAAAAATGGATTACGCACGACCGGGAGGCTCATTAAACTGTACATGACTGGAAAGTTTGACATTACATTGTCGGAGTTGTTTGTTCTATATGTATGTTGTATGTATTCTCTTAAAATTTACATAGGTATGTACTCTTGTTTGTCAATATTGAATTCTGGATAGGATTCTTCCAGAGTTATATAATTATACCATCGTACATATGGAAGTAATCTGTATGCTTACAAGGAGAAGTATAACAAACTTTTCTCACACAAAATATTTGTATATAACCACACATTAAAAAAATCACACGTTTGAAGTCAACACAGTTTTGGATTTATTTAAAAAGTTAATGCTTAATCGATAGGAGTCCACAATTTCTACATTAACTTTACATTTTCATACGTAATATGCTATATGTCTTAACATTAGTAATATTGCCTTAGCTTGACCCAACAATCCTGGATTGCCGCATAAATGATATTAAGGAATAAAACAGCACAATTTGAACTGGAGAGCAGCAAACGTGGCAATGCCACGAGGATGAATATAAAATGGGATTTACAATTCGGATTACCAAGTTTCAGATTTACATATGTAGTAATAATATTAAATGTTGTATCATAATATTCACACAAGGAGTGGACTGAACTAATGCTGATTCAATCTGGTTGCTTTACAAACGCACACGGCTCTCTCGATACATTTCTGGCATACATTTAGAAACTTACATATGCATATATTCACACGGCAATTACTAAAACAGCAATAGGAACGGTATAGCTGCGAACAATTCAAAAGATTTTGCCATTTGAAACGACAAAATATCGTTGATTATACAAGGATCCTTGAAACCAGTCGAAAGGAAATTCAATTTAACCCGTGGGCACTTGAATATATTAAAATGGTTAATACAATTACAACCTACGTATGATGACTGATAATCCTCTTAATAGTGATACACTGAACACTATTTCGCAAGGTTACTACATATTACGATTACGATATAGAATAAAGAAATTAAAGATACCTCTTTCGTTTACAAATAATGTCGAACTCTGATTTCATATAAGTATAGCAAAGACTTGCTTCTAAGTAAAAGTAATATACACGCCGGTATATTAATATGTAATAAAAGTACTTGTTATTTCTCAAAACTCTTGACTCTTGTAAGGAAAATTAATTATGTAGTACTAAATAGGAGATACTAACAACATAGTTTTTAACACTACAGGACTGCATGATGACAGTACCATACAACGAACGGTTAGGATCTATTGGAACTCAGACTTAAACTAGAAGACTCACCGATTAATGGAGGGATGGAGCCAGCATTAGGAGAAGTGGAAGCTGACTTTGCTGACATGGTAGGGTAAGGACTGTAGCGGAGATTAATGGGATTGCTCATTGATCTAGCTACTGATCTTGACAAATCCGCACTACTTGTGCTAATATTTAAATTATGATTATTATGATTTTGACTGTGATGAGGAGGTGGAGGTGGTGGGCCTGAAGTTGGTGGTTGTTGCAAGTGCTGAGACTGCCCTAGGAGACCCGGAGGAAGCTGAGACAGGGCGGACCATTGAGACCACAAATGAGCTGGTAAGGGTAAAGGTGAAGGACTTCCACGAGTTGGATTAAGCGTGTACAACTGCGGAAGAGATGGGACTGAGGCGGCAGCGGCGGCTGCAGCTGCTGAATTTGCAGCAGCCAGTAAATGGTGAAGTGATGATGGTGAGGTTACAGGATCATTCGGATAACCACCAGGTCTTCCCGCCGCGTTACTCCACTGTTGATGTAACATACGAGCCTTCTCGATGGAATTCATTAAGTTATTATTGTCCATATCTAATTCGGAGAATAGTCGGAATGGGGTGGCGGCTGCCGTTCGGAGGAAGTGATGTTCCAACGGAAGCACGGAGTCGATTGGATCCCTGCGCAGAAAGAATAAACAATGTTTGTCACATCACTCGCTCTTTACTTCCCTGCATTCCCTCCAACGTACTAAAGTCTTTCCAATCCCCGGTTTCTCATCATACCACAAAAGAAGCGGCTCTGCTACTAAGCGCACACAGCCATATACACACGTTACTAAACTCACAGGCATACAAGCACATATTGGAAAGCGCTTATCCTAGTATGCTGAAAGTACTCGAAGCTCCTCTGTAAGTTTTACTGCTTGCCACCAGTAGACACATACATGTAGACTAATAAGCTTCAACATTCTACACAGACGAGTCTTTTGAATAAATTTTGCTGTTAATGATTTCTTCAATCGGGGCAAAAAATAACGAGCCTAATAAAAGCTAAGAAGCATAAATATAATAATCATTTTTCTATTAACAAAATCTAAATTAACACTAAGCTAAGAGCAAAAATGCATGCTTCTTAAATATAATTACAATGTGATGAAACAATTACCAAAGGTATTCGAGCCAAAGTAAGAAGCAAGGAGTGCAACTTGGAAGACCTCATTACACGTACAAATTACAGAGACCTCTAATAGTAATCGACATTTTGGATCATTCAGCGTAAGCATATCAACAAATCAAGAAAATTGAAGTAGTTTACGATAAATGAGGTAGAAAGCCGATGGAAGCGAGCTTGATTAACTGTTTTTCTCAAATAATGGAAGAGTAGGCGTAGTTGAGTACAAGATGAGAGAACATGTGAAGCACCCAAGCTTCCAAAACATTTTCAGGATAGCCTCCAAGAGCCGTTTAAATGTACTGCATTTACCAGCATATGCAAGCATGACACCCATATAGATACATCAAACTCACCTATACGTACTCCAATATGTACAGAAACAACAACAAACCGACTACTCATTCGGAACTGCGATGATGTCTTATGTATTTATATGGGACAGTATATAATCCGCCAGTCTATATACTCCAATACTAATATAGACCCAACTGTACAAGTATTAAGATCGAACTAGAAAGATATAATAAGATTGGAAGAAGTAAAGTTTGAAAGGTAGAATGTAAGAAGCCGAATCGGAGCCGGATCTGGGTTTGAGTGCGTTATGTGGCTTGATGACGGAGGTTCAACGCCTTTCTAGTCACGAGCCTCTGAATTTATGACTCTGAATCGGGGCATTATTAAATGAACCAAAGTATATGAGCATTTACACGAGACCATCGGCTGCTCACAATATTTTTTTCCAATTTGCCCTCAAAAATACATTTTCATACTACTACTCTTGATATATATTGTTGTTATATTGTGACTTTACTTCGCACGGTCCTAATGTATGTAAATGCACCTTCGTTTATTTAATATGCAGTTGTGAGGGCATGGGGTAAGTATCGAAATCATTCCGTCCTTGCAAACAAACGAACGATATCAGAGGGCATTATTTTACTACATGCTCTCCACATTGGAGAGGAATAAAGAACAGAGCTTAATAGAGATTTCGAAACTACTAACACCTTATATACTTGGATATCTCTCGACAAATAATACACTCTACAAATGCAATACATTTTCTCCATCTCCGCACCAGCGAACTGAGCCATTAATTTCAGTAATATATATTTCCCGTGAAACTGCGAATTACGTTGGCTGTTTTATTGACGCCAGGAGAAGAGTAGAGAACATCCATCAGACCTTGTCATTTCAAATCCTCGTTTCTAATTCAGTTCCAGCTATAGTATAACACCTAAAAAGTACACTCATTTCTCATTCGCCTAAGTGCAAAGTTTAAGAGTTGTAAAATACCCGAATACTTATGTGTACGAGTCCCTGTTTGCAGACAGCTTCACTATTTCAAAGGAGAGATGGAAAGACTGCTTTGCCCAATTCGGAAATCGCGCTAGGAAATTGAGCACCTTTTCCTCGACTCATCTTTCATTTTCGTTCTACATCCAGCCCATCAGCCCATCGGCACCACAAATTATTACCTATCTTCTCGTCTGTTCGCCAAAATAAATGGGTCTCCACGCTCTCTCCAACACTAAACTAGTTTACTTTTCGGCTATTATTTATCTCATTCTCTATACCTTAACGTTAATTTTCCTCCTTTTTCTTCGTTTCAGCCAAATCCATTTTATTATTTCATCTTCCCAATATTTGTAGGTAACACTCCCTTGGAATAAACCCACTAAAGACTTAACACAACAGCTGCTTCGCTTGCACTGGAGTACCTGCTAGCATTACTTTAACATTACATTTTAGCAATACATGTTTAAATTTACTAATTCATCATCATAGCTCACTTTTCATTGCTAGCTAGACGACGTTCAGCCCTGGGCGAAGCGGGAATAATGTCTTGAAATGCACAGTTTCTCTTTACATTACAGCACTGAGTCAACGGATGGAAACAGTTTCTAGTTTACACTCTCGTGTAGTAATTCTGACATGAACCTTTTTTCTGACCCTACTTAGGTCGATTTACCAATTTATCAAAGGTGAAAAGGGAACAAATTTTACAACATTAGTCCTATAATTAAAACCGAAACAATGTGTAGAATTTTACGGAAGGTCGTAAAGACTACAAAGCTCATAGTAATAATTATTTATCACCAAAATGTACACATCTATATACGGTACCCAGTGTAACCTGTCTATATGCAGGGACTAATACACAATAATATAATAACTAATAATCATCTCACGTTAACTACCAGTCCTTATGTAAAAGATTGTCGGTATATACGCACCGCATTTATTGCATTATACTATACTTTGCTACATTATGCATAATATACACTTCATCCATGCCAACCCACGTTGGAAGCTTATTAGCTACAGAGAAAACAAGGGTTTATTTTGACGGCAGACAAAAAGGTATAATAACTGCCTGGGACGATGAAACTGCAGAAAGAAACTTTCGACACTCGGACTCATGTGTGTGTATACGTTTGGCCTCTTTACGACCCATCCAAATTACCAAAAGAGCCGATACTTAAACTACCTGTAAGATCCTTGTCACCCTCGTCAACAATTTACTACTTGTATGCTATAGCTTACTCATTGCAATATTTACAGTTTATTATTTCCTCACGAGTATTTAAACAGGATAACAAAAAATTTAAGCATATAAGCCGACAATATGAGTTATACTATGTCACTACTACATATACAAGTTGGAACAAAGTATCAACCTGCAACAATTTCTCATCCTCTCCATTACTCCAAAATATCTACATAATTTTTATTATTATGATTACGTATAACCCTTAAAAGGCACAATTTGTGAAAACGGCTATTCACTAAGGTTATATGACTATTCTAGTAAGACGATACATTGGAGAGGTGCATTTGCAACTATATCGGATACATCGTGTTTATACATATATAGTTGTAATAGCTGACTACGCAATTCCTTTCTTGTGAAAAGTATATATATGCAACGTTATTACGGGTTAATGTGGCTATCAAAACGAGCAAGACAAATTAAAACCGACTTTGAAATTACTTTGCAGGCTTTAATGCTCCCGGCTGTGCGGTGGTGTGTGCGTGAGTGGGTACTCCTATTGTTGATTACAGTTGACGAAGTAGGAGGAGGGGAAAGAGTAATAGTATATGTATGGGAATGTATGATAAAGGGATGCCTTCAAAGCCTCATAATTCCTGTATGCCCACAAAATTGTGCTCACGAAAGGCTGATACAAAAGAAGTCATTTTCTTTTTCTGTCATTCGCGGGGTATTTCGCACATTACATAACTCATTATACACAGTGTTCGCCCATAAATATAATTTACCCAATGTCAATAAGCAACCTACAGGAGTAGCTCCAATATAAAAAATACACATGTGAAGTGTTTTCAAACTACATATGAACACCTTCACAATGCACCTTCTTGTATTATTCTATGACCCTGCAACTAACAATGTGTCGTATGTGGAGGTGATTTACAGAAAACTTCACACTAAAAACATGAAAAGTACAAAACTATGGTCCTTTTGTAAGGTAAACCCGTGTGTTTGTACCTCCAACATTGTACACTAAAATCCACACATTGAACATGTTTGGAAGACATCAAGTTGTGGCAACATAAACATTTTAAAATATTATTATATACTAGGAGCATACATCCTTGACTATGATTTTCTACACCTGACGCCGGCAGGTTCAGGTTTTAGTAAGTCTACAACAGTATCTATATATAAGTATATACAATAGTAGTAAACTATGTAAGTAGTAATCAAATACATACAGGTAAAAAGAACTTTCGTTGTACATACTATGTCGACAGATTTCGGGGATGTAAAATAGTTGTGGTAAGCGTTCGGTATGAAAATCCATAAGGAAGCATTATGGGTACATAAATTTTAGTAAAATATCATCTGCATTATAAGGCCACTAATTTCTGCAAGTGTTGCTTAAGGTTCCTTACCGAGGTCTCACACGTTTATTTATCCCGTAGCGGTAATATGCTATGAATGCAATTTGTACAAGAGACAGCAGCAGCAAGACGTAAGAAGAAAAGAAACATGTTACGTGGCTACTTTAATTGCGCTGTTAAATCTGCATTGTGAATTCTGAACACAAAAAGACTAACCTTTTACTGCTAAATTGTTTCTCACATGCCGCGTCTTTGCTAGAACGTAAACAATAACAATGTAGACCTCATGCTACTTCCCTTCAAAACTCACTTTTCTGAATGTCAAAAAGGAACGGACACTGTTTTATGTGATAGTTCATCCGTAGTCAGATCCTTGTAGAATAGTGATAAAAATACAGTACAAGTGGTACGGAGAAATACTTCGCATAAAAACTGCTGTATATGTACATACGTATACCATAATAGAAGTTTCTTTTAAAATTCACTAAAATAAATCAGACAAACAATTCTGTTAAATTAAAAACAATGTTTAAAAAAGAAAGAAACTTATACCTGATGGTAAAAAAAATTACAATTAAAATTGCTAACGGAAACCACGGAAAAATGATTAGGCAACGTTACCCACCAAAGTTAATTACCTGCTCCAACGAATCTCACAAATATTCTACTAATTCGTGGAAAACCTTGATTACAAGAATTAATTAAGTCTAAAGGATGAGCAGAAAAAATTCCGCGTCTACACATAATTGCGAACAAATGAACAACAAAACAAGATGAAAATACTTCGTTCTTAAATTAAGGTGAAAATTCAGGTATACAACTACAGATGTAGTACAATTCAGTTGTAACCGATTTTTATAACAAGAGAGGATTGAAAGAAAGTTAAGTGTTTGCAAGTTTTAACTTTGGTGTCATTACCTAAAGCAAATGTTGGCTAAACCACGAAACGAAATATCACAGTCTCACGGCTCAGATGTGGTACGAAATTGAGATGAAAGGAATGGGATAGTGCGAATCGGGCAGATTCTTTTTGAGAAGTGCATGAAATGACACCAAACGTTTTTTGTAAAAAAAAGCCGAGAGCACACAAACCAAGAAATTCCCCTCGAAAAACACACATGGAGAGATCAATGAGTGTGATGAAGCCAGCCTGAAACGCTTGGAATTCGAGACGGTTCGTTGACGTTCAAAATCTACGTGGAAAAAAGCAAGAATGTTCAATATAGCGAGAAAGAAAGGAGCACAGCCAAGACAGGAGGAAGATGGTGGAAACTCCATCGTGAAAATCGACAAACAACCGTAAAGACGTAGACATGGTAAGGACTTAAGATACATGCATCCGCAAGTCAACAGACTATATGTACATCAAGCATCTACAGACAACGACAATTACTACGTGAAGCGGGAGGGAACATACGAGGTCGACTCGGGAAATTGTTCGGCTTTCTTTGCTCCGTCACAAAGTACTATATACTACTGCATACTGTAGCAACGAGAAGTGTTGCATGCTGAAGCAAACGCGGTAATCTCTTCTTCGACGCTTATAAGCTTAAAAATATATAATCAAAGGAAATGTGTGTCTGTCGCCCTACCTGTCAAAGTCAGTGAGTCGTGAAGAATCCCGAAATCCTTTGGCAAACGGATTGCTGTCTATCTTTAGCTTAGTTATCTGGATAAAAAGACAACAGTTCCAGTAATTAGCAAAAGGGATACAATGCACACAAAATCATTCTATTAACCACCACATTTAAAAGATACTGCTACCAATTTATATGTAAGTATAAAACAATATATGGTATTATTACTTAAAGTAACTCCGAGTATTTAAAAGGAAAACTTTGAGACAATACTATAACCCCAGAGCTTCCAGTACATGTAATGTAGATACAGATAAAACTAAAAGTTACATATCTGAAGTAGTATAAGTAATGCATATACCACGGAAGTGTTATCTTGGGTAAACTTTTTCTACTCACATTTTTCTTCACGCATCATGGGTGGCCTTTGTTCCTCATTTTGTCGAAACACAAACAAACGTCGGAAAGTATCGACTCTGACACTTGCTTATTTCTAAATGTGTCATGTAATTAGGATTCTCAAGGAGGTCAGCAATGCAATTTACATTTACAGTCATTGGGAAATTCCGTATACAGTTCAGTGTATCCACATAGAGATACAATAACTCCTGAAGGAGGCAAACGACACTTTTCGTGTACCAAAGAGTAATTTAACTCAACAGAAACTGCCTTCTAAATTTTACACGACGGTACCGTAAACAAGCACAAAACATTTGCACCCTGGTTTCTCCTGCAATTACGGTCATTTGATTTCGAAATTTCAATTTACGATTATTATCGTTTATTGCTCAGTTCTGATTTGCACTTCTTTCTGTGTATTATATAAATTCTATAATAATAAATAATAACCCTCGGGGCCTCCGGAACTAATCGAGTTTATTACGTTTGCAATGCTAACGATGTATTTATACCTGCATAGAATAACAAAAATTTCTCCTAGTGTAAATATTTAGAATTTTGTTTCTAACACCAACAGCAAATGATTAACCATTACCGATTTGGAGCATCTGTAAATCATGAGCCTCTCTATAGAGTTAATGATTATTTTGTTCACTTGATTAGTGACAACCATCTAAATCATAAAGTTTATAATTTGTTTACACCAGCGGTGAAAACATGGAACAGTCAAATGTTTTGTCCCCATTTGTAGTATCTATTTATTAAGGAAAGCTCTTCAATGTAAACTAAACCTGCTTTTGGTTATATGGTTACCTATAAAGATAGTTTCTAAGAGGTTGAAACCAGCTGTACATAGGTTTTCTAGTACTAAACGGCAGGTATAAAGACATAAAACAGCTACATATATGGGGTTCCATAAGTAAAGAGAGTTGATCGGTACGGTAAAATATTACGGACAGTATACATTTCAACGGTTATGGAGAAGGATTTAAAAGAACTTGAGCCCTTGAGGCCTTCAAGGCAGTCCCTCATAAACTATACGACTTTCAAGAGGGAGCGATTGCTATTGCTTGTTTTGCAATAAACCTGCAACAGTAATTCACCAAAAATTTGGAATTATATTTCAACGGGCAGTAAATCAAACCATGTAGTGCCAGGACCTACTAAACTTATATAAATATAGCTAGAATATTGTTGTTACAATAAAGCACAAATTACATGACGTCTTATTACAAGGACCAGGCTTTAAAAATTTTGTCGCTGTAATAATAATATTACTTGAAGTACTTATAAACCCAAACGAGAGGAGGAACAAAGGCCATATAATAGTTTACCAGAACAGTTCCAGCACTATTGTGGTATTATTAATGTCATAAAGAGTTTAGTATGGTAGCAGCAGAGCTCAGGAAAAACAGTTAACTACACTTTGTACTAAAGATATAAACACTCATATATATAACTCTTTTTCATATCCATTTGGAATCTAGACAGTCTAAAACTTACCAATTGATTCTGGTAGGCGGTGACGGCTGTAAAAACGGTCTCAGGAAAAATATACGTTCGGAATTTTTCCCCTTCTAGATCAATATTGGAATTGCCCGGAACAATTCCTTCCCTCCATTTGACGAGGTGAATTCGAGGCTGGTAACGATGCATCGAGTTGAGAACAATCTGTGACACAAGAAAAACGTCCATACTGAATTTAAATGTGTTTGCTCACTTTCCAGTCTTTTCTCATACATTTTATCATATGATGTACATGTTTACACAACCCCAACCTTATAAAACTACATTGCATATATCTATACTATAATAAAACTTCCAACTTTGAGTATTTCAATCTCGAGGTATGATCGGAGCGTTATCGGAAAGTAATACAGTAAATATAGATGCTTTTTTGTCCAAACAAGTATTAGAACCGTGAATAGAATAGCTAATTCATTAACGAACACGTAAATATAAACTAGGATGTTTTGCAGAAATATCTAAGCTTAAACACAATATCACACAAGATTAAAAACCGCCAAAAAAGCATGCGTCATTCAGGCATGTAAAGTATTTGAGGTTAAAGCTGTCCACAGTCTTCTACAGAGCAAAAAATAAAACGTTACAACGAAAAAGAGAAAATTTTGAATGATTCCATGACAAAATATATCTGTCATCAGCATGATATTCATTGGTGTATAGAATTTCTTTATGAAGAATTTCCAACTTAAACTATCAGATGTAAGAGAATTTGAGTATTGGGTTACCCAAGCAAAGGATGATGACAAATAATAGGAAAGTAGGATCATAATGAACAAAGTATAGAAGTTTTGGTCTCATCGCCTATGAAAGAGAACCTACAGGGGAAGACAAAAACGACGGACTATAGCGAGTTTGCAGACAACATTAGTGAGAAACAAGCACAATAAACAGTGGGTTTAAAAGCCATACAAAAAAGAATGGAAAAGGAAGATCTATCTGAAGGATATAGACAAAAGGCATATAGTTAGTAACCTCCTACCACCTCTCTCACGTCACAGCTACATAAAACATCACACACGTTCTGGTATCAAGCCTTTGTCAGCTAGCCAGACTTCATGGTGGCATCAGACTCGGCACTTTTGTTTTTTGAGAGAAAAAAATCTCATCAAGATTTCTCATCAGGCATGATAATAATTTCGCACATTTCCATCCAGAAGACCTGCAAGTGTGCAAGCTTGGTTAGACAGGAGACTTGTCTAAGAATGTAGTAAATTCTATTTGACTTTTTAAATAGTATTTTCAGGACGTAGAGCTGTTGAAGCACGACCAAGCCCTTGTATATCTAAACAGATGTTCTTCATCTCTAATGGAATCAAATGAGAATACGACATCCCTAAGAATGTTTATTATTATGATAATGTCAACAGCAACAACGCCGGCTTTTCCTTCCTTCTTAAATAAAATTTCATGTCATACATGGTGACGGTCAATGTGAATAAAATAAGAAAATGTTAAAATGCTAACAAAGTAAGCAAAACTGTTTAATTATGACAAAAACAAGCAAGTCGGGGAAACAAAAAAAGAAGCGATTACAGTCGTCGTTCTATACGCTGCATGTAAATGACGAAAGTTCTAAAAACTGAAAGAAACAAGTGAAGAAGCCCATTTTTGCCATCATTCATTAATGTTACCACCTCGGCAGGTTCATTTTCCTGAAAGAGCCGACTTGTTTAATAAATGACCCTCTCTGATTGTTCTTGACTTGACTCGAGTAATTTGGTGTTAGAGCTGTTGTGAAATCTTTCGGTCTCAGACATGTGTACAACCTACCGAACGCCTTGGTGGAGCCTCTCAATCTCCACCGTGCCGTAATGTATTGATTGTCGGGTCTCTACATATACTAGCCTTATCATGGATAGCAGAACAAACAAGATCACTTGAACCTCTTCGAGCTTGCACCTCTTTAGTGTACACTTGTTTCATTAAATGTAGATATATGGTAATACAGAAATGAAGAAATAATGAATTCCTTATGAATCAGGTTACCTACCTACAAGGTTATATAGAGTGGGCATACATATACATAATCACATAGTTTTTGTATGCTTAAAGAATACATCCTCACATTCAGCTCTTTAAGTAACTATGTAATACAAATTCTGATGTTCAATCAGTTGTACCTACATACATCAAAATTTCAAGTAACGTTCCGGTCTATTTTATTCTTTCGAGATTGCTATAGAATTATGCACGTCTTTAGTCTTCTGCACACTTTTATTTTCTAGTCTTACATAGAACAGTACATACTTTGGTTTTTATTCGTGCACTTTATTATTCATTTCTATTTGAATTTTACAGTCCACAATTTACGAGCTAAAGTCGTGCATATAAATATCTGGTAAGTGAGAAAGAACGGTGGTGCATATTATATGAGTATAGTAGGTTATATAGAATATTGTGGCCATGCGACCACCCAGTTTGGAGGAAGCGCTCAGTGTTACTGTCCACTACTAAGTTATTACAAGTCCGGAAAATAAGAGTCAACTTTTACAGCAGCCTTATCAGTAAGTAGAATCGAAAACTTGCTGCAGCAAACTAGAATCATAAGCGACATAGAGTGAAGCAGAAAAGACGTCTTAGGTTAGAAGCCAGGTTACTCAAAACGTATACGACTTGAGCGACTCCTCACTTGAAAGCTATTCTCCTGAACGAGTTAAATAAAATACTCAGAATCCCACCAGCTAATTTATACCATGTTGTCCATTACGACTGTGTAAACCTACTGTGGACATTTA
Source organism: Lipothrix lubbocki (assembly GCA_034696945.1). Taxonomy (NCBI): domain Eukaryota; kingdom Metazoa; phylum Arthropoda; class Collembola; order Symphypleona; family Sminthuridae; genus Lipothrix; species Lipothrix lubbocki. The sequence goes on along the minus strand of JAQGAK010000026.1, from coordinate 67,038 downwards.
TAGAGGTGTTTGGAATGCTATCCTAACAACAGAGATTGATCATCTGCATAATAATGGGAATGTGATGTGTCTCTGATACGTCCAGCCTCCACAGCTTCCAGCTCTATCACCTCTCCGCCCTCAAGTCCGTCACTCATGTCTCTGTTTAATGCTTGGACCAGTCAGTTTACAAACTGGATAATCTCTCTGATAGCTTACGTAATACCCTCAACTACTCTCATATCATGTTAATTGCTCAAATTTGTTATAACAGATAATTACATCGGCATTAATGATAACATTCAGCCATTCCAGTTAAGTCCCTTCTCACCCCTTCACAATAACATTATTCTCTGCTTACCAAGAGCTTATTTAATCTTCCCATCAAATAGTTAATTCTACATTGCATTTTCCATAGTTAATTCATTATATATTTGACATAACTTAAACCGATCAACCCCCAATAGCCAAAATCTCTAAAATTGAAATCACGAAGCCACCAGTGTAAATATCATTACAATTATTTCATAAATTAATTTTTTTAGATAAAATTTAGTTAAAATTCAAATAGTTCTAAAATTATGCAATTATATGTAAAACATCTTAGTTCACTCGTTTAAAAAAGTTATTAATAGAATTTGCATATATACTATATGCAGACATTGTCGAAACATGAAGGGAAGATTAAAATGATGTAGTCAAATAAGCGTACAATGGTATATATGTAAGGAAGAACAAAGTGTAGAGGTAATAAAGCAGTAGGTATATATAAGATACACAGTGAGGATATATGTTGCATTAGTTTGTATGTTTGTATATAAAGAACCCTTGTTGAAAAGCTACGTGGTTCTTGTAACATAATGAGATTGAGAAGTTTTATACACCTTCCTTTCTACTGATTTTATAAGGTGCCATAACTTGTCTCGTATTACCACTGCTTGACGCTTCTAACGAACGACAATGACTTGAAAACTAACGACATTCTCATCCTCTGGTCATTCCCTTCCTGATTTACATCTGATAAGAGTTTGCGATAACAGCCACCAACAAACTTGTATAATTTGTAGTCGACTCATATCCCATTATCTAGTTTACTTTACTTTTTCGTTCCTGCATTGTAAATAGTACAGTCGTACTTATGTGAGCTATACACACAGAATATATGTGTTAATGTATCGTCTTCCAAGATATTTTCTGGGCTACGGAGTATGTACGGAATTTACCAAGTATACACACGCGTAACTGCATAATGTGCGACACAAATGTAGCAACATTTCATACTAAATGTATGCCTGGAACTAAACATGACCATATACATACAAGTTGCATTTGCTCAAGAAGGCAATCGCATACCTTACAATTATGTGTGCATTTTATCTAACTATGATAACAATGTATGTATACCTGCAAAACAATATGTTAATATATACAGACTAAACCTTAAGAATGATATGTTCAATACCTACACCTACAGCATGATGACATCAAAGACCAAGTCCAACAAATATAATTTATGGAATTGTTCTTTCTTTTACTTCTATTCATGAAATAATATTATAATTTTTAGGCAAAGTCCAAAGTCGCGCCTAAAATCATGAATCCTCTCTTCCGTTGTTAATTTGTTGACAAACTACAAAGTAACAACGTAACATATGACAAGGCAAAACTGTCAAGAAACTTCATGCCTTGAGTAAACAACTAGTCAACTACTAATTTGTCATTACTTATCGTCGGATTATTTACGAATACGCCCAAAAAGATAAATCACAATTAAATTTTCTGCCAAAGCAACCCCACACTCCCTTATATGCAGAAGCCAACAGGGTTGCACAGATGCAATTTTTAATAAGGAGCACCACTGTGTACTCTACTTTCATTCTGAATGACACAAATATCAGCCTCTAGTCGCCATATCAATTAACACATGTAAAAAATGCTATTTACCTGACCGTGTTTATCCATTTCATTGTTGGTTAATTTGACTTTTTCAAAGGTAACCACTTGTTTTCGGAGCTGTTCACCAGTGAATGGAGAGTCTGGATGAACGTAGAGTCGGGCTGGGGCGGGAGGATCAGCCTTCCCCGCCACTAACCAGGAAGATCGATGATAGGCATAGCGGTACCTCTTATTATCCACTGGGATGATATCAAGGAGAACGGCATACCGTTGGTCCGGTGTCAGTCCTGTGAAGGAAACTCGAACTGTAGGGAACATTCGTCTATTTGGAAAAAGAAAACAGGAAATTGATAGTTTTTTATAAATGAAAAATCTAGTCGTTCAGTCATGACTAGCTGTTGTTTTCATTAACGATAATAATTATGATCATCAATGAATCCACCATCTTTTTGTGAGAAGTATCTATATGATTTTGTATGATATGCAATAACCCAGGTAAGTAAAACCTTTTTATGTTGCATTATTAGCTCTTATCTCAATCTAATAAGCGCACATGCAAGGGAAATGAGTAAAGGGATGTTGAGAAAGGCAACAATTCGCTTGTGTTAGTTAGACAATGATCACACAAGGAGTATATAGAGACGCATACAACAAAAAAGCCACACACAGCCTTCGTCACGCTCACATTGTTATTGCTAAATTAAATTAAACTATTACGAGTCAGCTTGTATAGCTCATTTGAAGCTGATTGAATATATTCACGGTGCCTTTTCTACGCCCCACGTATACACACTCCTTCAAAAACCAATGCATTTGTAACCAAAGAAAAACTTGATGAAGAGTCTTAAAAGAGCTCCAAGCTTGAAGATGGGGCTAGTGATCGGAATGATAAGCCTTTTCACTTGTCTTTCTACTACATAATACTCTCCTTTACAAGGAGGGATACTAATGGTGAACGAGCTAATTTGACAAGGTAAATTGTTACTAGATGATACAGCAATATTTTCTCCCTTTATATCGATTCAGTTTTGCTCTGAAGAAGTCAATGAGCACAACTACTATGTATGCGGTTATATGGAAGCTAGAGTATAAATTAAGTTTTTCCCTTATAGCTAGGTTTATCTCACTAAGTCAGCATTTCTGTGATCAAAACACTCTGCTCCCTTACAACCATAGCAGTTCTAAATCATGAATAGAAATCATACCACATTTAATAGGTCTTCAATAATAATAGTGACAGCTCTTACTATGTACCTTTTTCAGTCTACCACAGTAGTAGTAATTGTGCAAAGAACCGCGACACCTTCTTTCTTCACGATTTTTAACCTACCAGTAAGTAACACATATATGTATAAATACATTACAGATAGAACTGACATGTGATGCGCAAACTAGTGTTTAATTTTGTTTAGCTTATAGGTTTCAGAGGATACAACTGCAGTATTAACTTCGTTAATACACCCCCACAAAGGCACAACTTAGGTGAGCTGAAGCTTAAAAAGCATTACTATGTATGCATGTGTAGGAAGTTGTAATGTACACAGCCGTACCGAAGTAGCTCCTAAATAACAACAAGACTTTGTTCGGAGCGTCCCGGGTGCATTCATTCGTACCTTCTGAGCATTTCAAGACAAGCCTGATTTCTACACATCAAATCATAATCGTGTTGTGGTGTCAAAATAATACTTACGTCATTGTGTGGCATTCGAGTATGTTTAGCAACAATGCACGATCGCTTACTGTTGGAAATCGAATGATACCACTTATTGCACTTACAGCTTACACTGAAACTTGGAACTAATTGAACTAAAATGCTTTTCACCATTTCTCAATATACAGGTGTTCCTCTAGTCCTGGAGCATTCTTCACGAAGACCAAAAGCACCTCATACTGCACAGGACAATAACGGAAAAGAGAAGTCATAACAAATCCCTTGATTACAAATGCTAGCCGAACACCGTGTAACTTTGACAGTATTCTAGTATACTACTGTACAGTAGTAACTACGGGTGCTGACTAAAGAAATATGTAGTTTGCGTTGTAGAGGAAGTGTAACCCCTACCAGAACAAGGGATGAAGAGTAGGTAAATATAACATTAAAGCACAGCCGTATCCAGTAACTACCATATGGACACCTAGAAGGTTTGCTTAGTTGTCGCTTGTTACTGCCTGACTGATGCCATTACAACTCTCCTGCCTCTGAGTTAAATTCGATTACCATGGTGGTAGAGACCTGTTCCGCCACATTGATCCTCAAATAAATGATCTGTCAGCCATTTGCAACACTCGCAACTCAGTACCTACTTTGGCTAGAAATCCAACTGAAAATCCACTGACACTGCTATCTCTGCGAATCTATTTTCCTGTGAGAGAGTTTTTGTCACAAACTTAAAACTAGTGTTTAGCCTAAGTGTGAATTGTTCACACCATCGATTATTTGCCAAAACAGTCCATACATATATTGCATTCCACACTCTAAATAATGCCACACATTCATATTAAACAATAATTTGCTGTTGATATTATACTCCCTATCCCGTCTCTGGTTGTTCACAGGTACAATTTATTTCAAGAAAGGTGCCGTGTCGATTATATTATCTCTAGAAATGGCATAAGATCGTGCGAATTGCTACTACGAAATTGATCCCTATCGGTGTGGCAGCGAACATATTAAACTCAGGTTATTGTGCTCACAAAGGCAATCTACGAGTACAACACCTATGCAGTCTGGAGCGAACTCCAGACCTGAAAAACAGTTTACAAGCAGTTAATACTTCGGTAAAATATAGGTATTCCAGAGTCTTAACATGTGTTCTAGTGTGTATATCTACAATATATGTATATCATTTGCTCAATGTCATTTATAGTTAATACTGGACTTATATTAAAACCTTATCTCAATACTATTCCATTTCTTGTAGCTATTAAGGAAAAAATCTTTTACATGTAATTTCCAAGCAGATTACTAGTGTAGTATCAAAGAATAAAACGACTTATTACAAACATTGTTTTTACCAACATATCACAGAAAGGTTAAATGCTGTGAACAAGATTGTGTAAGCTGTTTGAAGTCCGACTGTCGAATTATTCCCACAACACCGTGAGGATATTACCACTGATAGGTATATACCAAGTATAATGAGCATAAACAGATGTATACAACTATAATTACTGTAACTGCTCTGTATATAATCTCAGGATACAATGAAAATAAATGTAGCAGTGGCAGTGAGTATAACAAACCAAGAATTAGATTTGTATGTAATTGACGGACTAACGCGGAAGTTTCCATCAGTGTGAATCAGAAGTTTTTGTTATTTATTGCGTCATTTTATTGCATGATAATTACATGTTCATACCAAAGATTTCACAGATAGAAAGAAATAAGAATTTAGTTGAAAGAAAAAATAAACCCTCGAGATTTTTCGTTGAATGTTTCCATTCCTGTTTGCTTTTACGAAGGCGACCATCACACATAATAATAATAAGCTAGAAGCAATAATCATACCATCTCAAGCAAAGACATATTCAAGTATGTACATAACTGTACAAACCCGCTCTCGTCCTTTTCACACAAAATAACTGCTCGAAGGCAAAGCAAAGGAAATGAGTGTGGTGGTGGTGAAACAGGACTTCTGAGAAATATTGTAGTATATACAACGATTAACAAAAGCTACAACGCAGCAAAAACTTTCGGAAAACTTATACGCAATCAAGTTAAAAACTATTCATTAGATCAAAGGTAATGTAATTAGCACGATTTTCAATTAAATCTGATATAGTTGACGCATGCAATCGGCAACCAAAGTCATATCAAAAGGGGCCCGAGCGAGCATTAATGGAAAGAAAATTGTAGAACAAGCTATATGAATTGCCTTCAAGCTGCACATTGTACTCCAAGCCCAATTAAAGTTCCTCCAAACAATCATCATGAAACAAAATTTAAATTTGGAATCCATGGATGCTGCTAACGCAACACTTGATCTTATGACCCTGCGAGGGAACCACAATTAAAGCGTGAAATGTCGAAAAAGTCAGATGTTGAGCATACATCCTCTTCAGATTAAGCATCCCTAAACATGTTCTTAAGGTCTGACGAGTAAACTGAAGCTAATAAAATCTTGGATTAAGAATTAATGCTCTATTATTGTGTCGTTACTACGTATATAATATTTGCTTGTCATTTTGCGTCTTTAGCTTACTTATGTGTAACTTTCGGAAATCCACACCCTCTTTTGCTAAATGAAATACGGACATATTAATATACGTTGTTGTTACAGAAGAAGATACCATTTGCGGTCTTCAAGGATTAAAACAATAGATAAGCTACCTCTTCATTCACCAGTATTATGTTTGGATGCAGAGTAAAGCAATGTCACATGGATATGAACGCCTACACAATAATACCTATACCTACATATCCGCATGACCGTCTGAAGTGTCGCTTTCGTCATTTAAAAAACAAGATTTTTTCCCTCCCTTTTTTGTATGTACTTCCTTCATGCCAGTTTCACTCCACTTGGAACTCCTCTTTGCCTTGCCTCACTTGCGAACTTACTGGTAGGTCTTGTGTAATGTGAGTCTGAAACTACGCTTGGAATCCACTGGAATCTGTGATAATTATTTCTTTTCCCTCTTTCCCCTACCTTATACACACTTTAAGAAACTAGCCATCTTTTCCTACACAGCAGTAGAGTACAACCCAAGTCATTATGCGCCAAAAGTACAAGCACATTATACGTATGCAGCGTGTCTTGAACTTTGGAATAATGCATGCAAATGTGTGAAGCTAGGTCGTCTATGAAATAAGAGTCAAATGTTTTTCTCATATTAACTCTTTTAATAGTAGACGCTACCCAAGCCATAAGGTTACTTGCCTAATTACAATGAGCAGCCTAACCTTTTGGTCGTGTAGACAAACTCAAAAGCACGTTTTTGTAAAATTCTTAATTTACAGTACTTCAGGAAAAGTAGTTTTGGCTGACAATCAACCACGCAGGTTCTTGGTTAAACATAACACGTATATTGCGAATGTACTTGCAGATTCCAATAATATTATGACTAAACTATACACTGTGTGTCCTTTGTTACTTTAAGAATCCCGATGAAGTCTCGTAAAAGTGAAACACTGGCAACAGAAACAAGCATAACATGAGATAAGTGAGGGAGCTCTCAGATCTGTTTTCCTTAACCAAGCAGGGAATAGCGTATCTAGTCTAATAACAAACACCCATTAGTGTCTCGTACCGCCTCGTCTGTATTCGTTAACTGCTGATGATAGTAAAGCCGGAATTCATATGGAACTAATTGTGATCGAAATGAAAGGCAAGAGCATGTGAACTTTCAGTTCTGATCCTAATCTATTATCCAGCCTGATTACAAAGATGAAAATACCCGACTGTGTGAAACTACACAAGACATTTCAAGTTTTACAGTAGAAATGAAACAAGTTTTGCCAAAACACAAATAAATTCCGATTTCAACGGCTCATCCTGTCACTACTAATGCCCTTTCATCCCCGACGTATTCGAGTTATCTCCTCAAAAACATAAGAAGCATAGAAAATCTTCGTGTCTGTCTTTCTGAAATGACAAGTAGGTACTGTGTATAAATAGTTGCTCGTTATAAAAAAAATTCGTAATTATACAACAACAACAAAAATAATTCTTGAACACCAGATAATTGTTCTACAATATTATAAACGAATGTGTTTACCCCATTTAATAAGTAAACCCCTTCTGTATTTAACTACATCAAATTTACCAATTACTCTGATATAATTGGTATTGTAATTTGAATTACGCTAGGTATTAATAATTAAAATCGAGTTCACTTTGGTTCGCTGCTAAAAACATCGATGGAAGTAAAGAGCCAAGGCCCGTTTGTTTTAATCAAAATAAGACCGTACGTGTATACGTAGGGTTTTAAGACAGAAAGAACTTTCGACACTCAAAGATTTATCTAAAGATAGCCACATTTCATTTTATATAGATGAAAACAAGGCTTACTCTGAAATAATCTCATCATGCCGTTCACATTTATTCACAGCGGTTGCCCTCATCAATCAACAAAAACCAACTTGTAGAAGGAAAATATTTAATATTTTGCTTGTCAACCTCCAGCTAGCAACTCTAAATGCAATTGGCAGCATAAATAGTATATTGTTCGTAGGAACACTAACTACAATTTATATCTCACTTCTATTGGCCATCAATGGCAACGTATAATACCAGTGTTAATAAAATGTGTTTGTAAATTGAACAGTTGGCGAGTCACTTAACAGCTACAGATATTTAAGTAATGAGTATTCCCTACTGCTCAATCAAAGCATTATGAAGCCATATGTGTGGCTTGTAGCTTGAATAGCAATAATTACAAATACTGAACGAATTCAGTTTTCAATGGTTTATAGATTATAGCAATGTAAGATGCAGAGAAACAGAATTGAAAAGTGCAGGAATTGTCAATACGATTTCTTTCCCACTGGAAGGATAGAATCAACAATCGTTATTTACGAGCAGGTCAGAAAGGTGGTCACGGTACTAACATTATTACGCACACATTTACATTTAAAATGCGACAAACAAATAATCAAATACATGTGAAGGGTTCATGGGCCAAGATTCAAAACTTTGTCATCAAGTATAGTCGTCACGTCGTCAAATACATTTCTCTATTTCTCTCTGCTATCTTTAACATACATACTAAAAATACATTATTACTCAATGAGTGCCACTCATGTTGAGTAACACACAAATACACTCCTGTACAAAGTCACAACTCATGACGGGAGTATCAGAGATGCATAAATTTGGTTACATCTCTCGCCTCCTTGATGAACAACCGTAGTCTTACACTTATTTTTATGACTTTCCAGATAAATTGAATCTCAGTTAAGCTATAAATTATTCATTTACAACCAGGATAATATGTATAATGATAAAAAATCTTCAAACATGGCTTTTTTCTTATAGTTTTACATATCTCTATTACAAGTATATTTATTCTACTGACAGTACTTATACTTTTAGCTCATAACTCAGATCGACGTATTTTAATCCATTCTGGACTCCATAGTGATGGATTGGTTTTTATGATTCAAAGTCCATCGAACAGGTACGTGATAGACGACTGACATGGAAGGTAACATATTAAAAAATATATTTTCACTCGAACACAGGAAAAAGGCATCAAAATAACATGACTAATGACCTAAACACAGAGCCATTTCGACTCATTCATAAATTCACTATTAAGGAGTGACACAGGAAACGGGATCGAGTGCACCTTATCCCAATTTCAACTTCCTCTGTTCATAGCATAATCTAAACCATAACATTTTCATGTTACTAGAAACCTATAGGAGTAATAACAGTAAATTCTGTCAATAAAAAATATCGCCTTTACCATTCTCATCAAAATTACACTTCTTGGTGCAAGTTCGTAAATCACTCTCAGGATCTGTATTAGGCCTAAGAATATTCTACCATTTTGCAAACTTGTGCAAGGTTTTTTGAGACTAAATTGTGAGAAGTGGTGGCAAAAATATTACTTGCTCTCTTTGTGTGTGGCCTAATAAAAACTGGCAGCGCATTTTTGAAACAAGCATGAACAAATAATTGCAATTAATTATATGTAGAAGCAAGTTATTCTGTAATAATTAATTAGCATTTCCTTGCCCACTTGGAATATACTTCACTTTTATTTATCATAATAAAACCTGAAGTACACGGGGATTTATATAAATGTATGTAAGTACAGCTGCTTTCCACCAACAATATGACGATTACCCTATTACGCGGCCTATAATAAAGAATTACTTGAAAGTTAGTTACAAATTCATCCTTCATCAATTGTTACTGACGGATGTTTGTTTAAATCAGTTTAAACACAGGTCCGCTGAATGATTGTGTGACGTACATATAGGTACAGAAAAGCAAAACATATGGGAATTAAGAGTCAAGAGGAAAACTAGAACTTGCCCAGTAGCATACTAACACTTGAGAGTATAATGAAACTTTAGCAATGTACCCCAATGCAACTTTATTCCAAGTGTGAGTGAATATTAGTAAACGGATGTATATAAAAGTTGCCGTAGCTGTACATAGATATATGCACTCGATGGGAAAAGGCGTTGGTCAGGCTGGAAATCAATGTGCAAACCTCGTGTAGTCTTGTCAGTGAATATGTACTTCATTTGTAGCCCGATTAGATTTGAGATTACACCGCTTTACCCATGCACTCACTAAGGCACTCGTACATACAATGAGGATTGGAGTGCATGTAATTCAGTGCAGTGACTGAGTACCCAACAAAGATGGTGATAATCAAGTTTTCATGTAGCGTGTATTGGGAACTAATGAATATCACTTGACAAGCCGGGTGTAGAAGAGAGGACAAAAATGGTCACGCAAACACATCATCAAACTCGGCTCTTTAGAAACTAACTTAGCATTGCGTATATGCCCACAATTTCTCTCTCTCTCTCCACTCTATTTCTATTTTAAAAACTGTCATGCTCAAACCCTACGCATAAAATCCACATTGAGAAAACAGCCACAACGGCTATAGCAATGTCAATCTTTTCATATTACAATCTATACAATATTTACGATGCACACAGTAGTAGCAATAGCCTTGACTTGGTTATTCTATTACTAAAGAATAATACGTGATTGCATGAAATATCTATGCTGATGTCTATAAATATATAAGTATATAAATCTAATCCAAGTGTGAAGCAAATTCAGTGTGGTCGTCTAAGCGATGAAAACGGGAAAAGTAAGTGTAGATGTTAGCACTTGATTTAAATCAAGTCGTAACTAGTCCCATAAAGATTTTTATTTTAACCCTAATTTAGACTTCCTTCGAAGGTTAAGCATATCTTTCCTTATCATAATTTCATCCATAATCATCCTCTTGCTTGCAGTCAGTATGCAAGTCCTTCCACTATATGCTTTTATAAGATTACCTCTATACGGGGTGCACACACTAACACTACTTTTCAAATTTTATTTACTGGAAAAATTTCCGCATTTCAATATAACAACATGTGTAAAAGGGGACGAGATGGCTTTTGACGTTGCCTGATAATACGTTAACACCAGGTCGCAAGAGAATTAAAAACCATTTTGCAACTGCCCTCCCGAATGTTATTTTCAGGATTCAGGGAAGGAATACGCCTGTGTAGTGTGACTTGCCTTGTCGTGGTCAACCGACCGTGTCCAACTCATGTCACTCACTGATTACTCGCACGAAGGGACATTTTTCTCTACCTAGATCTAATCTCCTTACTCGTGTTTTCTTCACTTGAAACTTTACTAACCGAACAAATTGTAATATTCTATTTATTATGTTACGTATAAAAAGATTTTACTTTAGCTTACAGCTTTATTCGTCATCAAAATATCCTGAAAGGTAACCTGAAGGAAAGGTGGACTAAAACCATCTCATTAAATGTATGCGCAAAATTAATGTGAAATAATTTCACGCTAATTTACAATAAGCTGTAAATAAACAATATTTACAAGCTCGTAAAGTATGTAACAGTAATATTTTTAATTCTGCCGGGACAACTTGCTAATCCGAAAGTCGTACTTAGTTGCATGTGTCATTCAGGAAAAATCACTTAAAACATTATTCATGTAAAGTGATTGGATCTACACAAGGTGCTCACATGTTCCAAGGCATGAGCAACCATTTGTTGTCTGAAATAGGCAGTGTGAAAAGTCAGGAACTCTTTTTTAATGTTGCAGCCGATCCAGTGTTTTAGTGTACACCAGGGCTTTGAATTCAATTGTTCACTCTCCATATGCTACTGTCATTAATTCAAGAGGTATTGAGCTAAGCATCAAAGAGTCATTAACAACAACAAGCAGGTCCCTTCCTTTTCATCCCTAATAGCTGTCACATCACGATTATTTCTAATCGGCATGAGCAATCGTCGATTTGTTTCTCAACACATTTGTTGGTGCCCCAATGCACTGCTGTCCTTCCACTCCCGATCCCGACGAACACACTAATAAGTTTCTAAGCTTGTTTTAAAATGATTTCAAGTCCAAAACGTTAGTGTAAAACATAAACTACTCCATGTAGAAACCCAAGATCTCCCAAAACCCGGTCGAAGCTTCTTTACACTAAATTCCAAATAAAAACATGTACCTAATAAAAATATTGCCAAAATTTACAGCAATGTTGTCCTAAACAGAATACATTGAGAATTTATCCGTGAAATCCGAAACTGTCCAAATCAACAAAAGTGAAATGGAATAATAGGACATAATTTTAAACGAAATTACACTTGCAATCTCCAATATGCACATGATGGGTTAAATATTTCAGACTATGAAATTCAAGAATAAATATTTAAAGCGCATTGAAAACTGCATAACTCAGCAATCATGTCTGCAAAATATTTCTCTTTATAAAAACCAATGACTTATGATATGTGTACGGTGTACGGCTTTGCCAAAAAGAGAGAAAAGATAAATGACATGCAGAAGGCATGCCATGGTGTCCTTCGTGCGTACCTATTTTATCCTCATGCTTGTAATTATGCATGGGCCACAAACTATCGAGTTAAGCAGGTCAATTTAGTCAATAAATACAAGTTTGTGATACTATGGTGCTCAGGGGCATGTCAATAAGATGCAAAGTACTATTGGAACTAACTTGTTATTCATAGACTTGTCTAATTTCAACACGGCAGTGTAGATTTACCAATAAAATAAACCGTGCGAATAGCACACATGATTTTATACTGTTGACTTTATTTGAGAACTTAAATCATTATATTTCACCATAACTTGATGTTATAAATATAACTAAACTGAGCTGCCGCAGCTTCAACAGCAATAAAAATTTTAGTACGCAAACATCAATCCTCACCAATTTTAAAATTCACTCAGAACAAAAACTATTCCACTTTAAACCAAAGCTGCCGCAAATAAGTAAAGGTTATTTCATGCTGCATTTGCTACTCAACCAAGTGCATCAATGCTTTTATAACCGTATTTGTTGATTTTCCTCATTTTATAAATGGAGAAATTAGCTCCTAAAGCTACTAGAGTACAATTAGAAACTTAAGTCCCACTGCGAGCTCTAATAAATTACAACACCCATTAACAAAACAATGTTCGAGCATATTTGCAAATGTTTAAACTCCCTGAAAACGGTGAGAGAAAAAACTGTAGGAAATTAAGTAGGCGGCAAAAGCACTGAAGCATACCACATAAAATGAAATCGACTAAAATTACACAAATGCAAATGAAGCGTGTGAAACGCAGCACAATATAACCTAATAGAAATCATAAGCGAGACGCAAACCTTCACATAAAATATTACCATGCACATACATATACCTATATCAAATATGGACGCACTGATATATATTAAATTTAGACGCACAGACTTAATGCAAATCAATGAAGTAAAAGAATGACATAAATGTGATTCTTTAATTGTCGAGAAAGATAGGCGAGGCAAGTCTATATATGCATACACGCACGGTTATAATGTAAAAGGTTAGATTTTTAATAGTTTATTAATAAAACTACAGCACATTTAGTCACAAGGGATTTTCAAACCCATAGCACCTCGTTTATTAATTCGGTGAATACTCTCACGAATCGTTAAAAGTCTTGAACTTTACGTTAAGGGTCGTATATTACTTTTAAAACTGATAAAAAAATACCACAAACCACATTAATACTATGATTTACAGTAAATAGAGTATTCAGTTATATTTAAATTATTCGAGAAATACTCTATAAAGCTTTACTGTGCAACGCTTATATTATATTTATAATTACTTTACACTTATGTATTAATTATAGATACATTTATGATCAATATAGATCTATAAGTGTCACAGCTAACTTATATGGAAAGTATGAGTCAAAGTTGTGTAAAACCTTATGACTTTGTTTATTCAAGGAAAGTCTGTAAAATAACTATGAAATGGTGCATTTACACAGTGTAAGCCCAGATGTAATTTAAATGTTGTCGTAAAATAAAATATTAAGGTGATTTAAATAATTTCTTAATGACACCCATGAATCAGAACAGCAGTAGTTGACCGACTATCGACCTTTGCCGCTATTTCACATCCATCTCAGCACCCGACTACAGATTCAACCGATTAGAACTCCATAGTGATTACCACTGTGTCAATATTTCATCCCCTCATAATAATTACATTTATAAATAATAAATGGAGTAATTTTGTTAATCACCAGCAAGTATTTTCGTTTTCAGGTCTTCGAGTTCAATCATATCCCTATTATAAAGTTACATATAAACCAGCAGTCCCCAATCTAACATATGTAAAACTCATCTATATCTTGAACTTAACATACTGCAACAAACTCAGCTTTATGTTGGTTTAACTGTCTTGAACCAAGCATTAGATACTTATTAAGCAGTCTTGAACCCAAGAGCCCTATTCATACTCATAAACATGATGCACTGTATAATGTACATTACGCTTTTTTTAATACATACCAGTTCCCTTCCAATGAAGATAGAAATGCAAGGCAGTGAGGCGTACAAAAATATAAAAACACAGGCCATTGGTACACAATGGTTTAAAACTGATTAGGAGGCATGTGATATTGCACACAAAGCCATGATTCGTACTGTTCCCTATAGAATAAAATTCGATTGACTTGTATTTGTACTACTCACTGCTAACCTATAGCAGGGAAGTAGATGTTGAATATTACTGCGCGTGGTATCACTTATGTAAAATCATCGTATGCATGTGTATTCGTGTTAATCAAGGCCGTTATTCCACAGAAAAACACGGATGAATTATAAAGACATAATATTAATGTGTAATAACACATGTAAGTACGTATTTCATGCAAATGGAAGACGTGAGTATTTTTGTGTGTAGTTATTATCGGCAGCGTCGTAACGAAATGCAAAAATCATACAAATGTGACTGTACGTAAGGAAAAACTTGCAGTGTTAAAAATTTCGTATTCAAGTTTATCACGTCTACTTACATTTAATTTCAACCTAATTATTACGCCCGTCAACAGCATTGTATTAATTATATGGTAGCAGAAGTAGTCTCAGGCAAACTAAAAAATTTAAAGTTATCTTTCCAAACAACCAAGAGGTCTTCACAGTTGTTGCCGTAAGTATTAATTTTATATTCAACATTCAACTGTATACACTTGTCTGCATTACTTACGTATTAACGACAATGAACGCAGACAACCTTCTTTTACGCTGAGGATAATACCGACGAGAATCACTCGCAAAGAAAAGTATAGCGTACATACATAGTGCTACAATCTTAAGATCTCAGTTCTTCTCGAATAAAAACGATAATTACAGAATGAGCGACAAGCATGATTTTTTCCCAAAGTACTCCTAACAAGAATACATAAGCCTATACTTTTATTCTGGCAGAGCGGATAAACTGTGTTCCTAAAGTTGTGTTTGTGTGTATTTCATTGGGGGAGTATATGCTTCAAAGTTTTGTATATCCCTATGCTCTGTATGTAAGTTCCTCGGCTGTTTCAGTATGCTCTTAATATTACTATCTGTACAACGTGAGCAGTTATAGCAAAAAAGCTTTACCATGTATAAACTACATGACCCCCACAGTAGTAGCTACACACTTACCAAGTCAAGAGTTCTCACTCTATTCAGCTCTTATTACCATAGTTACTACGGTAATTTCACATTTTTATACTTGCAGCCCCCTATGTGCGAGGGCTCACAAAGTCAATATAAGCTATAAATTAATTTTGTGAGCTATGTACACTGGGGAAATGGGTATCTCCAAAATTTCTAGCATTATTGAAAACTATAAAAGCATCTGCATAATTTTAACGAGTTCCCTCATGTACATATGTCCAGCTTTATAGCTACATAATATCGTATAATACGGATGCATACAGGCTATACTCGCCACAATAACAAGGAGCGAAAAAAAATTTGGAACTGATAATATACGCTCACTTTACAACTACAGCATGTTATACTATCGCTGAGTATGTACACAAATTTGTTCAAGGATGGAAATCCAAATACCAGTTTTATAGTTTATGGAAACACACAAGTGTTCACACACTCAGGATCGAGAGAGAAACAGAGACGGAAAGGGTAATTGAGGTCCTCGTTCTGCTCTGCACATCATAAATGAAATGACCCAGGCCGATTTGATTAGAAGGCTCGTTCGTTTCAGACATGTCATGAACTATCAACACAGCGGTGAACAATCTTGGCGTAACGAGTGTGAAAAAGCCCTAGTTCGGGTTATTCGGGTTCGGTGAAAGAGAGACAAACTAAAAGTGATGACCATTATAACTGTAGTAATATATAATACATAACATATTTATATAGGACAAGCTGTAATACTTATGTAGAGGTAAACGATTCCAAATGCATTGAGTTTAGCTTTTCCACGTCTAGTCAGTCAGTTTGTCACTGAAAAGACCGTTCACTACAGTTGACAAAAGTACTCGTGGTTCCGGAAGACTGCTACTACGCTCTCGCCCTAGCTCATGCCCATTGACGCGACACTTCCACTGGGATTACATTTCACATTTCATTTTTTCAGCTAGTCAACAACCAGGAACAACAAGGCCTCTTTTATTTCTCCTCATTCACTACTCCATCCCTGACTCTTCCTTGTTTGCATATTTATTCCGACTGTGCTAAAAATTGAAGGAAAGTATCGATATCCTAAACCAAAACCATTCCATGATATTTAATACACGGATTGTATTAGTTTCATAACCTGCAAAATAATATCTTCTTGGATCAACCAATGGTTCCACTTGACTAACAAGTAGGTAGCTACATAACGTCCCGCCTATTCCATCATAGGTGCGAGCATCAACATGTCGTAGGATTTTTGAATATCTGTAGCTTGCATGTTGGTTTTTCTGTGTCATTTTTCCTTTTTAGTTTTGAAGTTGAAAATAGGGAAATTATTAATGTTATTGTGCATTTTTATTTGTTTGTCTTTTAATGTGCTTATAGTTACAACTTGCAATATCTCCTTAACAGAAACTTTCAAATATGTCTAATTCGTTTGATTAGATGGAACAAGAAATAAATAGAAATGTAGAACGACTGGTACTACTGCAATTTCCAACTCGTGTCATAAAGTTGAACAGGATAACCTTTTAGAATACAAGTATTCCAGTTCCAGAAGTAGACAGGTAGGGTAATAAATTGGCTTACAACACTTCACATCTAAGTCAAGGCTCGGCTCGTTGCCTCAAGAGACTTTCATGTCACACAGCAGCTATAGTCAGAGTCAGAGCATTACAACAGAGCTTGTTAGCTCTATGATTCAATGAACATTATTGCTTTATGGTATGACGGCAAAAGGTGAACTTGTAATGCTTATACATACATATACACTTTACAATGATATGTCAGCTAAGGGCTGGTAATGCGGAAGGCTCTTGTAACTTAACAGTAACAACTAAACCAGTGTACAATCATAATTGAGAATCGTCAAGTGGAATCAAAATGCATTTGCAGCTCGTTAAATAAAGTGCAGACATGGATACATCATACTGATTAGTTTTGCTCGGCTAAACTTAATGGCAGTCCTGTAGTCTCGGGAAACAATTTAGTATTCTTTCATCGTGTGTCAAACTAAACAAAATAAACTATATCCCTATATCCCTTGGTTTTTAAATACGTAAAGCTAAAACGGGTGTCAGAACAACCAAAATTAATTCAAGGTACAATTAGCCGACTTCACAAACATTAAGTTCAAACTCAGTGTACTACACCATGAAGGCATCTACAGGAGTATAACGAATCATTTAAAAGATAATATAATCGTACACATGTACGTGAGAGAAAAACAGAGGCGAAACGCGTTCCTTCTTGTACTTCTGACTTGTATTGGAACAACACGCGCGTAATAGTAATATATAAAACAAGCCTATACATTATGAACCCGAAGAGAGAGAGACCAATGCTCAGAAAAAATGGTTCAAGCTCACCCCTCAATAAAATTACCAATGTTTGAACGATAATATGAGTTTAAACACGCGGCCCTGTTAAAACCACTTGTCTATATACACGTATCCAAGTGTCTTTCAACAATTCACACAGCGAAAACATCCACTGAAATGAACGGAACAAGTTAGTAATAAAATGATGAGCTACACTCTTATGTAATAGATTGTAATAACTAAAAAATAAGAATGCAAGTGTTGTAGGCAAAAGTATAGAATAGATGCAAAATGAAACGGCTGATGATTTAATGGAGTTAAACTACCGTGACTTTCACATGGAATAAAACAATTATCAACAATGGTTCTCTGCACTTTAACTCTGAATGATCTAGCTATAATCAGGGAGTACCTACGAACTCACAGAGTCAAAAGTGTGGTAGCTGAAGTAGTAAGAGTTAAATTTATGAGAATTTCTAGGAATACACATCAATGCATTCAGTTACAACTAAGTTTTTACATATGTAGAGAGAGAGAGAGAGAAAAGAGGAAGCCCACTGAGCACCAACGTAATATTTCAGTTGGGTACCGACCGACGGACGCTTTACCTTACCATCTGTTATTATGTCAAAAGTGTCGATCTAATCTCATCTTTTCCACACATTCGTTCCTTAGTTCAGTCCACTGGACTTACTAAATATCCAATGACGGACAATGCGAAAAAAATCGAAAAGGAAGTTTCCTCACAAATTCATTGCACTCCTCTTCTCAGTCGTGTATCTCTTGGATCATGATGTTTTTGGTGAGTTCATTTCAACAAATTGAATTATGTTGAGCATTTCATAGGTTTGTAAGAGTTACATTCTTCCGACTTGAACGCTTTTTAACTAGTTTATTTTGTCAGACTGTGCTGAATTTTGCAAAATCAAGATAGAATTGTAACAAAAGGTAGAAATTGTAATATCAGGGAAGAGGTACTGAAAAACTTAAAACTGCCTTCCACTACATGTTAGTGTCTAGAATACCGCAAGTTTCATTCTCAGAAAGAATGCTGAATTTATCTGTCTGAAGGCACGACGAGAGGATGGGTGAATTAACGAATGAGCGGCAGGAAAGATCTAGATCCCTTGAACCTAAAGCATGAGCAATATCAATCAAAAGTTGCTTACACAACAGTTGAAATAGTGCTAAGTTTTACGATGCGGCCCTCGTGGTCAATTTCTGGAGGTAACAACGGTTCATGAGTTCCTGTCTATTCGATGGAGGTAAGGATTAAGTAAGCAGGGCAAGGGAGTAAAACAGAGGAGAAGTCAAGATAAAGTCAGTGAGAGAGAGAGACAGAAGAGATACGACTGGAGCTCAATTATGCTGAGTAAAGGCGAGGCGCGGTGAGTTTAGCTTAGTTTTAGTGAGATTCAATGTTGATGTTCATCATCATGAGGGCGCAATTAAGTCGAACCAAAGGCAAGAAAAAGTCGGTCGGATCCTTTGCCAGAGTAGTGGCTGTGTCTTCTCAAATCATCATTTGTGTCTATTTCATGACGAAGTTTTCCTAGGGGCACCAGGCACTAGTTCGGGGTGGTTCACTTTATCACTCCTAGTCAGAGCAGTGGTTGTAAGAAGAGCACAAGACCTTTCTCTCAGTATTTACAACCTCTGAGGTGGATGAGGTGAGAGGAAGTAATTAACTTTATCACCTTCGTCTTCTTCACCTTCCTCACTGCCGTCCTCCTCTATCCCTGGTATATGTATTAATACCAGAAGAGCACATCCCACGTTTCGAAGACGCCGTAAACTATATCCCCGACTAAACTGGTACACATATCTATGTACATATATTGTTATGAAACAAGTCTATTGATAGAACAACCAAGTTTTACACACACGGGATATGTCCAGATTCATCTCAAGATACATGTACATGCATGTTCCTTGTGAACTCACTCGCCCAAAAGAGTACTTACATAGCGCTAGCAAGTGTTTGCAGCTAATAAATAGATACAAGCTTCTTAATGAGCAATGCCTCGAAAACTTTAACTCTTTCCAGATCCTATTATACTTTGAAGATGTAGTGATGATAATAATGAAGGGATTCGGGGATTCTTTGAAAATAATAATTATTATACTTAATGTAATGCAGATGTGATCTGAAATTACGGACAAATAATTAGACTAAAGGCTTGTAGTAGTCACAGAGGTAACATAACGATCGAAGTTATGAAGGTAAAAGAAGCAGAGTCATAAATGTAACCAGAAGACCCATGTACAAAGCTTGATTTCAAGCAGAAATTTCCTACAACCGCACCACGTTTCCAGTCAATTATGGAATTATGCAATTAAAGCAAACCAGTAATAATGATAACATTTATAAGCATTAAGTGTCTGAGAAGCATACTAAATCTGATATGGCAGTTGGTTTGTATATAATACAATAACAGCATTTGTACACCTAGTAATTCTACACTGTGTACATCTCATCAGGTATTTATGTAGATAGTGGATAGCATTGACGGATGAGCTGCTTAATACAAATAATTGTTCTTAACTTAATTTGAACGAAGTGTAAAAGTGTCTGTACCTTCCAGTTTTTGTGATGATCATTTCAGTGCCTAATTCGTGGAATTTGTCCCATAATTCTTTGGTTTCTAGATGGCAATTGACTAAAAGTAACTCGTCACAATTGCAACGACCCTTCATCTCTACTTTGTTCCGAGAACCCTTGGCACTTTTCTTACTGCTATGATGAACATTGTTGCCGGTGCTGGGGGCAGTAGTCTCGTCGCTGGGAGAGCTCCTTCCTCCAGGGCTACATATACCATCGTCATCGTCTTCATCCAAGTCTTTCAGACTGACAGGCGTTTCCGCCGAGGAAGATGTGACTTTGTGGTCGTCATCACAAATGTCAATGTCCTTCTCGCAGTCACTCTCCGAGAAATCCTCCGTTTCTGACCCACGATGAGATGGGGAGTCTTGAGAATACGAGTGATTGTTATTGTACCGGTTGCGACTATTGCATAGTTTGTCTGTAACAATCAACGAGAACATGACTTAATAATTATAATTACATTACCCACCACTGCAAACCTTCCTTATTTATTTATTTTTTATAATTTAGAAGAATCACTTATCATCACAAAATACTGCTAAGTTAAAATTTCATATTACACACAATCAATTTTTGGCATGACTGCCTATATCATACATTGTTAACCAGTAATTTCACAGCACACTTAATAATTAGCCAGCTTTAGCATTGCACAAGTTAAACCAACTCAAAATATAACAACGACAAGGTTCTAGAAAGATTAGCAATTAGAATTATTAGCTGTACTATTAAATACTAGAGTTTATCATTTAAATGCTGCATTCAGGTTCAAACCCATCGGATAAGACATACAAGTCATCCAAACGACTACATACAAGAACTATAAACACCATAGCCTAATGTTAGATCTATTTTTGTCCATATACTGAAAATGGTTTTTCTCTGATTTTAATTCAATCCATTTGAACGCACATAAGTACTAAAAGACTATAAAAGGTCCATGTCTGGAAAACCCTGGACATGAGGCCATAATTGGCAATATAGACGTTATTGCTAAATTTTGTCCCGATGGTCCTCGAACAAATTTAAAATCAACAACTTGGAAATCAGGTTAAAAAATCAAACATCACAATTTACGACAAATACCGGAACACACATCGTCAAATTTCACCACAAAAATACCCACAATTCCTTACCTATAGACTTTGTAGGACTATCGCTAAAACTCGGCGAAGTACTTTTATTAGATTCTTTGGACATAATTGCCGCAATTGAAAAATCCGTCGATCTTGGCTTCGTAGAAGCCACAGCCGGTGAATCATCCATTGCGGCCGGCAGCATATTGTTCGAAATTTTACTGAGATCACCAAAACCTGTCAGTTAAGCACATGCACCTTAACTTACACAATTGCAGTTACTAACCACATTGTCACATTCATTTTTAAATCAACAATTTTCAGGTTTTATAGTCACTGTGTATTACAATTTGTAATCCCCCACTGATTTGTATCCTCCTATAAGCGTATCTTGCCTATACTTTTCACTGTGCAGTAAGAATCAATACTGAACTGAAACTGGTGTGAATTAAAAAATAAAATTTCCAACAAATATTTAATTCACTCTTCGATGAATAACATAATTGTATAGTTAATGGGTTATATTAATAGTTTGAATTTGAGGGGAAGCGTCTCCCCGTGCGCACACAATTCACTTATCGTTAGTAATTGAGTTATAAGCAACAAAGTTGTCACTGCTATTAAATCCGGGCTGGTTTTTAAAATTTGTCAAAGAATTTCACAACTTTCAGGGATTTAATTTGATTGATATTTGCTTATTTATGTACGCACACATGAGAAACATGTGAACAATGATAATGGTATAGCACAAACGTTTTTGTTGACAGTGTGAAACTCGTTGAGTTTTAATTCTCCGGCCTCGCTAGTGCCTTTCTACTTGAAGTGAATATATATGAGAGATGTTGAAAGTGTTTTCCAATGGTTTGGAGTGGTTCGACTGGTGTTCGTTGTTATCTCTCGAGTACTCAGCTAGCGACTGAGAAGTTCGCGCAAGCCACATCTCGTACCGTAATGGTGTTGGTGTTGGGAAGGAACCTCGGGGCGGTGTGTATGCTGAGGATGGGCGTGGAAGAGGAGGAGGTCCATTCTCAAGTGATTGACACCAAAAAAGTGTGGGCAAACAATGGACACAATGTCACCAAGGCGGACCCAAATGAAACCGAGAACTCGTAGTTTACTAAACGAGGTTTTTACACCACTATCTTGTACATCTAACCAGTTTACATATAGTATATATTATACAAATATAACTCCCGTGAGTGTGTATATATAATATATATGTGTACACACATTTTGAATCTGTCTACCTGCACTTTTATTGCATTTAACTCTCTTCCCTTCAACATTCAAACATTTCAAAATATGAGTAATTGATTAGATAGACCCTGAAGAACACAAGCCTCTTCTGTCTTTCATCCTTTCTATACCTGAACTTCAGTCTTGGTAAATTCGCCCCACTCTGCATTTATACACTTCTCACTCCGCTTCTTTCTTCACCGTGTCCCAGTAATGTACACAGTTATGAGTGCGTTTTTATTGCCAAAGACGAATGTATTATTTATTATTAATGTTAAGCATTTGCAGCATGCTTTTCAAGAAAAATAATCAGCAGTAGCCTTTAATGCCTTTACAACTGTTTTAATTCAGAAATAAAACTGCAAAAAGGAATTAAAATCCAAGTACAATTCATTCTCTTAAATGTATTTTATAGCAGACAGTAAATTGTCATCTGAAGTACAAAAGGGTGTAAAGTTGTGAAGGTAAATCGATAATAGTCACAATTTATGACAATAAGACCATGTCAACGCAAGCAAGCTAAGAAATATTTATTGAAATTCTATTTGATGAAATCACTTACGATTAAATTAGTGGATATAAGTAACTTAAAGAATTCGCTTTTAGTGTTATAGGTTTTTGCTTAGTTTTTAGGTTTTATTTTTTCGTCTCAACTTTTATTGCAGCTTTGATTTTTTGTTTTAGTTTTTTATCACCGTAGCTGCATGCATAAGTTGCTTGTCGCAATAGACGTGAGGACGGCGAGAGATTTAAATGAGCGGATTATTTTAAATAAGTATTTGTACTTGCTAGATCATCAAGTTACTAGAAGAAGCACTGTAAATGAAGCAAAATATGACTAAATTACTTTACAGCTTTCAACTTAATAAGTTTCAACCCATCAGCCACATATCCGCATGATGCTGAGTTGAATAAACGTGTATAATACGACGTTCATTAGGATGCACAGGTACGGCATTGGTTTTATGCTGTTGCTGCTGTGTACATATTCAATTATGTTTACGAGCATACATATAGTTTTTTTATAAGGATCTTACGTCTTACGTTCATGGTTTCCTTCTACGCGTCACTTAGCTACACACCTGACTAGAGCTTCCTAAAACGACTCATTGAAAGCCATTAATTAGCTCTTCATTATGCCAAGAGTTCACTTTTCAACAGCCAACGAGAACATCAACGTACCTGAGGTAATAATCAGAATATCACCAGTACACTTAATGATACACAAGTGCTATAGAAATGTGAGGTTGGACTTGCTACCATTTAAATTCATAAGTATAAGCTCAGGGAATGTTACAAGGTATCCAGCAATGAGGGCTGAATGGAGCAAAATTAATTCATACAATACATCTCCAGTCTTACTTGACTTACTGTAACTTGCCCCGAGTCCTAAGGAATGCAACCTAAAATTATATTTATTTGTAGGCTAAGAAAACATACATGACTGATACCTTGAATTAAACAAACAAATCAATTACAGCCTTTAAAATCTTTTTCTCGTAACAATTAGGATCATTTGCATTTCTATGAGCTTTTTATTTCCTACCAAGACACAAAAACGCTAATTAATTTGATTGGTTGCAATTACAGCTACAAGGATACTACTAAATGGCTTGAATACTAACTAAGTGGTTAAAATATTAAGGAAATATATTACATTTCTCAAACTTTGCGTTTCACCATAAGCTATCTGTAGGCTACTTTACATTTATTGCATTCTGTATTTGTTAAAGTATCAATAATGATCAAAGCTGGAACAACTGCTCCAATTACACACCTTGAAGGCAAACAAATAACTGCTGGTTCTATTTAAATAACTACACAAAATATTTAAAAGCCATTTTAATATTTAACAAATGAAAATACAAGTAGAAACGCCAGATATTTTATTAAACGTGGAGTGAACTGCTTTTAAAATAACATTTGTGTAATATGTTTAGCAGTTATTTTATCATAAAATTGTGCGCTTTACTTTGCAGTTTAAACTACTTATGATTTGTTATGCCTGCAGTTTGTTGCTACTTGAAAGATTACATACCTAGGTAATTCAGTAACTAATAATAAGTAATGAGATCGTCATAAATATAATTATTTAAATAAGCAAATGATCTGCAAAGAGTAGGAGGTGAGGGAAGAGAATTTAAATAATAAAAATGTGAAGACAGAGAATTCAACAGAACTTAGATACGGGGAATTATTACGTTGGAAAATATAAAAGCTGAATTATGGTAATGATTTTTGGATTGCTTCGCCCCAAGTTTTTTCCGTTGTCTGAGTTTGGGAAAAGCCAATGGAGAGTTACAAATACTAATATAGATAAAAACTGTGGCTACAGATTATGTAAACCAATTTAGTTGGAACTGAAAGAGATTCATTATTTAGAATTCTAAACACCGTGTCAAATGGTCCTAATGGAAAAAGTCTGACAGACGTTTTACACTTTCCGGGCTGTTCGGAATTTTAAAAGCTCCCCACAGAAGCCCACACACTTGACATAGACAATTAAAAATTTAAACTGTATCACCAACTTGATAGTATTTTGATGGGAGCTAAGCTCTCAGGATATGGGTTCAACTGACATGCATTTGTGTCCGTTCAAGGGAAATTAAAGTGTGCTGTTGATGGGTGCATAGGGTTAGGTACATCGTATCAAGTCAGTCGAGGATAATAATCCTTGCATAAATATTTGGCAGTTGCACATCTAAATACAGCCTATAATCCCATACATGTAATGTCCTTGACTATATGGTGTAAGGGATGAAGATGGATTTTCAATAGCTGATTTCATGTGCATACATACAAATGTTTGTGCAACTTATTCCACACTCTTCAAGAGTGTTACCATGCTTTCATGCACTCCCTGAAAACTAATGGAAGATGCACATACAGATTTGCTCATTAATCTCTCTTCAATGGTTTGTTTGACGTCCATCCCATCATCCTATTAGGAAGCGTGAAACCATTCCGCTCACCCTTTTCGCTATGTGAGGTCCAACTGTATAACGACGATCACTCTATACGACAGCTTTATACATTTCTGTGGTTTTCCTCTAACAAACCTACAAGTGATGTCCAAAAATGTTTTAGTTTTCAGCCAAACCGCAATCCCGTCCAAAGTAACGCCTCCCGAATATTTATTATTTTATCATCGCATGATAATCTTCCCGCAAATATTTTACTTTTGCCATCTCATATTTATCTCTAATGGCATTAGTGTAACTAAATCGCCCGTAGTATTTTCTCAACCACACCGTCTTCAAACTAAATGTAGATAATAAATGTGAAACAGACTCTATCCTCCGTGCAACAACCTGTGAATATATGCATGCCATTAGATAGAGCACCTCTTCTACCTTTAACCAGCGACTTAACTATTTGTGTATAGTTGCCAAAGTTAGCATGCGAATGGTAACAAAATATTTTCCATTGACAAATTGACGTGTGACAAATTCGTGCATATCAATAGACAACATTCTGAAATACTTGGTATGGTCAATAACAAATTAGTTTACTATGCAAAGCCCTCTAATCCCAATAAAACCGTCAAGAATTAAGCAAATATTTTAACAGGGTCAGGAGTCAAGCAATTGTGCGTATAGGTATTTAACCACTTGATTTAGGAGTAGTAAATATAAATTTACGATACTCTACAGTGTGTATAGTTTAAAAAGGGTAATAATCCATACATGCATTTTCTTTAGATAGAACGCATACTGTAGTACGCTGGTCAGTGCGGTGGTCATTACTTGTATACCAAACAGAGCAGCGTCACCTCCTGCATCATTAAAGTCCAACAAATTTTCTTGTCAGGAGTTGAATGGTTTTGTGCCTCTGCATTGCTCCTTATAAATCCTTTGTGATGCTCATAGAAATGGAGAACGTAGGCATGAGGTATGTAAAATGTCAATAGTTAAAAACAGGATCATTGAGAAAGTTGAAAAGGCCAAGTTGAAAAATTTTCACGGGCAGTTGATTCTTTACGGGAGGTCAGTTGATTTCGGTGTGAAGGGGATGGAATGAGCTGGAAGTCTATTTGTTCAAAGGAGAAGGCATGTGCCCTTTTGATTAACCTCACATTTCCCAACTTTACCTTTGTGCATGAATGTGTATATTCTAGATAAATGTGCTTAAAACCAACTACATTTCAAACTGACTGAACTCATTGGAGCGCATATACTTGCCTAAACCATGTTGTATATGCATTTATGACAATAGAGATAATATAGAAGGACTAAAGACTATGCTCACTTATCAGGGTAAATCAAACTAAATACAAAAGGCAAGTCCAGACTAAAGGTGAAGTTAAGGTAAATGAAGTACCAGTGGTACAGTAGAACCTTAGATTTTTTTTCTTTTCGAAGCTTCAGCTATTGGATAAACCTACACATAAATATATCTCTATATAAAGTGGTTAATTATACATATTTTCTATAGTAGCGTCCAAAAGGTACATGTGATGATGTAATAGTATATTCACGAATAAGGAACACACTTCAATGTACAGTCTAAAATTGTAGTTGCTTACATTGAATACTGATATTTACACGTATTACATACATATGGAACTATAGTAGCATTACACGTAGTAGTATCACACTATAGTAGCATCACTGTCAAGAGGTTGAAGTCCCCCATGACGTTTTTGAAAGGAAAATTCATTCCTGGTGAGTTTTGGGGAAGCGGTGGTCTCAATTTTCAAGGTACTCGATTCTGTTATTATAGTTTCCTTTAATGCAATATATTTTCAAGCTTTGAATTATACCTGACTTTTCTCTCTTTAAAGCGTACACGCACGGATAGGTATATATTAATTGAGAGTAATGGAAGATTCAGGTATAACGTTACTTATAAAGTTGCTTTTGTATGCATGTAAGCTCTTGTATATGACATATTTGCATAATTCAATATTATTTAAAAGTATTTCCCCCAATAATTTCAATATTTTTGCAACTTATGTTTGCAAGTTTTTCAGTACTCGACGTCCGTATTGGACGACCCCAACAGGCTATTGGTAGTTGGTATGTACAAATTAAAGTAAAATACTTTTAGTTCCGAAATAGGAGTGAACTATCTTGTGCCAATCGATATTGATCTAGTTGTAACACTCGTATAGATTTATCTATTGAACTAAGTCTGTTCAACAGATCCTGAATCCAGGTCGATTTCAACGGGAAGCTGAACCGAATCACGACAATGTGGCTGACAATGTCTGACAGTGTTTGCCTAACCATCCTTTTTCCTGGTATAGTTCATCTATTATGTAGTTTTGGTGTAAAAAATAAAAGAGTAACCTAGTATTTAGAACAGAGTCAGAGAGAGAGAGAGAGTGGAAGTAAAAAAAAAAAAAAAAAGGTGGACAGAATTTCATCCAGGCCAAATGAAAAGACACTTGGTATTTGTAGGACACACACAGAAGGGAAGCAGGGAGTTTGAAAAGGGAAGCTATCTCTGTCTTGTGCACAAATAATTCTGGTTTACTTTAGATCTTCCCATTATATTAGTAGCCTAAGCTGAAATGAATAGGAGAGCAGAAAAGCAGGAGATTCGTAGCGTGTAGGCCGTACTTTGGCCAAGGTCTATATAAGCTACACGTTATACTATACTCTGAACTGCAATGTAACGACTAGTCCAGAGGATTGTTCTCGTGAACGGATTTTAAAGCGTAGGATGACACAAGGACTCGGAAGAGGGACATATAATAAAAAATAAAGGTGGAATCCTCTACACTGCACCTACATAAGTAAATACTAAATAGCTCATTGAATGCAATGGTGGTGGTCTGTCCTGTGTGTACCTTTTGGGGTACAAGAGTAACGTGTATGGTTTGTTGAGCTTTCACTGGATGATCCTAGGATTTATGACCCTGTCTGTACACAACATGTAAGTATAACATTATACACAAGTATATAAAATGTTACTAATGGTTGCATTTATAAACATTCTAAGGTATATACGTACATGCCGAATATACCGAATGTGTGGAGAACTATTAAAGCGGGATATATATGATAGTAAGCTGTGAAGCAGTTCGTGCCCATTCACAAGTTTTGGCTAGCCTAGAAAAGAAAATAGCAAAAATTATCGCGTAATTATTCTTATCTCATGTTGACGGAGGGATGCTGCTGAGCCGTTTTCAGCCTAGGTAAGAAAAATGAGCGGATTTTGACGGTTATGACCCGTCTGACACAATGAGAATGAGTAAAAGGATTCATTGTGGAATGCGATGATACGGATTTAAAGTGTTCAAGCCTCTGTTAACATTCACCATTGAATCCCGGACGACCCCGCTCATGGGATAACAATACATTATCATTAACCATCCTATTCTCTCTCCTCTACTTACCTAGACTGAAGCTCGTGTGTGTTTGTGGAGTATCCCCTAGCCCGTAGTCACCCCATATAGTGAATCGAAAGCGTCAAAAACCATACTGGCTATTATACTCGCTGGCATGCAATGTGTGTGTAGGATAAGACTACACCTTCGGGGGTGTCGGCTTAGTCAAGGCGTGTCTCAGTCAATTTCAGATTTTCACAATTTTCATACTTGTATTTCACATACTCAACTGTATCGTATTTCAAATCATCAGTGATCGACCACCAACGCTCTCTCAATGAATCTTCATTAACTTCCATTCCCTAAACAGGATAGACAGCAAGGTGGTTCAATGTAACCTTTCACAGTCAATATTTCTTTCAAAATTATTATTTACAAGCAGACATTTTTGTATTCTTACAACTATTTTCATTACAGGACTACATTGTCTTCCGATGCATCTAGTCCTTATACACTAAGAGCAACATTTTCTCAACGCATATTCGACATTTTTCATGAGTTTCAATTATTTTGTCATTTCAAACTAATCAAACACATTCTTACAACCTACAATCATCTCATCTCTATCTATTGTACATATGCACCTTAATTTATTACCCGCAGATTATTAAATTCCTTTGCAATTATTTCCTTTTCTCAATTCTGCAACCTAAATTTTATACCGGCTTTTAAACGTCTTAGCAATAGAACTTACATTCCATCCGTCAATATCTTTTGTGCAATGGTCCAACAAAGCTCTTGTGATTTCCATTCCTTATTACTTCAAACAGTAAATTCTACGATATTCCTATGATAGCAATTAGTAAATCATGATTTGCAAACTACCTTCGCAAATTATTCCTGGCTCATTTTATTTTACGAATTGCTAACTAAATATTTGACAAACAATTAGCCCCTTTTGAGGCTACAGACCTTGCTTAAACACACATTAGCAATCCATACGCGTTACTTTTGTGGGCATGGGCAGTGAATGAAAACATGTAAACTGCAGTCTCATCTCACACCTTTTATTTAAAACTCAGGGACTATCCAAAAAAATTGAATCACATTGCCATCCAATTTTTGTTGACTTTTCCCAGGAACGAATATAATGGACTGCAGTCAATTGATTTGGCAAGTTACAATAGGAAAAATAATCATCAAAGAAGATAAAATTGAATGACAGCTCGGACTGAATTCATGAAAGCACCTACGTTGTACAGTCACATATAGCTACAATTTAAAAGCACTATGCTTTCCTCATTATTTGATTACCTTATGAATTCAGTAGTACAATTTACTACTGAATTGAAGAATTTCGTTTGGAATACAACCTCTACATAATCCAGGTGGGATATACTAAATCCAAACTGTAGTACGTATGAACATTTACATAGAATTCTTCAACGTGCCTCTGGCCAATTGACTGCAAGAGCGAGGGAAATATTTTCTTTATTTTTACATAAATTACCATCTACCCTAATTTGATCTCAACGAAGGCTGTCTGAACTATCAGCACTATGCTCCTGGGAAGTAACTTATAGGGATCAATTATAATAATTATTATTAGAGATTTAATAACGAATAATAAAATAGCGTAATTTTCCTCCTTTTCAGGGCACGAACCAGTTTTGCAAGTGAAATAAATCCTATGTGACCTTATTATTGTTTATATCATTATAAAATTGTAAAAAATTTAATACGAGTGTACGTACAATCTATATAGACACAATCAGATGAGAATTTTCACTGCAGTAAATATTGTAACATGAAATGGCTTATATAGCAAACATTACACATTCCTTGAATTCAGTGAATTTATTGTGAAATATTAATAAATTATGTATGCATATGCATGGTAATTTATACATTACGGCATAATCTATCTTGCGGTGTAAGTAGTGAAATATCTGTGACTAATGTAAGTGACATGAAGAAAACTAGAAGAATGTATGTAAATCAGCAATATTTATTGTTTATTATGGGTACATTCTTTAAACATTTTTTGTTTTCTTGAATATATGCAAAAACATTTAGTTGTAAACATGTTTGATGATAAAGGCTTGACGACGAGCATATCTAAAAAGCTATGTGTGTGAACTAGTACTTAGCTTCCATTAAGGCTTCCATGCTTGAACTTGTCTCAAGATTCGGTAAGCACATACAGTGTACGTAAAGAGTAGAATATTATTATTGTTAGGATTGTCATGAATTTGACAAGGATCGCATTAGATACTAGTGGGGATTACACACATGTAAGAGCTTGTAAAGAGTCTCACAATTGAGCTGCTTTTATAAATTACCAATTCATCAGAGTATTCTTATCATTTCACTTCACAGCTTTGACTTGGAGAAGGTTTGAGATGTGAAGTGGCTGAGAGAAATCCCTTTGTGAGGTAAGTTTTGATTAATCGCTCTTCACTGCATACACACCACACTCTGTGTTATTCCATAACTACTTACTTATTACTACTACCACTCATACAACTAACTACCATTCCACACAACTTGATCATACAATAAGAGTTAACTCGGACGGAGTAGATTATTTCCTGATTGTAATACTTTCCAGCTATACTACAATATATAAGTAGATCGCTTATACTATGTATATATGAATATACTATACTACTATGTAGCACTTGGAGTACATGACTTGCATTGTACAGTGCATTTCTGGATCTACTAATCATTTATATGCACGTGAAGCATCAACACTTGTACAGATATAAAGAAACGTACTATTATGACATACGGTTACAAGAGAACTGCCGCTGCCTAAAATTGTACGGCGTAAAGTTGATCTGAATTCCTTGAATTTGCTGCGCTATAATGCTTATCATTTTGAAGCAAGTCTAATCAGCTTTAAGGTTTACTAATATGTACTATATACCTATTTTCACCAACACTAGGATTCATCTTGCGTATTCGCTGCAAAGGTTATAAAGTATACCCTGCATATTCCGAAACACGGCTATGCGATTCATATTACATACAATAACATGCATACGTTTGAATGACTAAATTTTAAGAACTTAACACATGTTGAGCTAACCGTAAATTGTGAGTGTAATACATCTACGTCAGGATTAATAAGCCGCAATCATATACTTCGACTGCAATAAGTTATCTGAAATGGAATTCAGGGATGTGTTTTAAGGTGCTTTGGGGACGATGACAGACTCCAAGGGAATGACAGGGTGAGGTAGACGGAGAGCAAGAGAGCACTGAATGTAAACAGTTTCTTTATAAGCGATGTTGTCATGACCATGTGAAAGTGTAATAGCAAATCCATACGGATCCGTTGGGGACGACAAGAGGCAAGAATAAGAGCCACTCAACAGCAACTCAGCACCTGCACGCACAACCGGAACAATTGCGCTAATTAGAAAGTGAAAAGCCCCGACTTCGGCCATTATGTGTATGCATGTAGCAACAGTCAAAATCTCAATTATACGGCTGCCTATGGCTATACCTTTGGGTTGCTAGCTGTGATGTCAATTGAGCTACTATATACATATATGTATGGTCCAGAAGTATATCATGAGGACAGTCAGATTATAAATTCAGGTCCTCTCATCCACTCTGTCATAGTCAAAGTTGAGATCGTCAAAAGTTGGAGAGCTACTCCGCGACCCTTCCCTACATATATAACTAACTGCATGCGTACCATACATGTTATTATTATTATCATTCTTTCTCCCATAGTTAGTTTGAACATCCCAGCTAGAGGCTCATTCATGAATTATATGTGTACAAGAATGAATAAATATAAATTCGCCTTTATGATCTTACCCGGACAGTTTAAGGACCATGGGCACCCGGCTGCATCCTTGGGCTTCTCTACTTTACGGCTGAATTTTGGTCGCTTTGCTCATTATCGTCATATCAGGGATAAGGCACACAATATGAGGAATGTCAGTAACCACAACCTGATCACGTGTACCCACTTTTCAAAATCAGTTTGCTCCTTCTCTATATATCTCTCTTGTTCCATCCCATTTTCATTACATATTATTTTTTAGAGTCTAAATATTAAAATGATGTTAGAATATTGTCATTCTTTCATTTTTAAATTCACTTGTCTTGAGTTCAGATACTGAAATTCACTCCACACAACCGTGTTATATCTGAACTATTTTATATAACTATGCAGTGTGACCACATGACGTTCATTCTTATTTTACTTACGTATAATAAGCATGAAGAGAAATACGTTTATTTATCAATGCTTTATTGTTATATCCCCACAGTAACAAACCGTCTTCCAAGTCACTCACACTTATGGTGTTATCGACTGATTTGACATTTGACGAAAAAAAAATCCCTATAAAAGAAGTTCATAGGTTCAAGGGCTGTTCGAAACGAAAAAGAAACCTAGGAAGAATACCTAATCATAATAAAATCTCCAGGAACCCTTTTGAAGGATTACAACACTAAAGGATCTACACGTATACAAAAGTAAACGCTACATCTGCACAATTTATAGATAAGAAAAAGAGAATGGAGATTCATATAAAAACCCAACATTCGTATAAGTACTGAAGTTAGTTTTAAGTAATTAGGATTTATTCGGAATAATTTTAATGGTCTCCATTGACACTCGTTTTCATTTACCAACAATGTACCACCCAAAGCTTGATTTACCGAGATCGAAATATTAGATTATGATAAAAGTAGTAGATTAAGATATTGTTCAGGTTCCTAACTAATATTAGGGAAAACGCCAAAACTGCTGTGAAATGAAGGTTTGAGAAGATCTCACCTGCTTCAGATTGGGCGGAAGCATCTTGCAGGCTAAAGCCTGAAAAGAATTGGATTTAATCAGAACACTGAATCTGAGAATGGCTGAAGTAGAGTGTAATAATCGATGTTCAAATAGGTAATAAATGCGGTTGTAAGCTGAAAAGACTACTAAGGAGTATACTACTAATAATAATCTGCCTTCAAAGAGATGCACGGGTGCACTTGAAAGGAAAGAGGAAGAAAAGCTGAAGCAAATCCACAATAAGTACTCGTTTGGGTGAGTATGAAAAACAAGGTGGACTCAGTTGACTCCGCAGTTCACTCATTGTTGTTGCAGAACGTGCGGGCAGTTTTAACACCAATATGTTTTAACACTCTACAATAAATCTACGAGCAAACCGTCCATGTTATAAAGTTACTGAGTGCGCAAAAGTGATACGAGTACATGCACGGAGGCAAGTGTTAAAACTTTATTCTTATTATCATAATAGTGTATATACTCGGAAATAAATGGGTTTTGACAAGAAAATACATGGACATGTATAGCCAACAGAGGATTTATACACAAAGACTAGGATACTTAACAAGGAGGCAGCAGTGTGGATAATAGCGTGGGTGGATAGCAGACAGGAACGGAAAGTCATTTTGTCCTGTGTCACTTAACAACTTGACTGGTGCTGTTGATATGAAGCTGAAAAGTTGTATTCAAGTCAGCACCCAAGAAATCACTTTCCATTCTATGACATGGGTCAACTCATCTCTCGTGGGATAAAAAGAAGCCATTGGGATATTGTGAGATACTGCATGGTCCTTCCTTCTTCGTCAAAAATGCTCTTTGTATGCATGTATCCAACAACACAACAATACTTTGGTGAGGGCTGTGAAACCTTTAACATGTTTCGATGATTGGTGAAGGCTTGGCTTTCAAGTATTTCAGTTTAATACACAAGAAACAACAAGTATGACCCTGCCTCCGTACAACTCTGAAACTAAGGTATACTCTATAGGATGGTTGTATGCACAGATGAGAAGAAATGATATTTCACATAATACTGTCAAGAAGCAATAGAAGAGACGGTAGAACACCAATGTTATGCTAAGAATTATCAATGGAAAACATGCTGCTCATTCATTTACTGACTCGGACTGAGAAATGAACTGAAACGACTTAAAGAATGCAACACATCCATCTTTAAAAAGTTTAGTTTTAAAAGAACGACTGGAATTCATGTTCAAACCTACACTGTATGACCACGACAGCATATGGATAGATACTCATATGTATACAGAAGGAGCTCCATAATGTGGTACTTAGAATTCACATATGCATACTAAATAATGTCAGCATCTTAAGCGTGTACACAACTATCAGCTATGTATTAAGTATCTCTACCAAATGGATATAACGAATTCTATTTTCCTTGTAAGCGCTTGGGATACCATATGTACTAGTGTAGGGTAAACCCTTATAAGCTTGGGTTTGGAAATACACGAATTGATTGAACAAAAGGTGTCTAACGTTATTTGGCACTCCATTGAATGCAGTCAAAGGGCAAGGACAGCAGGCTAACTGGCCGTGGACAAACCGGCACAAATTTGGCTACAAGTAGCATCCAAAGCACCACAGGGTGACTCGTAAATTCTGGTCACCAAAAGGAGACAAGTGACGACATTAACTTCCCACATGGGTAACCAGTAAAGCTCAGTTGGTCATAATACATTAAGCCTACATATAAAAATTACTATGCTCTCCGCATTAACACATAGCTACAACACACGAACCTCTCTCTCTTTCCGTATTATAACTTGTTAGATTTATTATTCTTTTCAGAGTTTCATGCCTCATACCGATTCTCTAGCTGTAACGTACTACAAGGTTTGGGGATTTATAAACAACTCGGATTTATATAACTCCTCGCATGCAGTACTGTGGATCTCCTGTGTGCCGATTGCATTTAAATGTATATACAGAAGGTTGGTTATATGCACGAAGACAACTTATTGGAGAGACGTGTATACTAAATAAAAATAACAGCCTTATACGCAATATGGACATAACAGCCATTAATGCTTATATTACTTATATTTATTATTTGTTATTACAATATAGAGATAAGAAGCACATGCAATATAACACATAACAAAGTAGCTCCTTGTAACTTCTGTATAAATTCATAAATATTTTGAAGTCACCTAAGATAAGAAGGGACCAAAACCTAGCGTTTACACATGGGGTCATAGAATATGTTCCACACTCGGGTTATTCAAATGATGTAGGATTCTGGAATCATCGGTCCATATTCGAAGGCTGAGTATACAAACACACGGTGACTTGTGATAGTGGATGACTGGAACATGTGCCCAGAGTAGAGATTTGTAGAAAAAGAAACAAAATAGGGAGACACAGGACTCACATACAGGCAGAGAAAAAGGCTCATCTATTGTTATGTTTATTGCACACTACATGAATTATTATTATTGTCATCAGGAGCATCAGGAGTGCTGGAAATTTTTTTTACTATTCATCAGCTCCTGGTAGGTAGGCTTGTACGCAGCTCATTTTATATGCCTTTAGTAACCCCACAAAGACACATTTTATCGTAAAGTTTTACAAGACCACAAGTGGCTTGTTATGAATACCAAAAATGAGGAGAAAAAATTATCTAGTCAAACAGAAACCCTCTGAGTGAGTTTCTTTAAAAGCTTGCATGTTGACTAACCTGAGTTGTTCACTCGTAACTCAAGTCATCAAGTTTAACGTTTTCCACGAATATTTATGCTTATTACAATACAACCAAGGAGCTACACCGTACATTGTGCAACTATGAAAATACAGCTGTACACAAAGTCCACTGATGAAACCAGTCAAAATGTGTTAAGTTCCGTAAATTACTCATTGATGAGTTTTTATTTTTCTCAGGTCTCAACCTTGTCAGATCGGTTCAGTCACACAACGTAGAGAAGATTGAAGACATACTTAATTAAGGGAAATGATATTGAAGTCTTCAGATGTTACTCTAACAAGTCCACGTAAAGATGAGTGCGAAAGTTAAACTTCGAACTATGTAACTCCAATAACTGATAACTCTCACCATACTTTTTGCTTCTATAATGTTTCGTCTAATTGTCTTTAGAAATCGTCTCCAGTCTATTGATAACTTTGGTAATAGTTTTTAATCTATCAGATCAGTAATGACTAGCAAAATTTAAGTTACGGCTCATGACAAGTAGTAACTGCATTTGGTCCATTATCAATAACATGTAGCATTTTTAGCTTGTTTCCTGCTCGTGTCTTTAATATAGAAGCAAACCGCTAGCATTGCTAGCAGTAAGCTTGCATTCTATGGAAAAGCTCAATTAACGTTGTCGAAGCAAAGAAATAAACTATAAATTCTGATTAGCAATAAGATAGTTGAAAAAATGCATAACACTGATAACAAAGGAAAATATGACGCAGTGTGACTTGGCCCATAACAAAATAATCCGATAAATGTAAGTAGAGATAGGGTGAAAGCATGCTAATTATCAGCTCCAAGCAACTATGCAACTATAGAATTTTCCACGGCCTGAAGCCTACTATAAAATTATGAGGAGAAAAAGGATGGGCGCGGGCGAGGCGCATGCAACTATATTGGTTTACATGGCTGATAGTATTATACGAGAAAGCTCCTTTTATGGAGAAGAACTATGAAGATACGAAAGCTGTGGAAGAGTAAAATAATAGAAACGGGATTTTTCGTTTTTCGTCCATGCAAAACAGACAAGGTTGTTAAAGGAAAAGGAAGCGTGAGTTTGTATTAGGTATGCAGGCAGATCAAGTGGGTACGAGCGTGGGCCATTCATTATAAATAAATGGGAATTTGGGTGTGACAAATTGGCGAATCTGAGGGAGAAATGGACCTATCGGGTTGGAGAATGTTCTCCGTTTATCTTCAGACGGCGGAGCGGATGACAGGGACTTGCTCACTTCATTATTCTTTTGTATCCTTAATCACCCATTTAGCTGGGTCTCTCATTTGCCTGGAATGGGTCTCCAAGGAATGTCACTTTAAATTTCATGTCAATTCTTTTCACACCGATACATCTCGCTTTCGTTCCCAGACGGCGGCCAGGCTTAATGGGATAATTATCATTAAGCCATCTAAATGCTAATTAATGCCCCTATTTGCACGATGAACAGTAACCCGGCGGAATGCAAATGGCTCATCGAGCTCACCTCCATGTCATTCCCTTCTCTTCCTTAAAATTACCACTTCTTTCTCTCTCCTCTGCTCCTCCAACTTCCTGTCTCCCTCGCTTTTCAAGAAGATTTTACGTGCTGATTGTCTATGTCTTCATCTGTGTAGACTCCTTCACATTTCTACACTCTCAGGTCCCACACTTCCTACACAACTTGCTTCCTCCCTGCTGCCCTATCTGCCGACTATATTCCATTAGGTTTTATTTCTGTGTGTGGTGTAGATATACATACAACTATATCTGTAATAATTAGAATATCTTTGCTTGCTATATCTTCGCCTTCACAACGCTCCGAATTGCGTACGCCCAGTCTAGTAATTTGTGCCTTCATTAAGCATATCTTAAGCCTTCTGGTTTCACCCATCCATACATCATTGTTACTGCTTCGTTTCGTACACCAAGGAAGATGGGAGACATCTGCGGTAGTAAGACACCTGGGTTTCATCTTTGCAAGATACCGCAATTATTATTAACATTATTGATTGACTGTTTTGAACGCTGAAGTACCTATTTCTACAAAAATTAATCATTTGCAAAATTTAATTATCTCCGTTTTATTGCCATTAATAGAAAGAAACTTCTCAAAAAATTGCGAATTTGCTTGCAATTTTGCAAAATTTGAATGCTAATTAGTTGTAATCTGTAATTTAAAAGATGTCGATTTCATGTAAGAAACTGTCGGTATTTGTGGATCTTCAATAAATTCTAGCAGTAGTGTTTTTTTGGTTACATGAATTTGATTACCCTTCAATGAGGTCTATTCCTAAACCAGTAGTCATTTACTCCAAGCAAGGATACCACTGACAATGAGAATGATATGATTTATACAGTGAAATTTGTACTGTTCACGCCCGAATCTAATTAGCAAATGACATTACTGACAAGCGAGTGGTAAACAATAATGGACCTGACGATGGAAATCACTACATCTTGGAAGTATTTTATACATATTGGAAAAACGAATGCCATTGAGCTGCGGGCATGGGTACTCTTCAACATGCATACTGGCAGCTTAGAGTATTTAGGGGTGAGTTGGTGGTTGGGGCTGGACCAAAGTGACAGATCGGATGGGAAGAGGACAATGATTTGAGTGGAGATCTCGACTCTCGGAAATAGAATTGAAGAATAATAAATGGGAGAGTTGGAGTGTAATAGGAGGGGAGGATCTTGGTCGACAATGCCACAGCCTCATTGTACAATTCTGTACAGTGAAATGAAGCAACGGCTTAGGTCTCGTAACGAATCATGTTATTCACATACTGAGACATATACACCTTTGTATGTATTGTAAATACAACTGTAAATACGATACATTTTCTCGACATAATCCGTGTATCACACTTTGAATCATGTAAATAGTAGCGACTGAACAAAGTGCAGCACTCTGGAAATAAGTACAAATCTAAATATTTGGAGATACAGAAAACGCAGCAAATGCAGAGGAAAGTTGAATGTAATAAATTTCCTCCAGTCAGATCTAAATATGCACGGCGGCGAATAATATAGATGGTCCCACAATACACTATCTTTAGTCGCCTTCTGTATACAAACAAAACTGTCATCTCGTAAATCTGTACTAACATTAAATACAGAATGGACAAATCATACACAACCGACCATAGCATATTGCAACTCCTATCGTTTCACGTTTTGTCCAAAAGAGTCCAACCACTGGAACAATAAGTTGTAGGTAATACAT
Source organism: Lipothrix lubbocki (assembly GCA_034696945.1). Classification (NCBI taxonomy): domain Eukaryota; kingdom Metazoa; phylum Arthropoda; class Collembola; order Symphypleona; family Sminthuridae; genus Lipothrix; species Lipothrix lubbocki. The sequence continues at coordinate 27,314 of JAQGAK010000026.1, read as the reverse complement.
TTGTTTCTATATATATCTGCTTTATGTGAAGGTTTACTATGTATGTGTATACAAATATAGAAATATATTGGCTACGTATTTAATGTTTATATACTTCATTTCATTTCGTTGTATGTAGTTCTGACCACTATATACGTCTCCTGTTTTGAATTTTTATACCACTAGATCTCCAAACATTTCATATTCTACCAATAAAGTATGGACGTAACTACTATAGAAAGCTGCTGCTGGAGGGAGACAGGACGGATAGAAACCGCAATAAAAAATTAGACGGGGTGGATATTACAGGGATTTCAACAATAAATCCAAGATTAGCTCAGCAACTGATGTGCTTCAGGCTGCTCCTTCAGATTCATCTCGGATCCGAAAAACTTACGCGTGTATGCAGCTGCAAAGTAAAGAAGCGAGGATGAGCAACTATCATAGATACAAGCAGTGAGTGCCTTCATTCACAACGACCACATTTTACGCTATTGAAAATTTTAATAATTCCTACCACACTGTCGACGAGCACCACTACATTATACTGTTCCAAATAGCCATGGACAGCAGCTAGCCACATATGCATGGAGACATGGGAGCTCATCAGGGAGAGATAGACAAGCAGACCTTCGTTGACAAGGAAAATGGCATCTAACTGTGAGATACGGTGTATGTACGCTCTCACATACTGCTGCAGGATTTACTGGTACTTCAATGTTGTTCAACATAATACTACTTAAGCGAGTCACTATAATACTACTAATACCGCTCCCTCTGCAATGATACCATACGCTGTGTACTGTCCAATAATTCAATTTACTAATATTATTCAATATAATACATACATGTGTTACTATAACGCTGTTTGTTATTTGAAACCCTCGAAAGCAATTTCGAACTGTGTACAAGAGTAAAAAGAAAGAGAAGCGCATTTAAATTCTATTGACTTGGGTGGGCACATGTGGTCTCCATTCATATCACATTGTCAATATCCTTTCTACTCAACCATCATACCAAACACTCAAATTAGCTTCGGACATCCGCATTAAATTATCCTGTCTCTTCAACAATTCCAACAGTTTATGTTTCCAGTCCGTATGACCATAAGCAAGTATATCCATAAGTATATTTATCTATATATGCCTTCCCAAAAAAGCGTATGTACATGCCCTACGATTCTCTTCAGTCGATTCAAAGAAATTTAATTTGTCAAACTTGTTATATGCGCAAACAAATTAGTTACATAGTATGAGTTTATACTCATAATTTAAATCTGGACACACTGGTAACGCCACTAATACTTTTATGACAATATTTGATACTGAACAACTCAAAACAATACTGGCTAACCGTCCTTTACGACTACATTAACTTTTAAAGTATGTCTCCTTGTATGCATAATTTGATACAGCTCAAATTATGAAATAAAATATTATCTTTTTAGACTACAATACAATAACTATTACTTAAATGTATATCGTATTTAAAATTAAATTGCTGCTCATATATTAAGATAGATATGTTATTCATGACAGCTCACCACGCCCTTGCATCTCCTGGCATATAGTTGTGTGAATTCTCATGTATTGCACATAAGGTGAGGAGCCAAAGCCACAGGACTTTCATTTGAAGCTAATGAAATGGCAAATTGAAAGATGGTGAGCAGTAAAATAATTAAGATTTTCTAGTCAGGGAAACAGAGAACAAAACAAGAAATTAAAAATTCAATTTGCATTTCTTCTGGATTTTGTTTCTGGAAGAATTAATCCAAAAATTGATACCTCCACCTCAGGAGAATTTATGCAATGAATTAGGTTTTCTCTAGCACAGATATAATTGTGTAATACTTGGAAGCTTTTTTATTCAATGGAATCCTTTTGCGTGGGTCTCATTTCGAAGGCAATTTGAAGGGACAGCTAGTATCTAAATCCAGGGAGTCATTATATTATTCTTTCGGAAGTACTTCAGGCTAAGAAATAGTCTGAAATGAGTTTTTAGAAAGGAAAATTAGTGAAACCAACTGATGGCGTAAGGAGGGCTATGTGGATTTTTTCTCTCTCCACCAATGAACCAGAGAAGATGCAAAGACTAGAAGAATATTACCGTATTAGACGCAGAGGTAGACAAGAAAAATAGGAACAAGAGAGGTTGAAATTAATATCCGGAACATCTCCATAGTTAGTAACATGAATGGGAAGAGCGGCTTAAGTGGAACCAGAACGATTCATTCAATTGTAATACCTTGTGTATTAGGCGTTGGAAGCCGCTGCATATTAATGGGTTGAGGGATTAAATTTTTTTAATATTGGTGGATCCTAAAAATATAAAAATGAGGTAGCAAGGCTTAGGTAGAGCATTATTTCATTACACCGTGTGCAGATTGGATGGGGAAGTAGCGACTGTAATATCAAGGGTGGGTGTAATATAAAAAAGGATGAAAATTCTAACTCCCAATGGCCTTCCTACCTTAAGGTGCAAGATGGTTACATAACATTCATAATATGTGTAAGTGGAGATTTCGTAAAGGGCACGATGTAGAAGAGGAAGATTTTCATTTGGTAAGTATACATTAAGACCCGACAGTGGAGCACATTCACATCTATGAGCGGGATGTCATAAAAGTCATCTCAGTGCTTATAGATTTGCAAATCCCTCAATAGTGTCTTATCTTAGCTAGAAAAATGACGATAAAAAAGTTGCTCGGATGAAGGGTATTACTGAGACTTTTAAGCATCCTTCCTCATATGTAGCCCTGCGTGGCCGGGAGGTTCAAGGCTATAAGATATTAGTATATAGGGCTTTTAGTGGTTATGAGAAGTAGCTGCAGAGTCTATTTTTCTAAATGACGCTGTTTACATTCACAGAGGCGGAGAAAAAGAAAAGAGAGAACAGATTTCGATACTTTCCCAATGATAGAGTTTACATAGAATAACATGACATTAGCTTACAGCAGGATGAGTCTTACACATTGAAACAGCTATTATGGTTTCATTTGGGAAAACACTGGGTATAGCTTAATGTAGTGTGTGTATATAGTTGGCTGTAATACGAGGAGGGGGAGAAAGTCGGAAGCTGAAAAAGAGATATGTGATGTGATATACTTTTTTATTGCAAATTTGTTACAACTGATACTGCCACCGGTGGAACTTATTTCTGTCATTTTTCATCCTAACAACCACCCCTTCTGGTCCATCCGTACCTAATTGGCATCATCCGAAACATAATTTGTCTATCTCGAACCCATCTATTCCCCACACCCACAGTTCGTGTGTCGAAACTTATTCTATCATCCTATGTGCAGTGAAACAGCCTACATGCTTTCACACAGACCGGTCCACGTACTCACATGAGCAGCCAAATAGATGGAAATCCCTTGAGAAAACTTGACTTAAGTTAACTCGTTTTATGACCATACTTCATAAATGACAAAACATCATTTTTCTACATATCCCCGCACCACCACATATTTAGTTTGAGTATTACGTACGACCAAATTTTAATGCTGGAACCATTTTCCCACTCATATACCTTTATCCAGTTGTGTTTTCTGTCACAAATGTCACCCCAAAATGCTATAGCACTTCATACAATTTGTTGGTTGCTTCACACGGCATCTGTTGATTTTTCCAGCAACTTTAAAAAAAGGTCTTGGCTCTTTGAAAATATTTGTTACCTAACCAGCTAACTAAATAATAAAGTTACTGAAGCTATATAATATAATAGTGTATAATCATCGTATTATTGAGAGAACACAAGGTAAACAGATATAACATACTACATTATGATAATCATACGAGGGAAATAAATTACGTCATAACCCCACACTGAAAAATAGCGTTAGACAACGTAACTTTTACTCTATGCAGATAATAGCAGTTTGTTTTTTGTTTAGGAATACAATCTTATTATCACACATAAGGAAGTTCCGCTGGATTTTCGAAAAAATGTCATCCTTATTATGAATACAAAGCAACATTGTTCTGGAAGAAAATATTTTGCTGATGAGAACTGTCTGTAGTAGTGAAGGACGGCGTGCAAACAGTAGACACGGAACAAGGTCTAAAAGTTTAAGTGCACGCAATAATAATAGACGTACTTAAGTGTATACTTTAAAAGTGCAAAGAATTGAAGGGATGAATCGGTCTGGAAGGTGGGATTCCTATAACCTTGACATTATATCAAGATTGCTCTAAGATAATTACTATGATTATGTAATTTTAATTAATAAAGTGCGATTTCCACAGTTGAGCGATAGCTGGTGTTTGGCAAACAGGTTTATCAAACCCAAGAATTACTACCATTTGAAATTCGCTCCCAGCGACCACGGAATCGTATTATAGAATGATGTTGTTTCTCTGAGAGAAAACGAGTTTTACAATCTTTATCCGCCTACAATAATCCACTTAAGTTCTCCTAATTACACCATGCTGATCACTTCAACGCCGCCAAAGTGTACCTGTGCTAACATTTATCAAAGGCTGTGGGCTCTGAAATACTAATTACAATGCGGTCTCTATAAAACATCCATTTTAATATGCAGCGAAAAAAGTTATTGCACTTTGTTCATCTTATATACAGTAGTGTGTTTCTGCTATGCGATGTAAGCGTTAGACAAGCATTAGTGGAAAACGTTTAAGTAAGCATGTAAGTATATAAGAAACACCGTAATTTGCAGTTAGCACTTATATAAATACCTACTACAGGCAATAAGTATTTAGAACCAATCTTTATTATTTTAGCAGTGTTCGAAATGTATGTACTGTGGATGATAATTCAGACGTAAAGGTGCGCACTTGGATAAATCCAGCTCTGAGTAACTGTTGGCATTTTATAACTTTACTATAATTAATTACTAGTTTCGCTACTTCGGCTAATCCCTCTATGACGCAGTGTTTTTCTTTATTGTGGCATAGACAACGTGATTGAACTCCAAGGCATGCATCTTAAATCTTAACTTCCCTTATTTTTATGGCAAGTTTGAATATTTAACATACCAGCATTTATACATGATAGTAATAAAGGGAATTTATATTTATACAGGTCAACCGTTAAACTTAAATAAATACAGCACAGCAACATTATATGAGTGCATTACAAATATATAATAAATTATGAATTTTAATCAATATAATACAACCTACAATATGAGTGATGATAGAAATGATATATTTACATAAATTTTAACCAGTATTATAAGTCATAAATTTTCGAAATCATGTGTATATAAATTTTGACCACGTTGTACATTGTATGATCATGAACTTGCTTCAGCTTTGTTCACGGGCATTTGTGTGTGATATGTTGTCAAAATAGTCTACTCACGTGCTTTAGTTCAAAAAAATTAATCTGTATTAGATTCGAAGAAAGAATATTTAAGAAATAGAAGGAAGCCGAGGACAGCCCAAGTAAGTTTGACGTACTAGCATGTTATGTATATAACATTTATTATATTTATGTATACTGTGTGGGTACTTTATAGTGTCGGAACCAGATTTTGGGACAGTGTTGCTATCATGTTAGGGAAAATCCCCCATGGATAAACATATATACATACATGTGTTACATTAGAGCAAACGACACGCATATAATTCTTTCCAGAGCGTCCTTTCCCAAATCCAGGTACGAGCCAACAAGTCTAGCACAGCTAGACAGTTTGACCAGCGTGACAGCTTCAGAGATTCGAATCGCATAACTTAACATTACTGAATTGTTAAAAATGAACGGAAAGGGAATATAATGAAGGGTAAGAAATGAAGAAACAAGATGTACAAATGATCGTAGTTTCTTGTCGAATTCAGCTCAAACCCAGGCGGAACATCTTTAACTGGAAGTTTTTTTCCGTTTATTGTGATAATGCCAGTTGCATACTTTATCAACCTGTAGACACATACTTACTCTCAAACCAAATACTAACTTCTACACTTGATTCCTTTCTAGGTATAAATACAGCGAAATTCATTTTCTTTTAGCCGTTGTTACCACTCTGTCGTGCCTCTTCATATTAACCTGCACTTAAGTTTTGTACAGGCTACGTTGGAAACATCAAGTTGAGCCTCAACAGAGTCACCTCGTATTCAGCTATTATTATTCAAGCTACATACACCGTTTGGAGCATCCGAAGGTTCCTGTCACGTATGCCGTAATTCGTCGACTTAAAAATGGAAACCGCTTTCGTTGTAACTTGTTTATAATTTGTAAAGTTGGACCTTTTATTAGATTGATGTATCTGTAACGAGCTGTAGTAAATCCCTTTGTTAGCCAAATCATGTCGGTATACAAATAATTTATTGTTTTAGCTCCAGCGTTGAAAATGTAACGATGGAATTCATCTCTTCAGCAAGCACATCTTTCTTACACGAGAATATAATATGTATGCACTAACTACAAAATGTTCAAGACGAAAAAATGTAAGCTGGCAGATCCGATTTTATCCAAAGCTCATCCGTCTCTCGATATGTCAAGAAAATCTTAGCGTATTGACCGCAGCCGATTACATGCCACGTGTACTGAGCCCTCGGGTTTCTAGAGAGATGAAGCAGGGGTGTGGTAATCTGAATGCTTGATCCATGCGAAGGAATGAACGGAGATACAAAATGTGGGATATACGTACATTTGGAGAGAAGGAATTTGCAAAATCTCTTGAGAATTGGGCTCTTGTGGCCAGAATAGAATAAGAATGTGCAATGTACACCGTCAAATCCTAGGATAATCTTCCCCGTACATCGCAAGAGCTAGAGAAGGCGAGGGTTGCAAATCCTTCGTTACTAAATTTCCTCCCTTTCAATAGTAACTGGATACATGTAAAGCCTTTTACTTATTCCTGTAGAATCTCTCTTTTCTCCATCCGACTTTCTTTTCCCCATAGTGTCACTTGGATTTGTTATTCCAACATCGCTCACTCTTTGCTTATAGACAGTATGAAGAAGTTATAGTGTATTGCACAAGGACTATAATAGCGGTTTTAAAAATTGCTTACATCAGACACATGTGAGCAACCTAGAGGATTTTCTCAAACTACGGCCATGTAAAAGTTATACCCAGGTAATAATGTATTAATCCAATGCAAATTCTCAGGGAGTTCTGTCAACATTTCATGTATAGGTTCCTTTAATACTGACTTTGCCCTGAGGGCGTCAACTTTGGAAATCCCAACTTATTTCAGTAACTAATGACGTTGTAGTGATAGTATTATCACTGCAGTAGTCAGGTTGTTGTATTTAGTATTAGTACTAGTTGAAAACAATTAAAGTTATAGAAGTTACAGTTTTTGTAAGCTTGCATAATCATACTGTGTATGTAGTACATAATCTCTACGATGCGATTCGGTTTGGCCAAGCATATAGATTCAGCCTTCTGCTAACAAGGCTGTCCGGAAATGCCAATTTAGAAGTACAAAGGTAAGTATCTCCTTGATCGTATCTGTTATAATTTAAACCGTGAGTATACATTCAAGTTTCCCAGGGTTGGAACTTTCTAAGCTTTATGTGAGTTTTAAAGCACACATATAATGGAAACAATTGTATAACGTAAACAATAAAACTGTTGGTTGAAAATCCGACAGTTACCAGGTTTCGAATGCAACAAAATATTTTACACCAGTCCGCTCAGCTCTCTTAAAAAGAGAAAAGTGAAGTGAATGGAAGTCAGGAAGTCCATTAGCTGCACTAAAACTGTCAATGAAATATCGGCATCAAGTTTTTGAAATGGAGTGAACATCCACTTTGGCACTTGACGTGTGGCCCTATCATCAACCACATCAAAATTTCCTAACTCGTAAAGGCATTCCAATTGAAACGGTAAGTCAGAGAAATAGGCGGAAGACCACCATAGACGAGACAATCACTGTACTGAGACTATATAGATATAACTTGAGTTGTAAAAGAGTAGATAATAGATCTGAAGATGTTCTTCTCGCAGCTGCACGAGACGTAGACAAGCCTACGATGATTGTCTTTGTTTGCAAAGAAATTCTTTTTGAATTCAATAGCACACTGGATCGCCATTTGCTGTGAGCTTTATAAAGATAACTCTGACAGCTACTTCGTAATCCTTATCCTAATAAAGAGCTAGACCGTTCAGTATATCTATTTTGATTTCTCTCCATTCCTATATGGAGTTACTGCAACTTATGTATTCACAATAGGTACATTAGCAGGTAATGAAAAAGATCACACCTGAGCTTCCACACTCAACAGATATTTATGTAAAAATACGGTGCATTGACATGATCGACAAACAGGTCGAATTAACTAATTAAATCAAGTCATAACTTAATTTAATTAGAAGCATGCAGGGTGTAAGCTAAAGTTACAAAAAAAACTAGGATCCAAACTGCAAGATTGTTTTCAAAATAAGAAAAAATATACGCATTATAGATCCTTGTCCTCCTTTCCAATAGTCCTGCTTGATATTCATGGCAAGGAATGTTATCAGAATCGTATTGATAAATCTGTTGGTGACCCACTCGTCAATATCAATAAGACAATGCATTCCAACAATGACGATCCTTAGTTAAAAAAGCGAGAAGGATAAAATACCTTTCTACACAGTTATTAATACAGTGCAAGACATCTCATGACATGCTGCATGCTTTAGAATAAAATAATACTTTGGTATTTCATATCACATTCAGATAGTACTACTGGTAGTAAGGAAGGAACTGTCTTCAGTATCAATTCACATACGTGGAGAAGACTTGGTGACCCTCCGAGTAATTTGTCTTCTTTGAAATACAGGTGCCAATACAATTGTCTTCAGTTGAATGTATTAGCTATCAATTTCTTGAACTCAGCATCGATGACGTTTTCATTCATAGCTGAAATTCCTATTTAAAGTTCAATAACACCCAAATGGAATGGTTAGAAATCTTGTTATTAAATAACAACGGATCTTGATATGAAAATAACAACGGAATGTTACAATAAAAGTGTTACATCACGGTATTGTACCATTGTACGTAATGATTATACGAGATTAGAATAAGAGATAAAAAGTTGGTTGTAATAATTATCTCTTACGTTGAAATAAGTCTGAATTGCTTTACTAAATCTTGACAGTGTAGAGTAACAAGTCAAATAAATTTGTAGTGAAATACCTTGCATAGTTTGCATACACCTGGACACGTGAGTGGAGGGCAAATCATGGCACAGGTGACCCAGGAGTACGAGAATGTAAACGAAGCTGAAGGGTTTCAAGTCCCAATGTGATGCGTGCCGAGAAAGTGAAAAGTGTACATCATCCACGTCGAGAATTTCTATTAGATGAACATCAAAAATATTTAGGTAGATGTACGGTTGATATGATGGCTGCTGTGAGCACCCCATCCATCCGTCCATCCAATCCTCCTCATAACCTAGCTGTCCGTGTCTTCTTAAGTGGCTAGGTTGTAGCTAAAAATAAACAGAGAATAACACTGCAACGTACGTTGTAAATTTGTGTTCTCTGTATAAACTATCATACTAATATTCCTATGTTTTTGATATATGTTACGTACTAGATGCCATTTATTGTTGACGAGACTTAATCGTATGCTGAAGAAATGGTTATTCAGTAACGCACTTGTACAACTACCGAGTATAAATAAAAAATATCTGTACTGCAAGCTTCAAAACACAACAAGGATCACCTACAGTTTCAAGAAGCAGCTTAAATACATGAATTTCATGTACATACCTAAATGATAACTTGCTTTCATATTTCAAAATTTGTAAATCCCACGTGCTTTCCAGTCTTCACCTCTGTATTTCAATGCTGATGTGCATCTTCGTTGGGTAATTTATTCAAAAATATTGTTTCGAGTTTTCATGAAGATTCGGCTGTGAAAAAGCTATTTTCTTACACACAAATTTTTATTGAAGTATGAAATAAAAATATTCTCACAGTTCATACAGTATATAATTTATATATCTGGCTCTTCATTACATGGTATCATTGCGACAAAGAAGATAACTTCAAATTTCTTGTACATCAAAATTATGACAACCCCGTTAGAAAAAGAACTACACACTCTCCGACGACTGCACTGATACAAGAATGATAATTTAAAACCGTGTACGCTCACGAAAGCAGGCGGTAATAATTTGACAGACATCTAAAGGCTCTCCATAGGGAGCAACTATATTGTACTTTTATATTATTTCAATTTCCATGCCCATAAATACATTGTTAATTCAATTATCGCTTTAAATCCCCTCCGCTGCCAAATATAGCATCTATGTTAGCAATCATACTTGTATAACAAGTTTATATTACCCTGTACAAAGAATAAATTCCTTTGATAAAGCCTAAAAGCCATGTTTAATATAGAATTATAAGAAATAAACTGGTTTCGTCTTTCATGACAGCTTAGCTTAAGTATAGAGCTTCCGGATAAGAATTATTAAGAAATTATGAGTTACACACACTCACTAGAAGATTTTTTAAACTTTTTGATTTGATTAGAACTGCTTGAAATTTTCCAAGAAAGTTAATGTTGTACCCTATGCTCGGTTTATTAACCATTGTAGTAGATTTTGATACTGCTAATCATTGTGAAACGTTTATTCTGGGGTTTCAATGATGTTGTTCATCGTGCTATTTAATTTTTTTGAATTTAATCAGGAGCACTAAACAATCGAAGCTATTCATGAAATATCGTTCTTATTTGTGTCAATAAGGTGAAATTAATTTTGCATGATTAATTCTGTCAAGAAAATCACTAAATCTCTGTAGCAGCATGTTGACGTTTTAAAAATGTGAGTCTCATTTTGAGGCTATAGATAGATTTAAGGAAGACGACGGTATAACAAAGATGTTAAGTAGTATGATGAAGCAAAAGCGGTTTTGTCCTTGTTGCTGCGTGTCCAATGATATCTCTTTTCACAAATTGTCGAAGTAATCATGACACTGGTGACTTGCATTGTCCTCAAGTTCTCGTCTCAAGCTGTTCGCGTTTAAGTGATCGGAAAGGAAAGCGTGTGCGACCCGACATGACACAAGAGAATTCGTGTATTACCAAGTGTCAACTCCATGATTCCCTAATCAATTGTCCCCATTGCTCCTCTCCACGTGTGAATCCAGCGTTATCTATAAAGGAATATAATTTTGTTACATGGAGTTAAAGCTTGTGTATTCCATACGTGACCTGCACACAGTGCAAGTCTCATCCTGCGACCCTAGGCAGAAGTTATAAGTTGGTAAAAAACGGCCCTGTCGGAGAGAAAATGTCATAGCCTATTGAATTATGATTATTAAAATGTTACCTTATGAAAATATACATTTATTGCTTGAAATAAAATCATAGGTATGTCAATAGTTAATACGTCTTAGTTGTATAAGACCAACGGTAAAAAATGACGTAGGGCAATCGTTCAAAAATTGATCGTGAGGCAAGATAAGGAAATGCTGAAGCTTCAAGAAGCACAGTGCCGTATTGTTGACTTAATCGATGTGGGATGAAAGCTTACTTTTAACATTTCACATCTCTCTGCTTCAATTACGCTTCGGGTCGAACAACATTTTAGATACCTGCCATGCTATGGTTAACAAAGTAACCATTGATGGTAAACTTGCATGACGAATCTTTCTCTGGATCCCCGGGCATTCAACCATCCATTCACATTATGATTCTAACACCTCACTGCAGGTAGGACAGGGAAGACCAACCTTCTTTTTATCAGGATTCGGATTTCATCCCTACGAGTGTCCTAACATCCATCCTCTCCTGTCACAGTCGGTTATATTACTTATCTCTCGCCCTTTCTAACTCGAAATCCCTTTGATTTTCATACGGAGGAAGGGCTATAAAGTTAGAAAACCATGCGTCAATCAATTAAGCCTTATTAAATTAATGATATTAAGTGCTACAAAAACACCCGACTAATGACGTGTTAATTGAAAACATATAGGTACGCCAACTTTCTAACTATAGATTCCACCGCATGCGCTTCACTCTTCAATTTGTTGCAGCTTATTCCCTACATAACCCATTAAAATTTATTTACATTGATAGAAAGAATTTATCTACGAAGTGTAATTTGAAATTCATTGAAGCAGCGTACATATTATGTAACACGTATAAAATTTGTGAAAGCGCTCCTTAATTATTAAACAGTTATAACAAAAATACTAACTATATTTTTTCATCTTCTGGGTATCTTTCCTTTCCGGGAAACCCGTTCGTTTACTCTCTATGTAATATTGTAAACGATAACGGTAAGAACTTAATACTAATGGATTTCTATCTGGAGTACTTTGTGGACATATAGAGGATGACTACGGCATAACGTAAGTATTTCGCTTTTAATTCTCACCCCTTTACAATCCAATATACATACATCGTTATTATTATTAATGTATATATATGTTTGTGTGATTTTATTGATTTGAGCGTCACTCTTTCAATAGGATAGTTGTCTATTTTGTGCAAAAATTCAAATTCAAAAATGTTGAACATGTTAGTGCATAAAGTGAGCCTGAAAAAGACAGTTGTCGAAACGTTGACAATAAAGACATTGATTTTAATTATAATAGGATAGTTGTATGATTCCCAACATACTATGTTATAACATGTTTTGAACAAAAATAAAAAATACAGTACATAAATATTTTTTACAAGCGTTTAGATGTTCGAATCATGTGTCAATAGTAGAAATACATATATAGTTTATCTTGATATTTCAATTTTTCCTTATTTACAGTCACACGAATCAAGTATGTAACTGTGGTCATAAAGGCAAAATTGAATAGTATTTGCCAAAATTTCATTTATCTCAGTCTAATTGAAAATTATTAAAATATAAAAAAAGATATAGAATATACATATCTATATAATTGAAATAATGTAAAATTTATGTAAATAAAAATTGGTGGACTTATGCTGAGTCCTTTTGGCAACTTTCAACGGGAAGCGGTAATAATAAATTCTTTGCATCCAGCCTGAGCATACAAGCTTTAAGTTTGTAATAATAATTTCACACCCCGAGGAATTCAATAAATGTAAAATGTTAAAATATACATACACTTTAAGTAACCATTAATTCCAGCACCTAAACTTTATAAATAAAACATATTTTGTGCTTAAGTGGACGTCTCACCACAATCAGTGCTAAATTTTATTATTTATTTGTTACTTTGTGATTTTCGAATGTATTGGAAGGCTTGGTAACTTGCAATAAAAGCTCATTAAGAAAAAGCTTACTATCTGTACGTCGAGGTTCTGAAGTTTAGGAGTTAAAAATAAAACGAGTAGGAAAGATATTCCATTTGTTTGATTGGAAATATAATGAAAGTAAGTGGTATTATGAAAAAATTGACATCTCCATGTATGCTGTGCATTGCAAATGCAGTACCTTCAGATTTTATGAGTACGAGGTTGAGTGGATCGGTTGTCAGGGCAGGTTACTTGTTTCTTCTTCTGGCCAAGCTATGCTACATGAAAATGACAGTAGTGAATGGTTAAGGACCCCCTGTTGGGAGTCAATTCGGAAGGAATTTGTTGTGGAGAGAATGGGCTGAAAAATGAAGTTAAAGTCTTCAAGACACATTACGTCGTGTTCCGATCCTTAAGATTGCGATGTGGGAGTGCCATGTGAAAAGATTATCGCTTAATGGAATGGCAGCAGACATCAGCACACTTAACTTGTGAACCTCCTTCCTTCCATCTTCTCCTGATAGCTTTCATATCAACAAACTAACTTCTATTGATTACTCACGACATGGCATACGATCTTACAATATTATTACACATTAAAATACTCCTGCACAGGTACCACCGGTTGTATCTCTATTCTTATACTATACTATAAAGTGTGCTTCTCCGTCGCTGACCGTGACAGGACTATGCCATCGACGCATTGATTGATTCCTCGCAGCACTCAAGACTCACTTCTCAATCATATTCATCCTTCCTTCACTAATTGGAATCTCACGCCGTTTTTTCTCATTATCAAAAATTAACTACAGATCCTTCTGATAAATGGCATGTTGACCAACCGTCCACTTGGGGAATGACAGCATGTTTTTATTAGGTGCTTACCACACCATATATTTCACTTCGATAGGGAAGAGTTCGAGTAGAGTTTGAATTAATAGAGCCCTGTAGTTATATGCAAAACGTTCATAAAATAAATAAGGGACTTGTGTTACTTGCCCTTTCCATAGCCTAAGAAGATACAATGGATTAAAATAATAGTTCCAAAGTAGCATGAGACTCCTATTGACATAAGGATAATCAAGCTGCATAAGCATATGAGGTGCATGCATACAAAGGGTAGAAGTAGAATACTGAAAAAGTTGTTGAAATGATGCTACTGCCTACTCAGCCTGGTATGATGCACATTTATTGTAGTTGAGGTATGCACAAATACCTGTCTTCAACACTAACAACAAAAGCAACTGAGAAGAATTATTTTTTGAATGGACGAACAAGTCGTCAATCTCTATATATGTCGCGGTCCTTGCGAACATTTTTCACGGTTGCCTACAATAGAGTAAACAATCGCTCTACCAAGAATCAAGAGTCTGTAAAGAGATGAAACTTATAAGTTAAACATTATTACAACCAACAGGGACCTCTTTAGCTACAGGAATCTAGTTGCTATTGTTGTTACAAATAGCGAAAAACTGGGTTCAAGACGTTCTTATCTAGTATGGGAGGTAATATATGTCTTTGTATGTTCCAGAGGAGATTGGTTAGTAAACAAATAACAGGTACTACAGAAGGAATATCATGCACCAAACTAGTATGCCCACATCATTATATTGAAAACATATGACCCTCTGAACATGGACCACGGGCACAATGATGAACATGAATCAAGTAGGTGGTAGAAGGTAAATTGGTAAGGAATATTTTCTTGTGATTTCAACTCGTCGGTATGCCACATACTGAGATCTTGACAACTTGGAGTTTCTTGGGAAAACAAAGCGGGGAGAGAAAATGAATGAGAGCTGACTATTTTTCTACCAACAGCAAATACTTTCCCACCTTTATTTGACTTGTACGGTGATTTACTTCCATCTTGATAATGATTAAGAAAATAAGATGAGAAAGCATACTGTGAACTTTTCTGTATAATATGAAACATTAGTCATAGTCGTAATACCCATAGTAATCCATACAACCCTCACAGTGCATACATGTAAATACATAATTATATATACATATATGTAGCCCTGCTTGCGCGATTCCAGTAAGCTTGAAATTAGCTCTACTGTAACAACATAAATAATTATGTATTTACGTGAGCATTATTTTCCTACTCTGCGCCGTGTTAATACCCATATTTCAGTATGTTATTGAAGCTGTAAGTGAATATCCTGGTGTCATGACAAGCAACTTGTCGGAGGTTTTGGATATGGAAATTTTGGGTACTTGTTAAACTTGATCAAGCAGTCATAATAATTACCACACCGGCATTTTATTTATAATTATTAATTACAACACTTTGTAATATTTACATTTTTGGTCTTATATCTTTAGATCATGTTTTTAAAACACTTTGCAGTTAAAGTTTCATTAATTTTCTGTTTAAGCTTAAAAAAATAAAAACATAATTTTTGAAATTAGCTTTAATAATTTAATCGTGTAAAAAACTCCTGAAATTATTCTAAGTATGTTTAGAGACGGCTTCATTTAGTTTTTATAGCTGAAGCTTTAGACGGAGTCAAAGCACCTGTAAAGATGGAATATAGTAATGAAATAGTGGTGTTACAAATATTTTTCACGAGCTTGTTTTCATCACCCAAAACACAATAATTGACACCACACATTTCCAAGCTATGTATGCCATGTGCCAAGTACATTCTTTATTATACTACGTGGGCGTTAATAAAGCTTCCCTTTAATGTACATACAGTTTGCATTTCTCACCCTTTGCAAGACACAAGTTATTCTGGTCATGTGTTCATGCCCAAGAAGCATCTTGACAAGTCTGAACGCTTATTATTCCAGAAAATGTGCTAGACGAAATGCTAAATTCATTCGAGTTTGCATGAACCCCTTCGAGAGGAGATGAGAGCAATGTCTCGGAGCTAAATGTAAGAAAGAACGTAGAAAGTGTGAGGTATCAAATGATTATGTAACATCCTGTCGCTTGTCATCGCAATGTTTCGGTGATCCTTTTAGTCTTAAACTTTCATTCTAGTGTTTAAAAACTATACACATGATATGCCTCTAAATGACCTGCATAGTTCCGATGTGGGTGGCACAAGTGCGAAGAAAAGTACATATGCACTCGTGTACACCGCATTCTCAGGCATATCGTTACATTTACGTCCTTAGAAGAAAAAAAATATGCACTCATTCGAAACTTCTCAGCCTGTAGGGCTGACAAACAAAATATATATAACAACATTTTCTCTGGGTACAATAGTTTGAGTGACATTTAGGACTGATACAAGTGTGCACCAAGTAGAACATTATCAACTTCTTGGTCCTTCGCTAGTACATATTTTGTATATGTACGCAACAATGAAGAAAATTCATGGAATAAATGTGAAAAAGTCAGGCAACATGTGTAAGACATCCTCCACACTACACTAAACTCTATAGCCTTCTTGTGTTCTTGCGAGTGAAATCCGTAACCCCGTTTCTCGGCGCGCCATCAATCAACACAAACTATCTCGGTGACTTTTTGGCCCAAGATTCCAGTCTAACAAAACTTCCCTTCAGGTTTCTTTAAGTGTAATACTCAACTAGCTCTCCCAAGCTTGTCTTACATGTACTTCAATAACTTCAACAAGATCCTTAGTAAATGGATTGTTTGTATACTGTCCTTAAGTTCCTATTCCCTTAAGACACCAGGGACTACCAATGCGTCCAAGATAATTCCCTAAATGGTTACACACTAGTGGGAATCCTGATCTGGCATGATATTACATATATTACATGCGTACATGTAGGGATGAGTACGATTATCTCGAGTGTACATGTGCGATTGACATTGTATATTCTTGGAGTGGAGCACAATTATCTATCGTCAAACACTTGTCCCCCGTCCACTACTATTTCCCTAAATTATGTTGCTCTCCTTGTTCACCAAGCCATCCATCTTTTCTAGGTTTGGGCTTCCTTATAATATGCATCCGCACAAGTTAAAAGACCCTCAGTCGTTATCATTTCGTTAATTTTCCTTCGGTCGGTATTTCCCGACATGTTTGTTACCTGTCTATCAAGTGTCTGTCTAACTAATGAATCCATCTTAATCCGAATGAGCACACAAACAGTTTGAGCACGGCCTGTTCTACTGACTGATCATATATACTTACTGTTTTTTACTACACCTCAACTTCACACAAGTTTACAATGGGGTGAGTATTTGTATAGCGACGGAGGTAGGCATACAGTGACGAGTTTTAGTGAGCAAGTGAGTGTGTAACAACTGGGTAAACTGCATGAAGTGCTACACACAGGAGCAGGGTTTTTATACCTTAGATATCTTCTGGGACTACAACATTACATATATACTCCGTATTTGATAACTCGTACAGTGTATTGGTATACTTGTGTTGTCTGTAATGTAGCGGTAGAACAGAAACAGCTTTGTAATACAACATTATACATGCTTACTTCTTGAAACCTGTCAACAGGTTCCAAGTTACTCATTGACGTTTAGTACAACTGATAAGATTTAGTTTCTTGTAGAATGCAGATAATTCAGGTTGAAGGCAGGAGCTTAACAAATTGAAAATTACATATGGCAAACGTAAGAAGTTTATTGCAAGCGTGTAATGGACTATGAAACCTACATTCTTACAGCTACATAATCTTGAACGACATAACAATTTATTTTTATTTCATGCCACTATTACTGCTACTACTTAGAATAATTCAATGGAAATCATACCCACTGAGAAGGACCCGGTATATATTCTGGCCAATTCTCCGCAGCGCAGCAACGAGTAAAGTTCAGTAATTTATTAGATTTTCAATTCTTGAATGTCAAAACTGATACGTTATGCAAACGACCCAGGAGAATTGATACCTTAAGAAGCATTGCTGCTTAGACGAAATGACTTTAAAATAATTAATGAACTGTTCCAGAAAAAATAACGAAAAAATGTTCCGTTCATTTTTGTCGTATTAATAAATTACATTCTGAAATATCTAACTTGACGGGTTTGTTAGATTGAGTTTAGATGCAGTTGATGTGTTTCGATGCAGTTTATTTAGAATTCATCTGTACTTATTAAACAGCTGTATATTATTATGTTCTTCTGTTTTATATTTACGTTGAGAAATATATGTCAGGGTTCATTTTTATGAAAAACAACAAAAATTGGGGGGAACTGGATAAAGTAAACCTGTAGAGGAATATGATTCATTGCATTTTTCGTGACTTAAATGTTCTGCCTCAATCGGAATAATTCGTGTAAGGTTGATTCATGGAAAGGTTAGTTTGTATGAGTGAGGTTCCGCCTCACAGGTTTAGAAATATTGTAGTATATATGCTTAATATGAAATGGAACCATTGTAAATAATACGTACTTTATATTTGTGCGACTTTTGAACTGAGAAACAAGTTATAGAATCTGAAGATTCATTTATCTTGATGATGCGGCTTTTCTTTTTTACCACATAAATGTCTATCCACTGTGATTTTGATTACAAATGATTACCAACAAAGTACAACTTTTAAACAGGCTCCTTAACTTTATATATTCTTGCCGCTACACATTCGGCTGTGATTGCCCGTGTAGTCCCTTCAAGAAAATCAACTATACTCCTGACATGAGCTTGTTGAAACTGCAGTGATGAAATGATAATAATAATAAGAACAAAAAATCGGGATCAAATGGTTTGTTACCTGTATTGGTTATGTTAAACAAACTTGCATGATGGCATACGAAAAGGGAGCACATATTGAAGATCCCACCGGCAAGTATTAAAAGAAAGCATCTAAATTGAAAACAATTAACTAAGTACAATAAGTTATGGGCCATATAAATTCCGCTGTCACCAGGCATTAGTTGAGAGCTGGTTTACCTTTACGCCGCACTTCACTACTTGCATATATACAAACATATACTCATAGCGGAAATAAATGTAACACTGGTAGTAATAAGATAGATACATTTTTTTAGTTGCACACAAGTAATGGTACCTGTGTATCGCAGCGGTCCGCCCTATATAATGTGTAAATTCATATGTTTGAAGGAAAAATATAATTTAAACTTAGTAGCCTAAATTTGGATTCTGACCACGAATTCAATTCTTCTGCCGCTTAAAATAAAGAGAAACGCCGTTTGTTGATTTCTAGTATTTTTTCGTTTACCTTTAATAACGTAGCGTCGCAACTCACAGCATGAACAACATAACCTAAGTAAGCAAATACATGGTTGGTAGTACCACTTGGAGTTACACTACGGTTTACATACTCAACATTACTTATTCGAATTTATTGAGGCTCATAACATATACATATATAGGTAGTAATGCAACTGTTTCTGTAATAAAGAAGCTTGTGCTTGTGAAACAGTTGTAGCAGCTTGGAAGCTGTTCATAGAAGAATTACAAGGCGGAATTCAACCCTTTCCCGCCTTGTTGGATCGCAAATCACGTATTGTTAAGCTAAAAACGACTTTACAGACGATTTAGGGGTGCTAATAAGTCGTCTTGCGAGTTTCGACAAATGATGAAAACTAAGGCTAAGACACCTGCAGAGAAGAAATTGTGTAGGATACACAAGGATATTACTGATAAGCGGACTGTAACTTGCGAACACACACATTCACGTAAGCAGAGTAGACAATAATTTTTCACCAAATGCTCACCGTATCATCTCGGCAATGATGAATTGGAATGCAAGAACTGAAAACACATGCATTTTTATGTTGTTTGCCAAACTTCTTTTCATTACACCTATGTACAGGAGCTTATACACACCTTACGATTATACAAGCGCTTTCCATTCACATAATAATTAGGCATAATAAGTTGTAAAGATCAGAGCAGTCATAAGGAGATTATAAGGAGCTCATAATATAACATGGGGGAAAGGAAGACTCATCGCACCTCCTCCGTAATAATAGTTACAATTGAAGCAAGGAGCTCAGAAGCGCACACATCACATGACGGAAATGTATATCCGGTTCTTCTTTTTACCTAATAAAAGTTTATTATGCATGAAGTGAAGCGAAGTGCTGCACCAGCCAACCAGCACTTACTCATTATTGCTAACGATAAGGTTGCAGCATGGAGCTTTTCCAGTGCGCGATCTATATAATATGTTATCTACAAGTACATCTGACTGCATGTCTAGCCAACTACTCGAACGTGTAAAGCTCTTGTACCAAAGCAAGTTAAATCCTTGTCTTTACAAGTCCTACATGAACTCTTGCTTCATTTATCCATTACTTTACCTGAATATATTATTATGTTACCCAATACAACAATGTTGATAGTTATAAGAACATCAAAACTTGAGCATGAAAATGTTCCTTATAATCGTAATCCTACGTTACACTGCCGGATTCCAAACAACGAATTATCTACTTCACTCTCCCTTTTACCATCTCCTCCTCACATCCACATACTCCAGCTTCTTTTTCACTCTGAACTGTTACTGAGCTGGTAAATACACTTGATGTAATTACATAGAATGCGTCAATGTTTCGGAACAAATTGGCAAAATAATGATCGGAATCTCTCTACTATGTCTACTTCACTGCTGCTTTAACTTATGCGGCAGATAGGGTAACAATTTTAATATCATATGCATTTCCAAGTACGCTGTATGTACATGAATGCAGTTAAAATGCCCCTTGAAATTGACTCCAAACATTACAATTCTAATCAAACCAACTTTATGGCTTCTTTTAAGTACTCAAGATAAAAACTTAAAGATATGTAAGAGAAAAACTTGAATGTACATAAGGGAAAAGCGGTGATTATCTGTTTAATATACCTTTACACATGTAGTATCTACTGGTAAAAACGAATTCGTACATAAATCAGGTTAGCGTCAGCACGTAAACTATACCTTCACACATACATTGTGGCCCATCAGAAGGCAGTAATAGGCAGGCATTTAAGTTAATACTATGTATGTCTAATCTCAAAGTTAATATTAATTAATAAAAACAAGACATTTACGAAGAACCCTTACAACACAAGTTTCCAGGCTTTAGGATTATTAGATTTTTTTGTGAAATAAGCATCGGAATTTGCAAACAAAATACAGACAGCATTTTTAAGATTGTGAGAAAAGAAAAACGGCTGCAAAACGTTCACAGTTGAGTGTTACTTATTCAAAAGATAAAGAACCGATTATATACACCGAAAGCAATGAAAGCCGTGAGTGTGTTTCGCTGCGGTACATTGTCTTCAATATTAAGTCCAGATAAATCTCCTGAACCGACAACTAAATTCATGGATATTTAAAAGTGTAGGTAATGATAATAGTGTAAGTATGGAAGAATGCAAAGAAAAAGTAGATTTAAAACCATTATTGACTCTGTTTCACATGACATTGTAATTGTCGAGTTAGTAGAGTAATTATTATCACTGTATTGTGATTATACTAGGTTGGTTACCAGTTCCGGCTACCATTACGTTTTCTTTCAGCCGAGACGTTTTTATGTGGCCAGAATGCCTTTATGTGAGTCCGTATGTATTGTATTCGTGGAAAATCCTGCAACAACAATAGCTTTACAATAACAAGTGGTTACATGGACGTAGAATTTGTGTGTACATGAAAAAGTAAACAACTTTTCCTCAAAGATGAAGAGATAAGCGAGCCTTACATTTTTATTTCTCATATTATATCTGTGTATAATCGTATTCAGAGCAAGAGCTTCAAAACTAAACAGTTCAAGACTACAGACGTGGAAAGAAATTAAATAAAAATACTGGTATGTAATAGATAGCACTAAAATTATAAGAATCCACACATTATTTGCCGAATGCATTAATAGCTAGTTTCTGTAAGTTTTACGAAGAAAAAAACTAAAATGGAATGTTATTGTATTTTTTATTTACAAGTATAGAGTAATGGTAAAGGTATTATAGTTACCAGTTACCTATAGATGGTAATTGTCATTATTTATTGTTTTAAAGGTAAAGTTCTATTGTAGGGAAAATAAAAGAAAACATGGTGATAGTAAAAATAAAATGTAGAAGTACCTAAGAATTTCATAATGCCAGTGATGATTTTCTTTCCAAGATTTCTTGACACCACCGAGTCGTAACTTTTGACAGTGGTTTATGAATAGCAAATCCGGTTTAAATACAAAGCGCTAAGATGAACGAAATTTTTTATTATTATTATTCATGTACAGCAAGTAGCAAGATAGTAGCTTGACTTGTAAGGAGCAGTAGCTACCGGGCAAGTTTGTAAAATCTGCGACAAAAAGTTTCAAGAGATCATTTCAAAGCTCCATGAAAAATTTAAGTTGGAACCGTAAATTTTTGCTAAACACTCCGCAGGGGTTGCGATTCCCGAGATGTAGAGTCTTATGTGTTGGGAGGTTGAATACCAGTAGGTAATAAATATAAGTGGAGAAAAAAGAGCTAAAAATTTAGTCAAGTAGAAAATATGAGTGGAAAAAACTTTGGCAGAAGACACACGTGTGTTATTAGGTATGTGTTGTATTAAATGCCTCATAAAGAAATGTGAAAGCACCAGGCTTGGACACCTAGTGCCCATCTGTCCAAGACATTTAGATAGTAATCAGGTTTTTCTTTCCTATGAGCATCAAATGAGCCATTAATTGTCAAGATGGATGATTCTCTAGTTGTCTCTTCTGTCCTCACATATAATCCAATCGTACAGTGCGAGTCTCATGTCTTTGTAAAACTGTGAAAAAGAGTCATTCAAAGTTGAAGAACTCATTCACCTGTGCCAGAGTGACTCAAGAGAGAGAGAGACAAAAGAGCAAGTTCAGATATGTATCCATAGTCTCTGTATCATGAATGTCAAGATGCTGGTCATAAGAATGTCACAAAATATTTTATGCGCACAGAGCAAAAGCATGCTGTGCTGACATTCCAGGCATTCTCTACATTTTACTGTTTTTTAACACCCTATCATTCTCAATGAATTCGTCAAAAAACTAAATCTTTTTTATTTCTTCCCTTTCTTTCGTCCAACATGACATGACCCCAAAAGGAATCCAGTTTTTATATTTCCGTTAGATTATATTGCTCTGTCCTGTTACATAACTACAGTTTTACGATTTTTAATTAATTGGCGCACATACTCATCCCTTTTCAATTCTGGAGGGCTTCGGGACTTTAAATGTTTGTAGGGTTCTTCAAATTCCTAGAGGTCCCTATCGAATTTCATACATTTCTCAAGTATGTGTAATGGAAGTACCAACATTGTAAGGTTCACTCGGTGTTATACTCAGTGAACGATATGTGTGGCATTTTTCTCCGTTTAAAAGTTTTTCCTACATTTATTATTTTTACAGTTTACTACAATTTCGAAGTACAGAATGTATTAAAGTTAGTTTCTTTATACATTGCTAAGATTTATCCACATTGCAATAGCATATTCTTCGGTAGGCTGTCCCGCGGAATGATGTGGACATCGAAGAATTGTAGAATACAAAAAGGTAAAAAAAATTTCATGTACCTTGTCCCTTGTCGAAGCAAATGACGGATTAGAAGCTGGTGTGTATAGTACTGGAGCTTTAGAGAAGGGTTCATTGTAAAGAATACACTGAATTGAGTTTTGACAAACTTTTCTATATAAACTTCAATCCATCGTTTTTTCAATGAATGAAGTACCTGCTATAGTTAGTTTAGCCTATCCAAAATAAAATTGTAGGTATATAAAACTACATCTTATGCATCTGTGCGCATTATAGTCTTCTTATCCATAATTACACGAATTTATATGCCTGCACGTTGAGCATATGTGTAGTACGTATATTTAATATAGTTAGAAGTCATATGCACGCACTGCAAAGAATAGCCTTTGTCTTGAATAGACGTAAAAATGACGACGTTGATGTTATGATGATGGATGTCATCCTATATGTTGTGAGTAGTATCCTTCCAGTGCTTTCTTCTCTAGTCGCTGACGTTCCACGTTCACACAACGTACGCTCACAAAGCATATGTGGAAGTCGCACATCAGGGCGATACGAAAATGCTTGCCATTATTAATACGATATCTCATCGTTTACTTACAAGCTACTTGTCGTTTGAGATACAAACATGACTGCTTACTTGAACGAATCACAAAAATATTTGCTTTCCTTTAAAAAATAAGATAACATCTATGTTCTCCGAGTCCCCCCCAATTATACATTTTTTAACCAAAAAAAGATTTATTAAATGAGATTTTACAGCCATGGAAATACGAATAAAGAAATATGGGTTATAAAGTGAAATAGGAAATGAAGTAAATATTAGATATATAGAAAGAAAAGCATATATTCTATTTTACGTTTTCATATTTATATAAGAGAAATATATAAGTAAATACGGGGTGTATAAAGGAAATATTTAAAATCGTTGAAAGAATTATGTGTTTGTAGACTTTTTGTATTAATTTAGCAAGAAATATGTTTTTGTGCAGGTAAGGTAAGGTATTCATAAGTTTTCAACAAATAAACGCTAATAATCATTGCAAAGGAAACCCTTTAGTGTACTCGTATGTAGTGTTACCAGTTGTCAAGTTATGACTGATGACGCCGGATGCTTGAGCCTGATGGTTTTCCTATTTAATACTTTGTTTTATAAACACTTGGTAGACATCGCACACACACATTCAAACTTACTTTACGTTTTGAAGTCCTCCTCGTGAGTTATATTACCTGAGTTTATATACACTGGGAGTTGCGTGTGTGGTGGATGTGAAGCATCGTGTTTTGCATTTAAATCGACGTGCTGCTTAGGTGGTTTAGCCAAGGGCTCCTCAAAAATACCCACATTTTCCACTGGTTTTAAGTAATGTTCCATTAGGGAGAAGGTTTCCTGCGAAGACAGATTAGCCCCGCTAGTCTATTACTGCTCCGTGCTCTTTGTAATAAGTTCCTCCACATACAGACTTTATGAACTGCTCTTGATTTCATAGTGCTGTTTTCAGGCGCCAAAGCTAACAATTATGCATGTAAACGCTGGAGAACATAGATCATTTGAAATTTTTCCATCCTGTAAAAACCAGAGTTACCAAAGTACAGGGTAGAAACATGTTTTCTCGATTTCGCGCTCCTTCTTTTATTTATTTCACGAGATAAACACATGTTAGTTTAACACCATCAGTGATCGGAGATAAAGGATAAAAGGAGTTCATATTAGAAATTTGTAAAAGTTGTAGTTGGTAGTAAGAGCGGCGTGTCGAGAGGGAGGTAGCTTTGGTGTGAAGGTGTTTGTAAAACAGATAAATGTCATTCGTTTCCCATTTTTGGCCCTTTGATTATCGAGTTTCCGGAGTCTAACAATGTTCACCAACTCATTTACAAATAGGACTGTATCTGATTCAAGAATTTTTTTATAAAATAAGTTTGTAGCTACGTTGGATTCATCTACGTAGCTATGCTCCAGACATACATTTACAAAAATGCTACAAAATATTCCCTGGTTTAGTTGCATTAAAGAAATTCGACTGTATCTGTATTTATGTTCGAGAAATTTATTTCCAGAGTAGGACTTGTAGAGCTACGTAAGTCCAAAGAAGCATGACAAAATTAGAGAGAAAAGTTCTAAGTTGATTCCCAGGAGCAATAAAACCATTTTGAAGATACCGATGAGCAAACTATATGTGGCTGCTTTACGGATCCCGGCATGCTTATGATTAAATTTAAAAGCTTTGGATATTTTCTTTGAAGAAGGTTAAAAAAGAGTGCACTTAGCTAAGCCACCGCTCCTGGCTTTGGTGGGAGGATGAGGCATATGTGATATAGTGTAATTGCAATGATTCGTTTCTTTGAATGTACAAGTTTTAAGAATACAAGATACCCGTGATATACCGTCGTGTTTGGGTGATATTTCATGGCTACAATGCAGTACAGCTGGTCAGAATTTGTAGTAAAAATATTAGTAGTGATATGCTTTATAACATGCACACAAATATAATGATACGTTGTAACATACAGGCGGAAGAGTCTGGAGGTGTATTATTAGTACAGGATTGACATGACCTATGACAAGTCAAGCCTTCTATAACCTATCGCACCATACTAATAGTCTATGTTAAATTGTGGTCTTAAGTTATTGAAGACGGCGGACTGAAGGCTTATGCATTGTGTTGAGCAATAAAAGCTTCGGAACCACCCATCTCGGCAGAGATAAAAAGCGCATGGTTTATGTCCATGAAGAAACATACCTCTTGTGTCATTCTGTACTACATATTGGTGTCATATTCATAAGCCATGAACTTTACACAAAATTTTGTATGCGTGATCCTCTATAGTTGTTGTTGTTAAAGCTTCTCAACTCTCTATTCTGCTTCCTTGCCTGCCTCCCCTCTATAGAACTCTTTCGCAAAGCATTATGAACTCTGTAAGCCCACATAAGTTTAACTTCAAAGCTTCATTGTTGTTTTGTCTGTTGTTATTGTTGCGGCGTCTAAAACTTTGCCTCACCCACCACACACACCGACCCAAAGAGATCAAAAGGCGCAATAAGAGCACCCTTATAATGCATAAATTAGCTCAGCTAAAAAATTTTAAATATGCATGATTCGAAACTTTTAAAGTCACCTAAAGATAATAACTTACATACAAGGACAGTGTATACAAAGCTTATGTAGAAAATGTATGTATATATAAATAATATGTATATTGCATATATGCAAAGTCTACGTATGCACAAATAAATATGTGCATCATTACTCCCATACATACACAAATGAGACTAGCATGAATCTGGGGAAGTGTTTTGACTTGACGGATTAGAGTTGAAAAGAGGGTTGGGTGAAAGAGAAAAAGCTTTCGTCGCGATTTAACAGGATATTCATGTATCGGCCTAACTTCAAATATGGCACACTTTGTGTGTACACAGTCCGCATATGTCTGTCCAATAAGCTAAAATACAAACGAGCACGCATATGTTTAATCTTATTCAAGACACAAGCTTTATTAGGAGCTTACACATGATATGTTATTGTAGTTGTTTTAAAAATTCCTTATTGACTTGAGACTCTCAGTCAAGCCTTATATCTCGTATGGTAAAACAAGCTTGGTATTATAAAACTTATTTAAACCCACAATATGGGTAAATACATGTCACGGAGTATCTGTTACAATTAGGTACTCCACAAGTTCTAACTTCTGTTTTTGTTTCCAATCCACTTCTGTCTCAAAGCTAATGTAGTAGTAAGGTTGGCTGGATGGGTAGCGGAGAGCTATGAAACTAACCATCAAGGATTACGATGACGTAGTTGAAGGTCTAGAAAGCGCGC